>OY998144.1:24030863-24590397 GCA_963921925.1 Sphagnum tenellum
GTTTGGTGCTTTTTTGTGGTGTCATCCTTAGCAGGATCCATGTCTAATCTGGTGATAAAAGAAGGATGATGTGAATGAGGCTTGCTCGCTTGATGTTGTTCCATAAACACTCTCACAGTGGTGTATTTCCTGACCCACAGATGAAAGCTTTTGATGGTGTCAATACGGACTTTTGTAGCTTTACAACTGTTAGCTTGTCTTCTAGCTGCAAACAGGGTAGTCCTGTTTTGAAAGCAGAGAGACTTTCTGAGGAGCTTTTCATGGTTGTTGTTCTTGCTGGGTTTTTGGTAAAGTGATTGCAAACCTTGTAATGTGCTATGAGGTGAACAGTTCTTCCTTGGTGACCATCATGTTTCATTTTGGATGCTGGTCATGATTCTATGGCTGCATTGGAATGATGAACTCTGATTAGAGAATTGGAATGAAATCTGGCACCTGTGGGTTCTTGAAGCTTCGATGTAAAAGTCTGTGCAAGCTCAGACCTAATTCTGAATTCACTGTTGAGATTGCAGGGAAGGTGGATGATGAGTCCAAGGCTGCATCCCAGCCAGTGAAGGAAGATATAACCCCAGCAGCAGCAGCACCAAGTACTGCTCCCATTGGTGATGAGACCGAAGCACATGTCCCCAACCCTTTTGACTTCTCTGCAATGGCTGGGCTTTTGAATGTATGCACCGCTGTTCATATTGGTTCCACTGATTTTTCCTGTCATGTGTTGCTGGAAATCTATAGCTTGGCTTCAGATATATTTCAGAAATATATTCTTATGTTCTTTAAAATCACCCTATATGGCAAAGCAGCCATTTTGTATCTGTTCTCACAACACGAACTATGATTCTATGAATGCTTGTTCTATTAATACAGTTCAAGTTATGAAGCTAAGGCAAATGGAAAATTTGAACACATGATTGTGATTGAAGGATATAATATACAGGTTTCCAGGAAAGCTGGTTCACTGGTGCTTGGGGTTCATTTTTCAATGTACGCTTGCTGGCAGATAAGACAGCCAACAATTAATCAATGTTCTATGTCCTCTAATGTTTTGTATCCACAAAACTCCCGTGACAAAATAGGGATTAATACATGTTTCTCTAAGTAAGGAATCAAATGTGCCATTCCATGCTTATTGTGACTGAGAATTTGAGCCAATTTTGGAACTCTAGACCTTGTGCAAATGATGGGCTTTGTGATGGTGTGTGTGGAAAATAATTGTTTCATTAGGACCCAAGTATAAAGGAGATGGCAGAGCAGATTGCAAAGGACCCTGCCTTCAATCAGATGGCCCAGCAGCTTCAACGCAGTGTCCAGAATGTTGGCAATGATGATGTGCCTCAGCTGGACACCAACCAGTACATCAATGCAATGCAGCAAGTTATGCAGAATCCCCAATTTATGACCATGGCTGAACGTTTAGGGAATGCCCTCATGCAGGTGAGTCTCCTTTCCTGCTCTTTCAATTCGTCTGTGCACACAGTAGCTATGAGCTTTGTAGAGAGCCTTGAGGGAATTTGCTTGTTTGTCTTGCTTGATGCAGTCATTATTTACTCTACCCAATTTACAAGCAATCCGAGTTGTAAAGATTGCAAAATGTAAGTAGCATGATGTTGTTGAGTTTGATCTGTGCAAGATGAGAAAAGCCAAGAGAGTGCAGATGACAGCGAGTGTTTTGACCTTCACACCTGTAGTCAATTGAAGTATCTCCACCAATGATTTCAGTTAATATTGTTGTGATGGGTTTCAGGATCCTGCTATGTCAGGCATGCTTTCAAGCCTGACCAATCCTGCCCAAAAGGAGCAACTTGAACAGCGGATGGCCCAAGTTCGTGAGGACCCCACTCTCAAGCCTATTCTTGATGAGATTGAGAATGGAGGCCCTGCAGCCATGATGAAGTGAGGGATCCTTACTTTTTGAATTCAAGTTGTCTCACTTTTTATGTTGCAGTATGGTGATGTTTGTTTGTCATTTATTGTCTCTTTTGTTGTTTTAAATCTTGGCACCAGGTCTGCATGTTGGAAGCAGATCCTAACAGAAAGGGCTTTTTCAACAGATTGGTTTATTTTGTAACTGTTGTGTTCAAGCTGCATCTGTTCATTTGTCAGGATCATCTGTCCAATGTGCCTCCAGGTACTGGAATGACCCAGCCATTTTAAGCAAGCTTGGGCAAGCCATGGGTGTGGGTATCGCTGGAGAAGCAGGCATTGCAGGAGAAAGGGACTTGGGTAATGAGGAAGAAGGTGAAGAAGATGTGGGTGAGGAAGAAGATGATGAGTTGACAGTCCATCACACTGCCAGCACAGGTGATATAGAGGTATGGCAGAGTGCCCTTGTCTGAACCTGTTGTCCTCTTCCATAGTTCTGGTGACATTGTGAGTTCAGATTGTGCTGGACTGAAAGAAGCATTCTAGCTCATTGATGAGAACACCTTTCTGACATGACAGTTGGGAAGTGGTGGCACAGGGATTGAAAATCCTTTTGCAGGAGGGTGCAGACAAGGATGAGAAGGATGAAGAGGGACGGACAGGCTTGCATTTTGCTTCTGGTTATGGAGAGGTAAGACTTTTGATGAAGTGCATGGCCTGTTTGGATTTTATATCAATACATTATTCCTCTGTTATTGCTATTGCATCATTTTGAGTACATGAGAAATGAAAGTTCCTGTTTGCAGGTGAATTGTGCTGAGGTGCTGCTGGAAGCTGGAGCAGCTGTGGATGCTCTTGATAAGAATAACAACACCCCCCTCCACTATGCTGCTGGCTATGGCCGCAAAGAATGTGTCGAGCTTCTCCTAAAGAACGGTGCTGCTGTGTAAGTGTATTGTTTGCTCATGCTCCTTTCTTTATTACCATCAATACAGTCGTCAGCTACCCCTGATCGATTGTGACATCACTGCAAACTAATGAAATGGGTCAAGCATTTGTTTTCAAATTTTGAAATCACACGTGTGCTGAGAAGGAATGATTTCCTGTGGTTGCAGGACCCTACGTAATTTGGATGGCAAGACTCCAGTTGATGTTGCCAAGCTCAATACCCAAAGTGAGGTACTGAAGCTGCTCGAGAAGGATGTCTTCTTGTAAACTGTTTCATGGAAATCATTCGGATTTTACAGTGTTGGCAGTTTATTTTCATCAGATACTACAGTGTTTCTACACTTACTGTGAGCAGTAAGTTCATGGATATCTTGTTGATTGCAGAAAGTTGTAAGTTCAGTTCCTCTTGTAACTGACCTACTGCTGCACATATTTTTTGGTATGTTGTCAAAGTGTGTCAATGTTCTAGCTTGTGGTCTTTCCTCAGAAGGAAAATGTGGGGTAAGTTTCCAGCGACAGGGTGTAAATTGGGAGAGTCAAAATATGTTGTTTTTCCATCTTTTGGCAATTGTGAGCCATGATCCTCAGTGTAACATGGTTCCCTTGGCTTATTATGAGTTGGGTACAATGCGGAGAGTACTGAAATCTGATTATAGCTGAGCAAGGGAATACGATTTTCTTGAGGCATTATCTTGATTAAGAGCTCATTAAATGGTCTTCTCTAGTTGGCTATCAGTTCTGTGGATCACACTTAATTTGTGTATAGGAGTAGGTCAATATGGATACCAAATGTTCGAGAGCCAGGTATTAAGGGTTTTGGTGGAATTGGAGATAGGACAAAACCTGACTAAAAGATTGTTGTGGAAAGATAGTGATGTGCGCAAAAATTCTTTGGTGTGCATTTTTTCCATTTTATTCAAAGGATTAAAATAAAGGCGTTGGATTTGTTGGTAATGGAGTAAAGTTGATGTTGCTTCTCATTGTGATTCAAGGCCATTGGAAAACTTGCAGCTGGAAGGGTTTTGAGCTTTCAACTTCATAGAAAACACGTTGTTAATGAATTGAAATGAAGTATTCGATTTTGTTATTAGAGCATCTCTTCTCATGGCACATATTTGAGGATCTACCACTATTTTCCTCATGCAACATAAGAGTGCCAACTATTTCCTCATCTCCACTTATGAACATTAAGTTTTTTGCAGAGTATCAAGTGGGAGACCACTTAAATGGTACTCTAAACCCTACATGGGCCAATTAAAAGAAGTCATTTCTCTTTGAACAAATGGAGTTTTCATCACACTTTAGCCATGGTTCTTCCACTAGGTGTGATTATTCTAATTCATCTTCAAATGATGATTTGAAATGTTTCATGACATGGATAGAGAAGCTACCATGTTTTTTGAATGTGCATTTGTTGCTACCAACTCTGGGGACTTGTTCAACACAGATCAAATGGAGGAGGGGCCTCGTTAATTAGTGAATTTGGATATTGACGTTTGATATGTGTTGGCCACAATGTGAACCACATCAACAATGTATAAGAATTTGGCCAATTTCGATTCGGTTGAATTTGAAGAACTTTGATGTATCTTGTGATGCCTACAATCATCACCCATGCTGGCTTTACATGTGGAACTCCTATTTCATTAGAGAGACTATCAAATTGACCTTCAGAGGAACATCTTTTCAACTTTATTTTGTGTATGAAACATGAGAATGTTATCATATATGACACATGCATTTATGTGGAACTGGTCAAAGAGTTCATTGTGTGATGATGCACTTGCAAATGAGATCCATTGGCCTAAGTTTAGGAGAAGTTACCTTGGGTGATTAGTTGTAGAATTTTCTAGAGTCTATTGGCCATTGATTGAAAATTGATGATCGTGACCCAAAAACCTTCGAAGAATAAGGCACATAAGATCTCGTTCAATGGCTGAAAGAAAATTTACTTTTTAATAATGTTCTTGATCACATGGCCTATCCATCTAGCCATTTGGCTACCATGATATGAGCATTCTCTGCCATTTTAGCTAGCATCTACATAGAATGGCACCAATATCACAAGGGGATGGCTACTTTAAGAACTTGTTGCAAGATCAAAACACCTGCTAATGAGAAGAAACGTTCATGAAACGCAATATAGGAAAATGGGAGTTGAACCTTGATGCCAATCATAACATAGTGAGAGCCAACAACAAGATACATGTTAGGTATAGAATGCAAGTAGAGTGAGGGATAGGTAGTCACAACTCATAATATTCATGGAAACTTAAATTTAAGGTTCAATTCAACAAAGCCAAAATTTAATACAGTCACCTTATTTGATGTATTTCCTTTGTTTTAACTGTGCAAATTAATCGTTGAAGGTGTAAGCAAAACAAAATGAACATTTAGATTACCTTGGTAGCCCCCCAAAAAGTAGGATCAAACTAGATATAAAACATGAATAAATCTAAGAATAAAATCATCATACGTTGATTGTTTTTATTTTGCTAATTAAAAAAAAAACTTCTTCACTATTGTGTGTTATTTTTCAAACTTTGCATTCCTTTAATAGGTGTTTCATAAGTTTTTTCTAAATGTAGGTAATTGTGAAACTTACTTTTTGTAACGCGTGGATTTTTGTTTCAAATATCAACCTTGGTACAATTTCAATCATTTTCCTTCAACCAAATGACAACTTGAGAGTGTTGTACAAATTTGATTTAGTGTGGGTATCATACATAGGAGATGTAGATATTAGCCTATCAATGCTGTTGGCTATGTAGTGACCATTTTTTTCTTGTACTAGGGAGATTTAAGTGGAGATGGTTATAGGGAGTTAGTTGGTTAGAGATGGGGAAAATTGCTTATTTTGTTTAGGTGTAGTTAAACCTTGGTGAATATTAGAATAAGAAGGAGAATGTAGTTGCAACTTTAAGAAAAAGGAAAGCAAAAGGGTGGAGTATATGCGAACTTATAAAAACTATAAAGAATTTATTGTAAACAAAAGGACAATTAAAAAAATTTATGAAGTGTATGCGTGAAATGTGGGTAGATGGGAATTTGTTGTGGTTGTGTTTGAAGAGCTTATTCCAAATTTCCAACTTTGATTCTTTCATTTAAGGTAGTAAGGGAAGATTAAGGATTTTATCAATGTGGAATTAAGCAACAATTAATGGGGCAAGGAACAAACATCAAATAAGGATGGAGAAGTGAAATTGGCATAAAATCATTGGTGCAAAGGGAAGGATATCTACAAAACTTTACCCCCATTTGGATGCAATTCAAAGGGAGAGAATGGACATCACCATTATGAAGCAAATACTTTTCATTTGAATGATTGTGGTTTATTATTTGCTTAACAAAGGTAACATGAAGAAGAGTGCCTATACATAATCAATTCAAAGTTTTTGGCATGAATATGGAAATGTGTTCTTATTAAGTTCTTTCACCAAGTTCTTTAAATTAACAACATTAGTTTGAAGTAAAAATAATATAATGGCCAATGAGGCTATGTTTTACTTCTATAGTGTGTAATTGAAGACACATCTGTTTGCTTGAGTAAAAATAATGTTCTAGAAACAAGTCATAATCAATAATTACCCCCCAAAAAAGTTTACTTTATTAAATAAATTTTTGTTCACTTTGTATTCATGAATATGCATTGCCATGATTTTCAATGTTAAGATATTATGAGCATGTTTGAGGACAACATGTAATGCAATATAAGGTGATCTTTTGTGTCCATATGGATGAAAAACCCACAACATCATGAGGGAAAAGAAAACCATGTTTTGAGAAGAATTTTTTAATGTCAATTACACATGTTGTCCCCTTTATGATAATAAATTGAAGGTAGCTTCCATTATTTATATCATTATGGCACAAAGAAGGATGTGATTTTTAGTTATGTGTATGCGATCAATGCTTGTCGTCTGGATGCTTATTTACTTCTACGGAATGAAGTAGCTGAATTTCATAATGTGGACATAATTAACAATATAGGTAGTACTTTCTTTTGGGATATTGATAGTACCATAAAGATGGTTTTTGTATATTTGGACGTGCTGATAATTAAAAGAGCAAGAGACGTTAAGTTATCCAAGGCATTGTGGTCTTAGGGTCCACTAAATTCGTTTATTTAATTTATTTGAATGATCCTTTTTTGTAATTTAACCTTACATATGTTGGACAATATTCCATTTAAAAAATAATTACGAATTATTATTCATGAATAAACCTTCATTCGAAATGTGAAATTTTTGTGATGCATTTGAAAAAAGGTCAAACCATACCAAATTACATTCATTATATGATTATCCATTTCTTATATAATAAGTTACATTTCCATTATGTTTTTTTTGCAAGTACTTTACATGTGGCAAAGGACTTCTGAAATTTAAACATATTAGAAAACTCAAATTGTGTTTTTGAGAATAAGGTGTTTTTTGAATGTGGCTAGTAGTTTGCTAGTGACTACCAACAAGTTTATATTTATGCAACTAAGATGGTCCTTTGCAAAATGGAAAAATTAAACACAATAATTATTTAATATTTTCAAATGTCCTTAATTTATGTAGGCTAAAGCCTTGAATTGGATATAATATTTTTTTCAATTTGAAGTTGTGAATCCTCATAATTGAATTCAATTATGTGCCACATCTTGTTGTGATTATGCTTATTTTTTAATGGAATTATGCACATATTATATTGATCCAATTTTCAATTGTGAATTGGGACCTTTGTTGGAATTATACATAAATAAAAAATAATTTCAATAACTAAAAATTTTATGCGTCAAACTTTAATTTTAAACTTTTACATTCTTAAAAAAATTATGAATAATGTGGTAAAATTTTGTGAATCAAAATTGAATGAAATAATTTATGATGAGGTATGAAAATGGTAGTAAATTTACAAACTTGTAAAACACCCATTAATTAGTAGATGTAGCAATTTTATCACAAAGTAAATTGCATATTTGTTTCAACATATTGGACATTCACTAGAAGAAATCTTATCCATACCAACCTAGTTTTCATGATTACATGCAATTATTGTAATGTTATGTGTCACCAAGTCATAGGTAGTTTTAATCACAAGCACAATTAAATTGTGGCACATGCCAATTTGAAGTTACATATGTTCAAGAAAAATAAACATTGATTTACATTCCTAAAAAAATATTTTAATGTAATGATTAGGAAGATCAAATTTTTTTTGGGATCGTATTAAAGTTACAAAGTCGATACGATTTAATAAATCTAGTCACTAAAAACTTCTAGAGAAAATTTCATATAATGTTTTTTATATAGTTTAAAAGTTCAATGGTTCAAGTAAAATTAAGTCATGATCTAATTAATGGTATTACCCAAGGATATTTTTGCCTTACATTTGGATGAATAGATGGATGAAAAGCGATATTTTTTCATCCAATGTGATCACATCCAATGATGAATGTTACATAGGTTTGGGGAATTAATAATAATGTTGTAAATTGGTGTTGGATAGTTATTGATTTTTTTCATACCTGTCAATTAGGTTATTTATGTATAAACTTTGGGTGCCAATTCAGTTATGATTATCAACATTTAAAAAATTGGATGTTAATATGGTTATCAAAGATTTTTGTTAATATTTTTTTATTGTTCATAAGGTTAGGTTTTCAAATACTTGGTTGATAACCATTGGTTATAGATTAGTTATTGTTATTTTTTGGGTTTTTTGGTTTTCTATGATGAAATGTTTTTAGTGTTTTAGGATTGAAAACTCATCTAAATAATAACCATGTCATGTAGGTAAGTTATGATATTTTGAAAAGTCAATACCAAGGGGTTTAGTTATTAATTCATTAGTTTTTAATCAAATTCAATAACTAATTGGTAGGTTATTAATAATGAGATTGATAACTAAGTCAAGATTCAAGAGCTAGACAACATAGGTGCAAACAAAATAAAAGGAGCCACAATTAGGAGGACACAATGTTTAAAATTGAAGTCTTGAATTTTTGAAAATCACAAGGGAAGGACAATAATTTGGATTATCAATTTCAAAAGAAGGTTCCACTAATTGCAAATTTTTAATGAGAGATTTTGATCAAAATTCATGATACTTCAAAAGTCCTTGTGTGTGTTTAAAGCATTCAAATTTTGTTCATAAACAATTTTTTTTATCTCTTTCAAATGATTTTGTTTTGCATCAAATGTGTGTCATACTTTCTCAAAATTGGAGAGGATTCAAATATTGATGATTAAAAGACTAACAACAATTGAAATTGGTGAAATTCATGTTTACAATACATTTTGGTGCTCTTGATTCAAATGCGTTTTTGGCCTTGAAAATTATGAAATTTGAAATGTCCTTTGAACAATATTTTTTCATTTTTAGGTGGTAAAAAACATGGATGTATAATGTATATGTGATATATGATCAATGTGTCATAATATTTTTATATCTAGCACATAGTTATTCAATAGGTATGAAAAATGCAATTTTTGGGATAATATACCAACAATGAATGACACATGTCAAATGCAGTCCTTGAAAAAGACTTTTATGTACCGAATTCAACATGGTGCCCAAAGTCCAGTTTGAGTTTGGTGTCCTTGGCTCTTTCTATTATGTTTGGACTCATAAGTAAGTAGGTAAATAGGTTCTATGTAATATGTAGGTAGATGGGTAGGGAATTTTATAGAGGTAAATTGGTGCTTGGTAGAACCAAAACGAAGTTGGTTATTAATAGGTAGCTATTTAACTAGCTAGTCTATGGTGGATTGTAGATAGTTATTATAGGTTAGGTTGGTAGGTAGATAGGTAGCTAACCTAGATAAGTTAGGGTAGGAAGCTAGTTAGGCTAGGTAGCTAGATGTAGGTAGGGTAAGTAAGCTAGGTTACCTAGGTAGGTTAAAAGAATATCATAAGAATAACATGATGACAAAGAATATTGTTTGTTGAAGATGTGACAGTTAAGGACAGTCCCTCAATGTAAGTGGAGATGAGGAGTTCAATTCCTCAACTTTGCAATCTCTCTATATGGTTAAGCTAGGTTATGTTGATGGTTAAGATAACTAGCTTAAGTTAGGGTAGGCCTAGGTTGCCTAGGTTACCCACCTACCATTTTTGTACATAAATAATAGGTAGGTGTCCATGTGATCTACATTCAAGTGTCCATGACTAGACCCTTGTTAAATCATATGTTTATGCAAACATTTATATATTTGGGCATGTTTATGCGAGTTGTAAAAAGGTTGCAAAGGTAGATCAAAGGTGTGATATTCTTTCTCCAAAATTGGAGAGGATTCACATATTTGGTTGCAACTTTAATGTGATTGGGCTTATGACCATTTGAGACAATGGATGAAAAACTTTGGTTAAACTACATGGAGGATGTGATTATCATTGCAACTAATATGTCTTTTGTGACTTGTCTAATGCAATTAGACACTATAGTAGTTGCATGAGGATTTACGAATTAAAACTAATTGGTAATACACAATTGTTTTTTAGTGATTTATGATTTCATGACAAAATGGGTCTTAGATTGCCATATGATCTTGGGGTGCAAACATGAGAAAAGTAACCACACTTGTCACTTATTGTGACTATTAAAAAAGTAATGGGTTTGTTTGTTAGGATGATTTGGCATATTAGAATTCGTTATAGAAAGGGATGGATTAGAAAGTCCTGATGTTTATAGTGACCAACAAGACTAATGGAAAAAAAAAATTCAAATTTATATTATTATGTAACTTGTTGTGGATAAAAAGTTCATGATTATTTCGTTTTTAGTGCACCCCAAAACATTCAAAAACTAGAAACATTAAAAGCACTAGGATTTTGTTTTCAATCTTGTGATGCAACCATATTAACAATCACCCAAATTTGGCTATAGGAGAAAGAGGAAAGTAGAAAAGTTTTAAAACTGCTACTATAATGGTGACGTACTAGAAACTATTATTTAAACATGGAAATTTGAAAAAAAATCTATTCAAAATTTGGTTATTGCACAACACATTGTTTTAAAAAAAATCCATCTGTATGAATATTGTTAAATTTTTTTTTGTTTTAAAATGATGAAACTTTGCCAATTTTGTTTAATGGAAAACATAGATTATAATGTTTTGAAAGTGCTTTTGAATACTCTATACTTGTTCCATGTTCCCATTGTATTTAAAAAATTATCATCAAAACATATTAAAGCCTTGCAACCTTAGTACAAATTTTGACCCTAAAATATGAAAAGAAAATATTGTTTACATTTGCCATGACCCCTGATAAACTACACCACTTGGTTGTAATCCATGGTCAATCTAAAGATGATCCATTTGACATAGAACAATTGAGATTATTCAATATTATGAAATGAATTTAAAAAAAAAAGAAGCTAAAGGTCTTTGAGGGGCTAGACCTATAATAACATATCTATTTTAAATTGACAAAAAAATGAGATCTATAAGTGCAATCACAATTAAATGAAAAAAAATGATGTCAAGTGAAGTGAAATTTACAATACCATAAATAAAGTGCACATGCTTCTTTGTATTCATGATGTACATTTGAAATTGTCATTTAAAAAGATGATGTACCAATGTTTTATTTATGCATATTGAATTATCTCACTTTTAGAATAATATCTTGACATGTTATTGTTTTGCCCAATTGTAATTATCATGAGTATTTGAATTACTTTCTTTCTAATTGCTTAAGCTTACATATTAGTTACCAAATTGCAAATTAACCTGTTATACAAAATCAAATGAAAGTTTGATGTTTCCTAAGCCTAAGAACATAAACCCAAGTAGGGTTGAACCATGCACAAATTCGGGTCACAGGCATTGTAGCTCCATTCCATCCTCAAGGTATGATCTTGGCTAAAGATTGCATGTTCATAAATGTGTAGATCTTGCTAGGTTGTGAAACCCATTTACTTGAAAATCTGCCTACATTTCCTTTCAAGGCTAATCTATGGATTGAAACAATTTGAAAATGTGTTTTTTAATAGTGTTTTGCAAAATTTTGTCAAATGCAAAGTTCTTAAGACTGTGGCCATACTATTCTCAATGCATATGTGTAATGTAAACCAACAAAAATTCTCAAAATTGAGTACCAGTTCCAGCTACTAAGTGCTACTTCAAAAGCTTCTACACCTATGATAATAGAGTTATCCCTAAAGTCACCCTGTCTTTGGGCCTGCTTTCACCCCCTATCCCCTCTTTCAGGGGTATCCGCAAGGTGAAGAAATTCAATTAAATCTCAGTATGAAATGCTAAAACTCAGAATTTAATGCGTAAGGTTCCAGAGTAATTATCATAGTTGTATAAACAGGAACAGTGAAAATATATGTAGCAGCAGTGGAGGGGCTCAAGAAAAAGGAAAGACAGGATGAAACTCAGTTCACCACCAATTTTGGTGGAAAAACTAGTTTGGGTCCCAATTACTTGGTTTTGTAAAATTTTCATTCCATGTTATGCATATGATGCCCTACTATGCTGAAACTGGCCATTCTTGCCTGTTAATCACTGGACTTAATGTATGTACCTAATGTATCTCATAACTTCTGGGAAAGGAGGATTCAAAGTGGAAAGCTTATGTCATGGGTTGTCAACAATGATAACTCATCAAATGTTCATGCTTTTCATTACCAGCATGCCCACTAAGTTGATGACCTCGGACAAGGGGTTATGGATCTGGAAAGACAAATACTAGATATTCTGATTTGCACTACTAACATGCTAAGCCTATTCCCATCAAAATTGGAACCAAAATACATCCCTTAAAAACACACCAGCAATGGAATGAAGATCTTGCATAATAAATGGGTTGCAATGCTTGCCATAACTTCTCTTCCAAATTTAAGGCCCTTCTCTTCTACCTTTTACAAGTTGAAACCCTTTGAGAGGTTAGGTTCAGAGTTGAAACTTTTTCTAACATCCTGATGACATGATATGTACAAATCTTCACGAGGATCTGTGCTGATATATGATGTTTCTTATAGTTGGCAATAAGACCTAGACCTAGTAATGGGGGCCCATTGCATGGTGGAGGTAGGGTCAGATAAGTGTGTTGCTTTAGGAGACAAGAGATCTTTGTGGTACAATGCAGCAAGGAGCTTTTCATACACTAGGCGATTCAAGTGACCCAAAGAGTGCCAAATTATGTTCAGTTGTTGTCATGAGAACAGCAAGTACTATTACTGGGTTACTCAAGTTTTGCAAAATTAATAAGAATGGCCGGCCAAGAAGATATTGATGCATAATGTGATTTTGAATAAGATGAAATTGGTTGTGTAAGAAGCTAAATTTGTTTCGATAAGTTGTGATGAACTTAGAGCTCTGAACAACAACTCCCGGATATGCATGCATGTATATGTTTGTTCTTGAAATTGGAAAAAAATTTCAATTCTTTTGA
Source organism: Sphagnum tenellum (assembly GCA_963921925.1). Classification (NCBI taxonomy): domain Eukaryota; kingdom Viridiplantae; phylum Streptophyta; class Sphagnopsida; order Sphagnales; family Sphagnaceae; genus Sphagnum; species Sphagnum tenellum. Next base: position 24,044,064 of record OY998144.1, read on the forward strand.
ATCTTGAAAGGATTGTGGATGGAGGTACATTCGACAACCTCATTCCTATGATTGTTCATTCTCTTTTTACTTTTGGTGGTTTATTAAAGGCTAACATTATTAATGAGGTTGTTTACTTTGGAGCAAATGGTGTAATAATGTTTTGGGTGTTGAAGACGAATGTTATTGTTCAACTAATGGACAAACATAACCCTCACATTGTCGACATCCATTGTATGGCTCATCAGTGTAATTTGGTTATCCAAACCACCTCTACTTTGATTTTAGTTTGCAAAGATTGAAAATTTGCTTGCTTCCATGTATACATACTATAATCAATCTCCCAAAAGACACTTTGAATGCATTAAGTGGACGAAGATGATTCAAGCAAAGGGTTTGAAAGTTTTGAAGAACAATAAAAAAATGTGGATTTCTATGTTGGCTCCCTTTAAACAAGTGTGCAATGAGTACAAGACATTCATGGTCAAAATGGTTAATGATGGTGCAAGCATTCTTAGTGTTAAGACCAACAATGAGCTTCTTTGTGATGTAGAATTTATCATGGGCCTAACTTGTGTGTTGTCAACATTGTATAAAGCTTGAGAAAATTTGCAATGACAATGTTGTAGTTGTGTAGATGTATTAAGCATAATTATATACCATGTATGTGGATGTTGAGTTGCAATATTCATATGACCATTTGTAGAGCTTTTGGGACTTGGTGGGATACATTTATAATGTTGTATTATTCATTCAATGGTGAATCGAGTTGTAAACATAAGTTGAATATGCTACTTTCATTTCATTCAACACTTGTACATGTTTCACAAAATTGACAAATCTACTCAAGACTTTTCCACAACAACTAAACATGATTGGAGCATCTACATGCCAAAAAGTCAAAAAGTAGTGTAATTTTGTTGCTAAAGGTTTTTTGTTGAGTTGGACAAATTATTCCTTGCATGAGGTGATGAATGCCATAGACATCATCTACTTTCAATATTGGATGCAACCAAATGCTACAACAACATTCATAGCCATTTAACCATTTTGAAAAAACAATATTGTTACAACAAAATCACATCACTAACTAGTGTTTAACACAATCCCTCGTTGGATGTTGATTTACAAGTTTGATTAGGCAAGCTTTTATCTTTGTTGTGACTATGTAATCTAATTGCATTGTTGCCATGCAACCCCCTTATGATTGTAACTCTACCATTCGAATGTGAAAGCATTTGCATATAAACCAAGTTTTGAAATGCAAGGTATTTAAATACCTAAAGCTTGTTGAGCTTGTGCTTGTCATTGTTCTAGGGAGTGTGGAGGATGAATGCATGTTCTTTACATTTACTTTTGTGGGGTCAAAGTTGAAGAATCAATTGAATACGCACCTTGATCTAATTGTTAAAATGTATATGCAAGAATTTTTTAAGCTTGACAACTTTCCATTCTATATTGCGATCATTTGATGGAGTGAAAGTGAAAAGAAATTTTTTATATGTGGTGGAGATGTATCTTGACATCCATAGGTTACATAACTAATTTGAGGTCAACCTTCCTTGCACGTTGAATGTACATCTATGTCAAGTTTATTCATAGATAGGGATTTTGGTACTAATGTCTCTTGTTTTGTAGGTTTGCTTTCTAGTTTGATAAAGCAAACTTCTGTTGGCTAGGATTCAATTCCCTTGGAAGGTATTACATAAAATTTGTTGCCACAAAATGCATCAAACTCTAGATTTTGGAAATGCTTGGACCTTTAGTTATTTCACTCAAGTTTTTGTTTTGAATTTCCATCTAGTTTGCATCTAGAATGGGGCATAAGTAGTTTGCAGCAACTAGAGATGAAGTAAGGGCTTGGGTGACAAATGTAGGAAATTTGAAACATTTGCAAATGGTGTCATTTTGATGATAACAAACTTTCCAACCTTCCAAAGTTTGTTGTAAATGGAAAGGTTGTAGTTATTTTTTGTGAACTAATACATTTGTAACATGTATGTCTATTTCTACACAATAAGAGGCAATGGTTGCCATCATCATATGAGCGGAAATACTTAGCTATGAAACTTGTTCTTTCAATTTTGCCTGGGTTACCAAACCCCACATTTGTACATATTGTTCTATCAAACACCTTTGTGTGATGTTTCTTAACCATTTTCTCCAATAATGATGTGCTTTTTCACAAAGTTACTTTGTGTTGTTTGTCTAGGGGAGAGGACGCCTAATGTAAAATTTGGGATCTACGTGTGTCAAACGAACATTTTCGGGGGGTATTACATAATTGTTCAACCTATTTTTTATCACCCTATTATTGTCTAATTTTCAATATATACATATGGAAGCCACCGTATATTAAATTATAATCCATTATTCCAGATTATTACATATTTTATATTATAATTTAACTGATTATTTGAATAAAATTTACCCTATCTTTTAACTAATTAACTTATGGTTTTTACCCAACAACCAACATATTGCACCCTATAGTTTTACTCATATATTTTCTACTTTTTTTTACTAGTTTTCCCCCGGGTTGTTTGGGGAAAATTTGGATTTTGCATAGTGTACATGGGTTGGAAAAGATGATGTCCATCCAGTTGTTGAAATAATGGATCTTCAAGAATCCAGCTATTGTAAGTTCGATGGGTTGTCCAAAACTTCTGAAATTGTGAGAATTTTCATTAGTGGACTCATGCAAATTTAGAATCAATGTGGTGGCCTCGTGGGAGATTTGTTTGCATATATAGAAAAGTTGGTGATTGTGAACTGTGATGGAGTTTGGGTTGTTCAGCAAATGTGTGTTTGAAATTTGCCACATTTGCTCACTTGCACAATTAAAGATGGCCAAAATTTCTACAACACTCACAATTCTGTCACACCTTGCATGTACCAATAAAAAGTTCATGTCACCACATAGTTTGAATACTAAACTGAACTTATCAGCATTTTATAACACCAAGAAAAAGCAAATAGCCATGTCAGCTATGGGTAATGTGCCACCTCAACCCACGCTGCCAAGGTAGTTGGAGGTCGCTTGAAAAACATCAGAAAACCCAAAAAAACAAAATCACTGCATTGACTGGTGCAAAAAGCAAGCTTGATACCAGAGAGAAAATTGGAAGGCAGGTTCATTGTCCAGAGAATAGCATTGTGGTGGATGAATAGCATTATAGTGCATGAACAGTTCAAAGCACTAGGAATGCAGATACTGTACTAGAGGATGGGCCCCTGACTTTAAAAGCCAATGCAACTCCCTGAATGTAATGGCTATTTCTATGCAATCTTTTCTGTTTCCTTTCAGTTCCAGTTGTGTGGGGTTGGACAGGCTGACGAGGTTTACATAAGTGTCCGTGCTGCTGTAGACCCAGGCTTGTCTTGTGCTTGCAAGTAGAACATCAACAGTACCGGGTGCAAAATTCTGAGCAGTTCAATTTGTCTTTTCCATCCAGCAGAAACATCCGTATAGGACTGTGATTTAAGTACTTCAGACTTAGTTGCATAATATACATGCAATATTTTCATACTAGAGTGGAGATCATGTTCAATCTTGTGATCTTCAAATGGTCAACTGAATGTGCATTCATTTGGAACTTGTAAATGGATTTTTGCTTGCATCTGATACTTTGGATGAAGCATATATATGCTGCTCGCGTGAGCCCACTAGGAAGTAGTCAAAATGTACCAAAATAATTTAAGCAAGTTTTTAGTGAAATGAAACGGTCAAAGACAATTGCCACAGTTGTCAATGTTGTTGTCGGGGCGGTTCCTGTATGAGTGGATTCTCCTAGGCCACCAAAGCGCATTTCTGAACCTCAGGAGAACCTACAAATACGAAAACTTCCCCCTATGTAGACGATTCACTTTTTATGGGAACACAGGAATGTATAAAAACTAGGAGGATCTTCCCATGGCATAATGCCCCAGGGTTCTTCACCCAAATAGAGCCATTTATGTACCACAAAACACTGTTAGAAACCTACAACTGACCTTCAGTTCGAGCAAAATGAGTGTACTAACTGTGACAAGACTGTGTATTAGGTCTCAAAATGATCGACCACATCATCTCTCACCATAATGTTGGACTAGTCTTCAGCTTCTACATGCCACGTTTAATGAACTAAATGATTTTCTGAAACCCAAGAAAATTAGTTCTTTAATCCTAATACTAGAGTGGAAGTTGGAAACCCTATTGAGTGCAAAGTTGTTTTTCCAGGCCAGCAAAGGTTTCTTGGACTGCTGCTCACAGACTTGTTGGCAGCACTCCCCATATGGGTGTCCATCTCACAAGCTGGACCTGCATTTTCCACAAACACACAATCCTGTATAGTTTCGAGTACAACAGCCCATGCTCCATGCATCAAGATCAGTTGCCATGGGACTTCTCAAATATCTTTCCACTGTGAACACTTTATTTCAACATCACAAATTTGCTCTTGAAAATGTATACCTTTTGCACGAGTCATGCACAACTAAATAATACTCTAAATTACAATACATGTACTCTAAACATAAAAACCTCTGCTGAAAATGGTAGTATAGTTTGGGGGATGCCCACAACCACAATTTCATACTCTTCAATATTTTTCATAATTTCCCTGCAGGTAAAGAAGATTTCATATAACATCCCTGAGGTGGGGGAAATTTTATTTTTTGGGGTAAGGTGATCTCCAACAGTCATTTGAATCCATCTGTGCCATCCTTCTAAATGTGCACCTCGGTTTTTACAAAGGTGAACATATATTGTTAGACCTTGGGCTCTACCCTGGGTCCATGGGGGAGAAAGGCACTCACTCGTGTGCCTCCCCATATACTAAAATAGGTCTAGTCTCATGATTATGGCATATTAGAATCTTGCAGTGTTCAAGAATTTTACATGTGAGAATGGTGTGGCCCAAAGGTGTGGCTCAAAGGTGTGGCTATGGTGCATGGCCAAAACCTTGACCTTCTCCCACCACAACACATGATGAGAAAATGGGGCAAGTAAGTAGTAGACCATGATCCTTGAAACGAATTGTTATGTTTACATTATTGTGTTATGGCATCAATACCTGAAAGATCACCTACTTTGTCAAAGTGACTGATGTGTGAGAGAGACATGCAACAAAGCACATCTATTTAATGCTGGAAATAAGTCCAATTTGATGAATGAGAATATACATATAGCTATGCATTATTTTGAAAAAGCTTGAGCTCCCTCTCGAGTCTCAAGGCAGAATGTCAAGAATGGATGGGGGATTCTTGCATGTATGATGATTGGTGATACCCTGTTTGTGAGAAGTGGTAACGTCCCCAGTATGACAACTGCTAACTAGCTTTGATGAGGATGAAGAAGGCCTGGCTCCAGGAAACAGCTAAAAAGAGAACCACACCATATTGTGATACTTGCAGGCATGGACCGTCCAGCAAACAGATCAGCTTTCATCTTTTCTTCATGTGCTTAGAAATTCCTAGTAAGGATGTGTAGCAAAGTCATGTACACAGTAGTGAATGTTTCTATTCACGATTATGTTGCATTATGTTTTATAAGGAGCAAGGAGGTCTATTTAACCACTGTAACATTTGGGTTCATCATCCAGTGGTGGGCCACATAGTTCAGAAAGTGTGAATCTAAACTATGTGTGATAATAGAGTTATCTTTAAAGTCACCCTCTGTTTCATCCCCTATCTCCTCTGCTTTCGCCCCCTATCCCCTCTTTCTATGGTATCCGCAAAGTTAGGATATTTTTATTGAATCTGGTATGAAATGCCGAAACTCAGCATTTAATGCACAAGGTTCGACAGTAATTATAATAGCTGTACAAGTAGGAGCAGTGGAAATATATGTAGCAGCAGCGCAGGCGCTCCGAGAAAAAGAAACAAAGGATGAAACTCAGTTTACCACCAAAATTGGTGGAAAAACTAGTTTGGGTGCCAGTTTTTTTTTCTTTTGTAAAATTTTCATTCCCAGTTGTGCGTTTGATGCCCTATTATGCCGAAACTGGCTGTTCTCACCCTCTAATCGCCTGACTTTATGGATAACTCTAATATGTTGTTTTGTGTAGGAAGATGTAGCCAAATCTGGCTATAAATCACATGTGTAGTACACAACCATACCATCATCCTTTTATATTTTTGGCTACATACCAAGCGATTTTTACTATTTTTTTCCCCTCACTTCTGGCAATTGAAAACCTCCAGTATCACTTCATTTCCAAACTTCAAAATTTTAATTTTGTATTTAGGCAAAATTTAGTCAAAAGGTTCCAGTAATGAGCATATCCCATGGGTAAGTTTGCCAGTGTCCTTCAGAGGATACATGTTTCAAACCAATGTAAGAAATATATCCTCTCTTTTTTGGGTATATCATAGAATTTTGAGAGAACATATCCTGCTGTTCGGGGTAAATCCTAATTCTAGAAATGTTTATCTGTCAGTTGTAGTTATATCTGTCTTTCATAACTGTCCGTCCCTAATACATGCAAATGCTTATAATTCATTTCATATAACTTAAGGCCCCAGGGCATACATACAAGTTATAACAAGGTATAACAAGCTATTATTTTCTTCAGACCTTAAGTAGGATTGTCTACTATTATGATAAGCTATAACATTTATGGTGCATTCACACTTGATGTTAAGTCAGTGTTAAATGAAATTCTAGGTGACATCCTAGGTGGCAACCAATGTTAAGTGAACGATATCTTAATGTTAAGCAAACGTTAATTTAACATAAGAGCATTTTGGTGGGATAGATCATCTTGATTTTCAAACTGAAAATAATTAAGTTTTTTTTTTGGTTAATTACAAAGGTGGAGATAGGTGAAGCTCAATGTGGTTATATCAGAGAGTGTTATTCATATGTAGATGGGGAAGAATGCCCCACTATAGGTCTTTCATCTTCCTTCCTAGAGCCAACAATCCATTGCACTATGAATTTTAGGGTAGGAAAAAAAGACTTAATGTTAGGATTTAAAGACCAATTCAAGGGAAATGATGACAAAATCTAGAGGTTTCAATAATGGTTTATGTGGCTTATTCAATTGTGTTGTGGATTTTGGGGCTCTTGAGGGAAATTGTTAGATCATTTAGGTTTGGAAAATAGTACTTACATTACTATAAGAGCTCTGGGGAAAATGGGATTCTGAAGGCACATATGGGTGTTATGGAAATAATTTGTTGTCCTATCTAATTCCTTTTTATTTCTCTATCCAACTTCTTATGGTGAAAGATTTGATGGGAATGGGATTATCATCTAGAGTTTGGGAATTTTTTATCATAACTAAACTGCCACATTCATGACCGGTTGGTTCTTAACAGGAAACCAAGAAAGTTCTCATCCCTTGAGGTCTTTAAATTTATGTTGTTTTTTATGTAGAAGTTGTAGGAATACAAATTAAGAAATTTTCTTTTTGTTAATTCCATTGATCATTGGATAACCCAGCAATCCTATTGTTGAAATGTTCAATTACATCAAGGTGTTTCATTTCCTAACTAAATAACCTTTTCTTTTTTGTGATAGTAGAAGGAATATTGATAGTAAAAAAAAATGCTACATTATTTATTTGAATTTTGGCTATGTAGAAAACAAGTCTATCAATTAACATATGACAATTGAAGTTAAAAAATAGCAGAAATCATTCAAACCAGAGTAACGCCATTTCAATTTTCAAAATGGGTTCCCCAAAAAATAGTTGGTGGCATTGGTTCAAGAAGTGCCATCAAGCACAAACATGTTAAAGTAGACAAACTGGTGGTCCTTGTTCAAAAGTAAAAAGTAGGTGGAAAATAGGTTTTGAATTTTAAGCTTTTTACCAATTTTATAAATTTTGGGGTGTATTAGCCATATTAAATAAATCATATATGGTCATCCCCAATCTATATTATCATTTAAATCATTTTATTTATTTATTACAAATTTATATTTGATACTTTTTCAAATCAAATTATTCAAATGATGTGTTATTAATGTTTGAGCAATAATGTATATTGATATACAATTTTTGAAACTTGAATATTTCAATTTTGATAATGTTAAGGCCTTCAAAAGTAAGTTTTTTTTAATGTAGGTTTGAAATGCTAAGAACTTTTTCAATATGAATTACAAATGCATTTTGTGTTTATAACATGGTAAAACATGCTTTAAATATTCTTTGAAAGAGCTATATGAATGAATTAAAAAATGGAAGGTCATGATTATACTTTACGTCTACTTTGTGTGAAATGGGATAATAGCACAAAATCAAGAAAAATGAGTGAAAGTAGGTTGGAAAAAAAGTAAACACATCTTAAACTATTTTTTAAAATTCATGTCATATTACATATGCTCATGTAGTTTAAACATTAATTTAAAAAAGAATGTGTCGTACTTTCTAACCTCCAAAGTTGACAATTTTATTTTTCTACATTATTAGGATTTCTTTTGGCTTACTTTAACATGCTTATGCACCCTCTAGATTTGTCTATTGGTCAAACAAAATGATTGCAGGTACGTAGAACAAAATGAATAATTCAACAATCTTGCCAAATATTCTACAACAATTTTCAACTTCTATACATAAAAAAGTACTACCTAGTAGACCACATATGGAATAGTGGTGAAATTGGAATTCAAGTAGGCAAATAAGTAGAGGCAAAAGATGCTAGCAAAATGTGATTCACAACTAGTCTACAACACCGTTCCAAAGTCTAAGGAAGGGGTCACTATGAATTGTGCAATTAATGCTTTGAGAGGATTTTTGCCAACATTCTACATATTTAGGGGTGAAAATTGCAAGAAGATTACATCAAGGACTACAAACTAGGCATAGGTATGGAAATGCATAAAAAGGTTTGGATGATAGTAATTTTGTTCAAATAATTCCTAAATTTTTTTAAGAGGTAAGTTCCTAGTGGGATATTTTTAATCAAATTTTCAATGAGCGTGGATCACATGTTACTTTAAGCAATAGAGCAAGCCCATCAGTTTGGTTTAAACATGGTTATTTATCATCACATACTTCACATGCTCTACAACCCTTGGATGTTTCATGAGTTTCAAGCCATTCAAAATTGAATTCAAGAAGGTGAAGATGGGGCCATGGTGAGAAATAATTATATTGAACTAAACAAGGTCACATTGGTTAGGTGGTACACAAGGTGTTGGACCAAACAATATTTAAATATATATCAGATTTGAATTTAGGGCTACATATATGGATTTTTCCATTGAATCCAAAGGTTATAGATGAAAAATTCAGCTTCGTAGACATATACAAAACACAACCTACAAACAAGGAGGAAACAAAGCATTTCAATTTGGAATATGAAGAAAGGAAGATCATCAATGGGGTGAAGAATTAGTAATAGAAGAGCTCCTCAACAAATAACTACAACTAAGACTACAAACATAGCTAATGAACAAGCAATAGCAGAGCTTCATTATTACGTGGACATGCCACATAGCCTTATTGTAACATAAATGGAGGGACCAACAAACATTATTATAATAATAGTAGACCTAAAAGACCATTCAAAGCAAGAGAAACAAAAAGAGAAGAGTCCTCCAAGTTTGACACAAGAGGTTATGTCTCTTCATAAGTAGTTGTTGCTACCCATTTACTTACAAGAAAAATGCGAAGAATTTAGGAACCATTAATTGATAACAAGTCCCATGTGGTCACTTTTGAAAAATACTTGAACATTATACAATTAAAAATAATGGCCAAGGCAACAACAATAGAAATTAGAGAATATAAGCAAAAGGAGAGAAGAGGTCCAAATGAGTAGCTAAAACCTTAATTGTAGTTGACATGCAATTCAAAGGTCCATTGAAAAGTGAACCAGGGCAATGTTCATGCAAGCTTGGTCATGCGATTGCAAGTAGAGATCGAAGGGATAAGTTTCATAACAACTTTGTAGCATAGTTATGAGCTAGCCCACTAGGGTACATAAATGTCAAGTTGTCAACCTTCATGCCACAACATAGGTTTAAATCGATGTTAGAGCAAGGGCAAAAGCAAGAATGCAAGCTACTAGACATGTTTTAGCTAGGCATGAAACTATTTCTATTGAATAAATAATAGAAATATGGGGGTTGATAAAAAACAAAGGGAGATGAACATCAAAGGATCAAACACATCAAAAGGAAATGAACATTGGGGGGGGGGGGGGGGGGGGGGGGTGGTCATTACAAGAAGAGGACACAAACATCATTAGAAAGTGAGATTAGATGGTTTAAAAGAAATTGAAGAGCAAAAAAATAGATGATTATCACTATGGCCAACATATGAAAAGAAGGAGAGACCATCACCAAAGCCAATAAGAAACCAAAAGAAGGAAATAACCATCACCTAAGTTAGCAACAAATGAAAAGGAGATGAACATGAACATCACTAACAAATGAGAGTTAGAAAAAGGAATCAAACATCACCAACAAATCATAAAAAGGAAACATAAACGAATATCCCTAACCAATGAAAATCAAAAGAAGGAAACAAATTTCATCATAGCTAGGAGATTAAAACATTTTTACCAAGTAACACTACCTAAGGTAGATGCATAATCGAATAGCTCATTTTGTGATAAAACAATTTTTTTTCTTGGGTACCCTTTATTCAAATGCATATGGTGTTAATATATCCTTAGATCTACTAATTGGGACTTGGATCTAAACTTACAATTTCATTATGAAAAGAGCTGTGTGGTTATTTATTGATAAAAAAAACTCATTTGCTAGAAGTAATGAATTTTTGAAGTTGAAAAATATGGACTGGTCATCTAACTGGAATATCACAAAATGGAAAAATAAATTGATTCACATTCCAAATTTGTTATTGGGACTCAATATATGATGAAATGCAAAATGAAAAATTCATATCATGAATTTGTTTTTTGAAAACCTTAACCATTTGATAGTTAAGGACTTTTGAATGGTTAAAATTTGATCATATTTTCATAAGTTGTAATTTTTGTTTGTTTTTCAATTTCTTTATCCCAAAAAAATATGTGTTTGAAAGTTTTACATGGGTCATTATTCATATGGACTTTATGGGTTTTCCTTTTGAAACTTCAAAGTTGAAAAATAACATCAATTAAAATAAATATAAATTTTCATATAGATTTGGGAAAGTTTATAGGTGATTGAAAGTGTATTATTCAAAGATTAGAACAATAACATTTTTTTAAATAACAACAATGTCCTTTTGAATCATTTGAAATAATCTTGTTTGCACTCATACGAACTCTAATTTAAATTTTTTTTAAGGCACCCGATTATGGATTCACCCCTTACCATGTTGCCCACTTACATCACACATAACAATGCTTAAAATAATAGTAACATGGAAATCAAAAGGAGACAAACATCATTAAAACCACAAAGGGGGGGTGCCACATGTTAGCGGATGTTTGAAAAGCCTAGAAGTGACATTTTGTAATTGAAGTTGCAACAACAAAAAAAACACTTTAACATATTTGGTAGCCTAGTTGAAGGTAACTTAGTCCATAACACCTAATTTGAATGGCAATGTAATAGGACCATAAGGTGCTGAATGTAATAGGAACATGAGGAAACCATTGCACAATATCAACAATAAGGGAAGCTAAAAGGGATCAATGTTTGGTGGTGACACCCATCTTTGTTTGAAATTTAAGTTACTATAAACATCACAAACCCCTTCATTATTGATTTAAACTCCTAAATCCACACAATTTTTTTGACCATTGATGGAAATTGAACATTATTCCATGGGTAATTAGATTGGCATACAATGTGTAAATGTTTGGTGAACAAAAGGATTTTGACCATACATGAAGAATTTTTTTATTGTTTGTAAGGTGAAAGTTTTTTGCAATTAGGTGTGTGGTAGATGTTTTTTCAAGTGGAAGATCGCCCTTACTTTGGAAGGGCATGACTTCTACCAAATTAAATGGAATTGGATGATTTAAAAGTTGACTCAAATGCCCATAGAGGCTATAAGTTTTTTTTGAGAGGCCACAAATTGAGTGATAACTAGGATGTTATTGTTTAGTAACCCTAAGTGTTTGATTCTTTGGGGGGGGGGGAGGGCGGGGGGGGGGGGGGGGGGACACTAGTAAAAAAAGTAGAAAGTACATGACTAAAAATATATTGGTTGTTTGGTAAAAATTACAAGTTAATTAGTTTTAAAATAGGGTCCATTTTACTCAAATAATCAATTTAATTATAATATAGGTATGTAATAATCTGAAATAATGGATTATAATCAATATAGAGTGGCTTTATAATATATATATTAGAAAATCAGATAATAATAGGGTGATAAAAAATATGTTGGATAATTATCTAATACCCCCTAAAAATGGTCATTTGATGCATGCAAATCCCATAGGTTGGACACTTTACATTGATTGTCCTCCTTGGGGTTTAATTATAAGCCTATCTACTTTAAAGAACCTATGGTCATGGTTTAAACATTAAAAATCTTTTGGTAGCTTATGTGGGTGAGGGTTGGAGATTGATTTTCAAATTTTAAATCCTATGGTTTGGTTATGGCACAAATTTTCAAATGTAAGAACCTTGGGCTTAGTTTGAAACTTGGGTTTCATTCTATGTACACACTACGCATTCCCCAGAAATTGTAAAGGTACCAAGTTTTACAACAAATTTTTAAGAATTATACATGTTTAAAATTTATAACCATTTAAACTAATCAAGTACTTATAAAGTTTAGCTTGTGTACTAACTAACCTATAATTTAAACTTGTGTTCACGCATTTTTTTTAAGGTTCTAGTTTTAACAAGATGTTAATTTTCCATGGTTTAGTTTTTGTGCAAGTTTAAGTCCAAGTCACAATAACTTGAACTTAGGCAGGTAGGTAGGTAAATAAATAAGTTAAATAGGTAAGTATTATAATTAAGTAAGTAGGTAAATAGATAGGGTACTTATTTACCAATTTAGATATCAAGCTAGGTAAATAGTTACCTATCTATTAACCTTCCAACTTACTTATTGACTTATTTATTTACCTTAATATACTTTTAATGTACCCTTAATACAAACTTATATAAAACCCGATAACTATTTTAAATATATTTATGGATGAAAGCACACTAAGGGTGAACAACTTTTCACCAAAAAAGATGATGTATATCGAGTATCATAATATGTAGTAAGTTAAAATCTTGATAACATCCTTTGGCTATCCTAAACACAAGCTAAAAACTTTAGAATTTGCATAACAACATTTTGGAGCTCAAAGTTCACTTTGAGTCCCATGTTTGTGGTTTATGAAGCATTACCTTATAAAAGAAAACTAAAAAAAAAATACAATGTCCATTTGTACAATTTCTTATTCTTTGATATGGTAGGTGGTATTATGATATTTCATATCATATGGTAGTATGATATATAATATCATTATATTATATAATATTGTTATGTATTTATTGTTAAAAATGAAAAATAATTGAATGAAATTTCATTCAAAATTAAAATTTTAAGTAGTCATAAATTTAATTGATGCATATCAATATCATGCACCATAAAATAATTCATCAAAGAATTCCACTCACATTCCACTCACAACAATAATTTTGAAATATATATGCAAGTTTTCAAATGTTGTGGTAAATATTATTTTGTCACAAATATATTCCATGTGTTCAAGTTCTTCAATGTTTGTTGGATTTTTAAAAATAATTGATTAGATTAATTCAAAAGCTAATTAAATATCTTTAAAACAACAAAAAAAAATTTTAAGATGTGATGTCCATACATTACCAAAATAATTGATTATAGAAAGATCATACTTGTGACTACAAATTTTAGGGGGCTTAATGTGTTTTTACCCTTATACTATACCCCCAATATACCCTAAATATAATTTTAATATAACTTTAATGTACCTTAAAATATATCCTTAATATGTTCTTAATACAATGTAGTATACCTTTAACGGCAAAGTCCACAAATTTGTTGCAATCCTAAATTTTGGTTATTAATGTGATTAAAAAAACATAGAAGTTTATTTATTGATGGATATAATTCTAAAATTCCACCACATGGAAGAATAAAAATAATAGTAATTGCAACATAGCCACCAAATAGTCACAAATGATATATGGTTGTGTGCAATCACAAATGAAGTGGTAACATTTTAGACTATGTATGTTTTCAGTTGAGATATGTGTACTAGCCATTTACCTACCCGCTACAACTACCTAACTTGCCTAATCTAACCTACCCATTTACTACCTATCTATTATGTAATATGTAGGAAAGTAAGTTACCCATTAACTTAACTACTTCGCTAAAACCTAGCCTAGTTAGGAGCTTAGCCTACATTGTCCACTAGTTAGGCCTAGGGTTAAGTAGCCTAACTATGTAGGGTACATATGGTCAACATATTACCACTTGTGAAGTTTGATCCTTGAACCCCAAGAATGGATATCAATTCTTTTGCTATCAAACCACCCCACTTGATATGAAGATATAATATAATACATTCTAATTACCCCATACTTGGTTTTAAACATTGCACAAACATCAATTTCAATATTTCATATTTTATTGATATTTTTTATGGAAAATTTTAAAATTTATTCTTAAAATACTTTCAATGACAGAAATGATTAAACATCTTCCAAAAATGTAAACTAATTTGAATTTTATGGAATTTTGTGAAATTGAAGTACATTTTGAAAATGATTCATTGGAAAAAAAAATTCAAACACATGATTTATAAATGAAAATTATTTTAGGACTAATATTTAATAGTAGAAAAAATGATTTGTCTCCCACATGTTAATCTTTCATTCCATTAGAAAACAAATTATACAATGTGATTATAATATATCACAATTTTAATCAATTCACATATTTTTTAAATAAATAAATAATATATTAATCACATTTCAAAAAATAATAATAAATGTTTCTACATCAGTTATAATATATATGATCCATAATTGTTTTGAATCTTATGTTTTAAGTTAAATCATCTTTAGTAATGTTACATAATTAAATAATTTGATGGAATTTTAAGTGTTATATTTTTACAAATATAAGAGATAAATGTTATCTGAAATTATGGTAAAAGTCTTATGATCAAATGAATCATATATTTCTTAGACATCTTAAACCTCTATTTGATTAAAAATATCATACTTGATCATGTTCATAATATATTTTAATTTAACAAATAAAATTTGACTAAATATTTATAATATATAATTAAATATTCATTGTATGTAATATTTGTAAATAAATAAAATAAGAATATAATTAATAAAAATATAATGATTTGTATTGTTAACATTAAAAAAACACACAATACTAATAAACATTTAAACACATGTTGATTATCATAATTCCAAAGAGACCACATATATTTTAATCATCAAAATATTGTAAATGGAAAAATTATTGCGCCTTAATTGCCAAAATAGTTATGACCAATTGCAAAAACAACTAGGTTTTCATCCATCCAAGGATCCATTCACAATCATAGATGAATTAAAAAAAAACTTTATTGTATTTTTTCATCCAAACATGTAATAGTCACAAATTATAATCACATTTGTGACTTCATTTGATTATATCAACACTATAGTCGCATATGTGATTACAATAGTCACATATATAACTACACATATTTATAACCAAAATTACACATAGGACTAACCTGACTTATAGTCATAAAAGTAGTTGAATTGGACATTAGTAGCATCTATAGTCGTAACCATATGTTTGGAATGCATTTTAATACACATTTTGTTTAACCTACCTAAATGACCTATTCAACCGACCCTAAGTTATTTATGCTACCTAAAGGCTTGCTTGTTGTTTAAGGTACAAAATATACCTAATGTATGTAGGGGGTTATTGAGGGGGGCTACCTAAGGGTTGTTTAGATTGTTTAAGGTATTTGGGGTACTTAATTTCCCACCTAGCAATTGTTTTGGATGTCTATGGTACCTAGGGGCTACATAGGTCCATTGTTAGGCTACATAAGGGCTACCAAGGGGTTGCCTAAGCTATTTAAAGGTTCCCTTGAAGATGCTTATTCACATTAAGGTATTTAATTTAGGGGCTACCTATACTACCTAAAACCTAAAGGTTGCTTAGGTTATTTAGGTTATTTATATTTCGGTTGTTTAAGTTAACATGAAATGTTTCATGCATTAATTGGCCATTAACACATGTACATTTGCAACTATGATATACATGTACACATGTAATTAATTCAAATTGAACAAGACATCACATGTTGTTTAATCACTTATGAAGCACACTACCAATCATAAAAAGAATTAAGTTTTCATCTATTGTTGGACATTATTAGTTTGGATGATATGAACACATTTTTCATTTGTTCATATTGATAGTATTTACAAGTGATATATACATCTATAACTTAAAATCAATTTGTAGTTGAATATGCAATTACAAGTCATCTATAAATTATACCATAGTGCCATGGAAGATAATTAAAACCACAATTGCAAAGATGGTTAATTTGGGCACAAGTTGCATACACATGGGGTCGGATGGACATGATCCTTGTAATGATCTGCTTGGTCTAACCTAGTTTGCTTGCTAGGCCTAAGCTACCTACTTAACCTAGGTAGGTAAACTAGGTTTAACATAGTTAGCTTACTAGACCAAGGTTTTTTGAAGAGCCAACTCTCTTTAATATAAATCGGTAATATATTGTAGGTTGGAGGTAAATTGGATGTAGGTAAGTAGGTTGTAGGTGGTAGGTGCATTGACCATCTACCTACTTATACACATACATACATACATACCTAGCCAAAACCTAACTTAGCCTACCCACTTGGGTGAATGCAAGGTATGGTGGTTCACTTTTGGTGTTACAATGGTGTTTTTTTGTTGAGTACCCCTTGTTCAAAGACATATGGTGAGTAGTATATTTTAAAATATATTAATTGGTAATTAAATATAAATAAATAAAAATATTACGAAGATATTTGTGTAGTTATTTATTGATAAAAAATTCATATGTTAGTAGAAATGGACTTTTGAAGTTCAAAATTATGGACTGGTGAATTGATTGCAATGATAGAAGATTGATAGGTTCATCTTAAATTTTAGTCAAAATTATCTATAGTGACTTCACATATGAATTAGAATGAAATAATATTATTTTATGTGAAAATTTTCCTTAAGAATCATAGCCAAATTCTACCTATGAACGTTTGAATGTCTTAAATTAATTAATTTTTCATAAGTCTATAACATTGTTGTTTTTCATTCATTTTTATTTTTGTTTCCAAAGGTGTATATATTTGGAATCTCTATTTGGGCTCCTATTAATATGATTTTTTTTTAATACATGGATTTTATTACCATTTAACCAATGGTACCACAAAAAAAATAAAAAATTTAAAACTAAAATGTGAACTTTTGTGAAATACAAGAATTAAAAAAAATGAGCAACCATACTATGCATTTACCCACTTACATCCCTAGACAAAACCTAGCCTAGATATTATATTTGCATATTATGATAATTATTTAATAATAATTTAGGATAGCTATATTTATATTTATTATTATCATTAGATTAATACCTATCTACCTATAATTTTCCTATGTAGTAAAGGGTAGTTTAGGCTATGCAGTTTTTCCTAAGTATGGTCAATTTGATTAAGCCTTGACCATCTGAATTGACCTTTTTTTGTATTTTTGTCCCTTTTGACTGAATGTTCAAATTGACACCCAATCAAAAACTCACCTTAATCAAATTACCAATCAAAACAACTATGTATTTTTCACGCCCCAAACCTTTAATAAAGGTAGGCATCCCCTTTTATCAATGTGGACACTTTAATGGAGTTGAACTTTATGGAATGTCATGATTTCTTGTAATGTTACTTTATAAAGAGAAAATAAATGTACAAAATATAAACATGCATTGCTAGGAGCAATTGTTATTTAAGAGAGGTTTTTCACATTAAACTTCTTAGCAAAAAAATAATTTGGGTGAAGAATTGTCAAAAGACAACAGTTGCTTAATGTTTTGAGAAAAACTCCTTTATTTTTTTCAAAAAAAAGTTGATAAATTTCACCCATTTTAATTCTTTTGGGGAGAGTTTCACCACAAGTCTGTCCCATTCTCATACTTGCTCTTAGTTTACTTCCCTGTTCCCAACAGTTCAAGAAATGAAAACGTACTGAGGTTTTTATGCATGGTAAAACCCTCAACCAAGTAATTGGGCCTGCACTCAGATGTACCTCATCTGGGCCCCTTATTCTGGAAAAACCCACAGCCTCAGGCTTTAGTTAGAAGAGAACATTTGGCTATCCTATGCTACATGACCTTGTCCCTATGCCGTGCAAGTTTAAGTAATAACAGAAAGCTCAATAACCCAGTGAATATCTCATACTCTTTGAACTGCCGGGTGCAGACTTGCAGTGGGAGCTTATCCTCTTCTCCCTGTGTGGAGATGACAATTTGAATGAGTCATGCACTTTTAGAATCTTATGTGAACTGCCTCTCTTAAATTGAAATATCCCAAGATCTTCCCCGATCATAGGAGAACTAGCATAGAAGAACCTTGCATGATGCAAACACGAGTCACAAGCACAACCTTCCATGTGCAGTGAAATTGTGCACTTTGAGTGCCACCAGCCACATTAGACATGTGTTGTACTTCTTAGCTGTGGAGGAGGTCATATCCGTAGAGAATTTTATTCCAGGTGCATGGATGATGCTGGCCTTAGACTTTGTCCACCCTTTACTTGTGAGGTAATGATCTCAGAATGTTGCAAGTGGATGCGGACAAAAACAAAATAATTCTTCAACATTAGTTCATGAGCAGTCATTTGGGAGGATGGGTATGCCTACTTTCTCTTAGAATGTCTGAACTTTTATAGTCCCAGCAAACCTGCAATCGTTCTTGGATTGCTCCCTTTGTTCATAGCTGTCAGACTTTCCTGGATCAGCTAGTAAGTGGGCCACTTAGCTTTCCATCTCATAATAATGTAGTCTCAAAAGGTTTTCACTCCACTCGTAGACTGTACAGCAAACTTTTGGATGAAGAAAAGTAAAAGCAGGTCACTTGGCTCAGCACGATGGTTTTTGCCCAGTATTTTTGCAGGGGATGCTGAGGCTAGCAAAAGGCGTAACAAAGCCTAGCACTAGGGTAGAACAGCCCATGAGCGATCACTTTAAGTGCTCAGGGCAGGCCAGATCCAAGGGGAGGGCTCCGCTGTTTCTGGTGTCCAAAATGAACTTGAATTCCTCTTATTGGCGCATGTGGCGCACAAAAAATCGTCAAAGACAGATCAGAATTGAGAAAGTTATGACCCCCCAAAGTAAAAGGGGTCAAGAACTAAAAAAAAAGACAAACCACCAAACACTACAAAACCAGTTTTCAATCACCTAAAAAATTCTTTGTATGTTGCTATGTTGCTAATAGAGTTCAAAGATGATTTGTAGAATTAAAGGTGGTGTTGTTATAACATTTTGAATCATTTAAAATGAATAAAAATGAGAAAGTTAGAAGCTTTGAAAGTAAGAGAGGTCCAAAGAGAAGAAAAAAGAAAAAAAACGTGTTTCGTGAGATGAAAAGCTTATTTTTCTTCTTGCTATTTCATTACCATTCCTTTTCATTTGCACTTCAAAGATGATTTCTAGAAATTGAGGTAGCAATCCCATAACATTTTAAATAACTCAAAATGAAGCACAGATGATGAAGATCTAAAGAAGTGATCGGTGATAAGGTAGTGTTTAGTGATGGGAAGTTCTACCCTACAGCAGACATGACATGAC
Source organism: Sphagnum tenellum (assembly GCA_963921925.1). Taxonomy (NCBI): domain Eukaryota; kingdom Viridiplantae; phylum Streptophyta; class Sphagnopsida; order Sphagnales; family Sphagnaceae; genus Sphagnum; species Sphagnum tenellum. Next base: position 24,063,783 of record OY998144.1, read on the forward strand.
AAGCTATTGGCACCCCGAGTCAAGAATCTCCCACCTTTTGCAATCCCAGTTTCAGTTTTATGAGTGAAGGTGACCAAAAAAACAAAGACTAATCTTGGATGTGAGTAGTGTTGTAAGGCTGCTATTAACTGAATTGACTGTGGACTAAGCAACAACATTCACAAAACATCTTTGTTTGACAAATTAAAGGTTTGACCCTGAAATACGAACATGGATTTTGTAATTGGTTGTAGCCTCCACACCAAGCTTTGGGAAGCAATCATGATCTTCAAGTTGCCACATAAAAGAACTCCTTTTGGAGGTGTGCTTCATCTGTCTTTATATGGTCGTTATCATGGGAAGTCACCCATCCCAAGACTATTTCAACTGGTGACCCTTTCTACAATTGGGTTGCCTCTGATATGTCAAGTTGCAGATGTTCTAAAAGGGGTGATGTAAATCCCAAACTGGCCATCAATCCCAACTTCTTTGTATAATATTGATTTAAAGTGTATCTATCTTTGTAAGCCTTCACCTTATTGATTTGAATACTTTTGGCTATTCATCACTGATTGCATATTAAAGTTATTGTTAAAATAACCCTATCTTCGGGCCCCTCTTTCATTTTGAAATTCTTTTTCAGTTCTAGATGTTGAATATTTGCAAATGAAAGCAAACTTTGAGCAAAGAGGAATAATTTTCAAATAAAGGAGGATGAAAAGCAACATTTTTTCGGGAAGGGACATTTATCTCACAACATTCACAAGAGTGACAACCAAAATGAAAACAAATCTGAAACTCAAGTTGAAACTCGTTTTTACCACCAACCTCGGGAAAAAGGAGTTTTAGATCATGTTTATTACCAATGCACTTTTTTTGTTTTTTTGGTCATTTGAATGCCAATGATCCACTTCATGCACTTATATCATACATGAAATTAAATATTATGGACTTGTGAATTTGTTCAACTTTGTTGGGTCAGTGAAAGTGTTTCTATTTTAGTCACCAACCCCACACTCAAGCTTGAACCCTTCAATGAGCCTAATGGCATATGTTCCACTTAGACAAGGTGTGTCACACCCCATGCACCTATCATGAAAGTTTTATCTATTTAAAGAAAATTTCAAAAATATTTATGTGGATGGAAAAAAATAACAAGTTTTCATTTTAGAATTTAGAATCCATGAAAATCATGATCAACTAAGCAAAGCCTACAAAGTAGGGGCCAAAGTCCCTTGAAGCTAGTGTAATCTATAATGAATCTCAACACTATAACCTTGCCTACCAAGGCAGGGCCAACAAACTTGAACTACAAGTAGCAACCTTGAATGAAAACATTGATGGCATAAATTCATGGGCAGCAATCCAATGAAAAGTTGTAATTTTTTAGTGGACTGTAATTGGGGATCTTTTTATCCTCTGCCTTATGAAGATACCACACTTAAGTAATATTCACCTAAGATTTGAGTTGTTGCTATTTGTTGAAGTTTTAATCTTTTGATTATGGAAAATTGATGATCTAGATACCCGTTAAACCCTATATCTTTCCAATTTGGTTTTTTTTTTTCATTTGTGTTTCTAAATTGCCCTGTCAAAATTCTTTGGTGGCCATTATGGCATTATGTGGGACTAGTGGTTTAGCCTCCAGTAAAATCTGGGACTAAAAATGCTACTAGTTGCATAAAAACCTTGCAGGAAGGAATTCTGTTTCATGAAATGCTCCTCCCAGGGTGAAATGCCCCTCCCGGGTGGACCTCCTGCCAGGACGGTGAGAATTTGCATTTTGTGACCCTTTTTTTTTCCATACTGGGTAGGAGGCCCCCTGCTACATTGATAATTTTGCTGGGTAATGCCCGGGCAGAAAGGCATTGCACCCTGTAAATTAAGGGGGTCTCCCCTTAGTTCACAGGGTGCAATGCGTTGTTGTGAGGGCAATACCCTACAATTTGTTACCATGTGGTGGTACCCAGCAAAATATTAGGGCAGAGTACACCTTTTGTCACTCACCTATTATCATCAATGTGTTATTTCAACAATGTTTGGTTGATGTTTTTGGTTTTAAAAAAAAACTTTTCTTTTCAAACAACCATTGGTCCCCCTCGCCCCGGTCCTTCACATTTCCCACTCCGGTTCTTTACCCTGTTGACCCCCCCGCCCGGTCCTTCGTATTTCCCACTCCGGTTCTTTACCCTGTCGACCCCCTTGCTCGGTCCTTCGCATTTCCCACTCCGATTCTTTAACTCGTCAAACCCCCCTCGCCCGGTCCTTCGCATTTTTCACTCCGGTTCTTTAACCCGTCAATCCCCTCGGCCGGTCCATCACATTTTCCACTCTAGTTCTTTAACCCGTCGATCCCCCCCCCCGCCCAGTCCTTCACATTTCCCACTCCAGTTCTTTAACTTTTCGGTTCCTATTCTTGAGAACCCAACAGGAACAAAAGAACCGTCGATTCCTTTCATTTCAACAACCTTGCCGAGCTGATGGTTTTCGTGGAAGAACCGGTTCTTTGACTTTGACATTATTTTGAGGCTCATAACTATGTACCAAAATCCTCCCCTATAGGAACCAGCAGGCAAGTATCGTGTATGAGGGTCCTGGACCGACGGTTCTCAAAGATCCAAAGATCTGACTTCGTAAATCGCAGTCCAATTGAAAACAACCAACGGTTTTTCTCCGGTTCTACAAACATTGTTCTCCGAAAAAATTCGAAAAACCCGCTGATTATTTTTCGATGTTTTCAAGAAACGTACCGGTTCTAGCCAACCGGTGGTTCTTCGCCGGTTCTTTTAGGAAATGTTGTGGTCCTTTGAACACACACACTCTCTCTCTGTGTCTCTCTCTCTAGCCACGACGGACGTATGACGGGCGCACAGATTTAAGGGAAGCTTCATTCTCGAACCTTGCGCATTAAATGCTGAGTTTCAGCATTTCATACTGAGATGTATTAAAATTTCCTTTCTTTGCGGATACCACTGAAAGAGGGGATAGGGAGTGGAAGCAGGCCCAAAGACAGGGTGACTTTCTGGATAACTCCAATACACAGAAAACAAAAGGGGGACCAAAATTGGTTTTGTCACCTAAAGCCGTCACTGCACTTCGACCCCTAAAGGACGACCACCCAGGGATATTATATAAGTAGATGGGTTCTTAGCGAAATGAGCTTTGAATGGGATCATGTTAATTTGGGTATTCACCCTTACAGTAGGGATTAGAGTAAGTATGTTCAAAAGGAAATGTTTGTTGGCGCTGCCTTGTAAGGCAGGGATATTGTGTTGAGAATAATTATAAAGTATAGTAGCTTCAAGGGATTTTGCCCCTTAAAAACTAGGTGAGATGATTCATCTTAATTTGGTTCTAAAAAGATTCCTGTGCATGTTTTGACATTTTGTTTTTCTTTGTTGTCTCCTCAAATGTGCACCCAGCCCCAAGCGATTAGACTCACCAAACTAAAGATGAAAATACTTTCTCTAAAAATGGTTATCGCACCTATCATACACAAAAATTCATGTAATTCTTTTGAATTGTGTCAATGTGATTGAAAAGATTGAATAAACCGTGTGATGACTAGTGTTTTTTTCGGTTTGAAATTTTACACAAATGTGAAAAATAAATATGAAAAGAGAATATTTTATTTTATTTTTTTGAGAAAAAAATCATTTAACTGAGATAATTTTTTAACGTTGGGGACTATTGCCCACCAAGAAAAGCCGAGGAAAAATAATAATTCCCCACAGCCCAGTATTCACAGGGCTGGTTCAAAAGCTAACCTATTGCACTGTTGAATGCTTTACCGACCGTAGGTCTCGTGTTCGAATCCCGGGGCCCGCACTTGACCGTAGCCTTGGTGTGCACTTCTGTCGTCCGTCTCAATCCTTCGAGCTCCTCCAGGAATCCATGCCTGAATCCCGCCAGCTGGGGAGGAGAATCGAGATTCGGGAAATTAAGAACCAGATCGTGATGATAAGCAAGAATGTCTAAAAGCTGTTGATTATGCCAATATACTCATCAACCCTGTTTCTTTCTCCAGAAATCACGCCATGCCGGATCAGTGTAGACCAAAAATTGCAAGAAGAAGTCCAGTGGGTGCATGCACTATCTCAACAAGTTGATGATGCTAATGTTCAATCGATTGCAAGGATCTGCGGATAAGGCCACACAGCTTGTTACATTCATGCGAGTAGTCATGCTGATCATTCGCATGGAAAAGATTCGTAACACCCACGGACAGTACTAGTAGGCCTCTCGATCGGTATGCCTATTAGTGTAAATTGCTATTGTGGCAAGTGGGGCCCAGCTGCCCGAGATGCTGATACTGATACTACTACTTGTGTGTTATAGGGAGGATGTCAGATCGCCCTTCACGGCGTCAGGCCCTGCTACTTAAAATCCTAACCTAATTTTTCCATGTATTTGCATAACCTTCGTTGTAAATAACGAGGCACATGTTACTGAGCATAACCTTCTGGCACAAGCTCAAATTAGGTCAGGTTTTTAAGTACGTGAATAGCAGCAGGTCACACTGGGTACTATTCTCTTGTTTTTTCTGCGAATGGGAACGAGGGCGGTTTCTTGCACAAGCTCAAATTAGGTCAGATTTTTAACTAGGTGAATGGCAGGTCAAATGTGGTCTTCTTTCGTTTCTGGGCATGGGAACGAGGGCGGTCTCTTGCGCAACCTCAAATTAGGTCAGGTTTATAAGCAGGTGAAAGCCAGGTCGCATCCAGTATTCTCTTGTTTTTGGGCTTGGAACTAGGGCGGTTGCCCTTGTTCCCATGCCCACAAACGACAAAATACCCTCTAGACCTACCATTCACCTATACATGATACGCAGGAACTGGTGGCGAAAGAAAAAGAAGGGAAGACGTAGTTCTTTCGGGGCTTCTAAGTCGTGGAACCCCAGCCCGGCGCGAAGCGTGGATTGATGATGGCCAGCTGCGAGAATTCTATTAGTTCTGACTCCCAATTACATGCACTTATACGTCTCGTTTCCCGAGCTTTGGTTCTTCCCATTTTCAAGAAAAGATTGTTTTACCCGATCAAGTCCAAGTTGTGGATTCTGAGTTTAATACTGTGCTCGATGTACACTATGGATCAAATCATGTACCGTGATGGAAAATGGGCTCATCTGCAGTGACGTTGCAGCTGATCAAGGAGCGGGTTTGATTACTGGAGCCAGTGTCGATGACGTGCAGTTACTATGTATCACTTGACCTGGCCGAAGTTGCTGGGAAACTAGCAAATTCGCAAGTGGCCTGTGAGGTACATGCATCATGAGTGCAGTCTTTGGGTTCTTCTGTCGCTTGTGGTTGTCGACCACCTCGATTGGTTCTTTTTTATTACTAAAGTGTGCCGGATTTGTGAGTACCCAAGAAAAGAGAAAGATTTCCAAAGTGCACCACTACTTTGCGGTACTACTGGCGCGGGCTTGCAGCATGGTTTGTATCTGAGTCGAGCTACCACTGTGAATTAAAGGCACAGTTTGAACTAGTTTGCAGAACTCTATTAATCTTCAAGCCCAGGGTATAAAGTGCATTGATCAGGCAGCTAGTTTCCTTGACTGAAGTGAACGTTCCTTGCATCCCAGCTCACCCGTAGCTCGCGACGTAGTAGCACAAGAGTCAAGACCACTAGATGGCCTAGAGCGTGCGGAATATTACGTATGATCGTTTCTAGTGTTGGGTAGGCGGGTTTGGATTTCTGGACATGTAGACGCTAGCTAGTAATGCTGAAGGAAGAATTTCATGATGGACTGTTGAGGCGGTGTGGTAAATTATTAAATCGACATTTTGTTTGACGCTAGTTAGATGAGCGAGTCCTGACTTTGTTATAGGAGAATTTGTGTTCAGGATTGGTTTCTTAGTTCGGACGCTTAAGCTGGCTCAAAGCTGCTGCCACAGAACTTGGATAATATTTCTCACTCCAACGCTTGATCTGCAGCTGGTCATAGGAGGCGGCCGAAGATGAATGTGTTTAATCGACGGGGCGCCAAAACTCGCAGTCGCCAGGCGCGCGCGAGGTGCAGGCTAAGTTTTTCCCTCTCTCTCTCTATCTTTAATATATTCACATACGGTTTCGAATTTTGTGTCTTGATCAATCTCACCTGCATGAGCTGCTGCTCGCTGTACAACTCCAGCTAGATATTATTACAAGGTCGCTGCAAATTTTTGCTACGTATAAACTCGTACCGTTCAGGAAGAAGCATTGCTCGCAAGATTTACTCAGGCGGCCTATCCCCTTGAATGGTTTGCCCAGATGCAGATCTGCAGCTTGAACCCTAGGCATGCCGCTTGGCGATCCGGGGTAGCTTAATCTATAATCTCAGCTGCTCAGAGTCTGCACAACTACTTTGCATATGATTCGCATTCCATGAATGCTTGCGTGCAGCTTATAAAACGGCTGTTGCAATATTGACCGGGGACAAGAAATTCTCTGTCATGCTCGTCCCACCTTGGGTCCCTAATCTCTAGATTTTCGAAGCTCTACCACAGATTGAAAACTGGTCGGAGTAGATCTGGGCTGTACACATGCATGATTCCTTCTTTTGCCTGCATAATGAGCATTCTCGCGAAGAATTTGTCGAAACTGACGATCTAGACATGATCTAGAAAGCGTCGTGACTTGCTATGATCTTCATGCAGTTCCTGAAATTTATTGTGGTTGGATCCAGCAGCTGCCGTATTGACTCCTTGAAGCTTGAAGAAGCGGATCAGCGCGTGGAAGTGTCGGTTCCTTCCTTTGACGAAGATTCTGGACATGGCCACAACCACTGTGGCACTCACTCACGCAGGTAATTAATTTGTTCCGATCACTTGCACTTGCAGGTTGCGTTGCCTCCGACAAGCATGGTAAATTATTCAATATACACAAGCTTAAAAATAATTTGATCTTTCCTCATGGCCTGGATTATGAATATGGGTGCAACTTGGAAATTTTGTATAGGAGAAGGTTCTAGACATAGGGCCTTTCAGATTTGAGGTCTGTCCCCAGGTCAGTAGGTATAGGAGAGGGGCCTGAGTACAGGCCCTTCTGTGGTTTGAGATCTGTGCCAGAGGCCGGTAGGCCAAGGGAACAGGTCACAAATCACGAAAGGGCTTGTACTTAGGTCCTTTTTCCTACGTAAAGCAGAGCTGGTCGAAAGAGGCTGGCTGGTACCTTCCACTGCAGAAGCTCCAGCTCGCTGAAAACAGGTTTCTTCAGTCAGGCAAGGGGGCTGAAAATACAAAAGGCCCTATATCCGAAACCTTCCCTAAGTAAAGTACAACCGATTTTGTTTAATAATTTATAAAACAAAGATGGAAAGGCTGACAGGTAATGTTCACCAGTCAGAAATTACCTTGGCTGATGGGTAACTTCTGACAGGTGGAAGTTATCCTGAGAGTCTGGCATCTAAACTGGCAATCTTAGGACCAGTTAGGGTACCCAAAATACGAAGAAATAAAATTTGGCAGTGCTTTACGTTCAGGGTGCTTGTGTCCGCTACCGGCGAATGCACGCCTGTGAACGACGATGGTGATTTGATTCCTGGAGACGACGTTGACGAGAGCGTCGGGGTACGTGAAGTAACGAGGCAACGTCAGACTCGGAAGCTGTCACTCCCACACATGAGTTTCGGGAAACTGACGGGGTCGTTCGAGGACAAGATCATTGATGCTTTTATATGGCTCAGAAAACAAACGCAAGGCAAGCAAATCCATGCTACTAAGGTACAAGATAAAAGCCTCTTGAAAATCTGCCATCGATTGCTTGCAGAGCTCTGATCACTACAATTCTTCCTTCCCAAAGCCTCTCGATCCGAAATGGATCGTCAGTCGGTCAAGTCACCTGATTATGATCACGTATCAGCTTATCCAAACGTTCTTTCTTGCTTGTTTATATAAAACTTGCAAATCAGAATTCATTCTAGTATGTTGGGCTTTGGCATTTTCCAACTAGTTTATTAGTGCCATGGATTAATATTACCATCAACACAGTCGAGATCTGAATCATGAAACATAGGATGTCTACCATGATCAGGTGAAAGCATGCATAGCACACTATGGTGGAGATGAAACGTTGGCACAAATATTGCTTTTCAAAAGTGTGTTTGAAATTTCACTAAGCCAATCTTTTTCTTAAGATCATAAATTGAACTCGTAGTAAAAAAATTTAAAATTAAAAGATTAGAATCATGTATTAGAATTTATGTTTTTAGATTTATATTAAAATATTGAAATATTACAATATATGTGTGAAAAAATAATACTTATAACAATACAATGCAGTGCAAATATATTTCAAAACCCATTCAAACAATTGGCTTCTCTCTAAAATTCTTATTGGCTTACTCAGAGAAATTTCTGTTAGCAAAAGATAGAGGCTGCTACAGGTAAATTAAGCTGTTCAAGGTTTCAGTCATGTGGCGCATCATATGTGAAATGTTTAGGTTTTAGTGGAGTCTTACCGTTTTCCCATGAATTTGCAAAGCTCTGCAACATGATGCAAACTTATGAATGAATGAATGATGGGGTTGTGGTTGATGGTCTACTTCTGCAGGAAGTTTTGGCAACTTATCATGACTCTTATTTGTATGGTGAAGTGCCATTCACCACTAAAGTGCGAACAGCTCTTCGTGGTTGGCCACTTGGAAATGTCCTCATGTGGGTAAGGCAAAGAATTTCAGCATTTGACTGTGCATAATTTGTGAACCAAGTTTTTGTGATTTCCAGAATTTTTTTGGTTGAAATCTGAATTTTAGTGTTTGAGTTCACTGTTTGATTCAGTGATTCACAGTTGGATTGCACATTTTAGATATATTTTCAACATTTCGGATTTGACATGGGATTCTTTGTTTTTTTTTTTTCCCTCCCCTTCTTTGGGGGGGGGAAAATTTGCAGATAGAGTTTCTGGCAGCGATGGCATCTGTAGCTCTTTATATCTTTACAACGCAAGTTCCTCAAGCTTTGTGATAAAAAAAAAATTCCCATGATCTCTAAATTACTGTCTGTAAGAAGATTTGTCAAACTTGCACTTATAAAATGTGGTATTTTGCATCTGCCTGATGCAAAATTTCTAGTTTGACATTATTATTGTTTTAGATCAAAGCTGCCCAGGTGCCTTGTGGTACATATATTGTAACATGTTTTGAAACAATAACTCTGAACTGCTTTTTTCTGTGTGCACAGCTACAAGATTGGTGCAAATGAATTTCACTGGTTGCGGGTAGTACAACTTGCTTGTGGCCTCTTTTTCGTGCTTGATTACATCCTGAATCTTTACAGGTAATTTACCAACTTCTAAGTACCTTGTAGTGCAACACTCCACGATGCATCAAAGGTTTTTCCTTACCTGAGTCTTATGAGAAGTAGATCTGCATTAAGCTAGATGCTGCACCAGCCGCTTCCTCCAGTGGACTTCATGATGATTTCTAATGTCTGCAGTTACATTCAACTGGGAATTCTGCAGCTCTGCCAAACCAGTAATAATTCCATTTGGATGCTCAAAAAATTTCATCAGTTTAAGATTTGTTTGTTATGGGTGCAAGGCTGTTATATCTCCATGGACTAGGCCCCAGATTCAATATTGCAGGCTTGTGGTTTTTATGCTCAATGTTCTAAACTACTGCTGCAAAATTTTGTTCAGTGCCCCAGTGCGTCTCTACTACATTTTTTCGCTAAGGGGTTTGGTTGATTTTGTCAGCACTCTTCCTATCATCCTGTATTGGAGGTCGGTCTCCATCATACTCTCCACTCCCCCCAAGTTGGATTCCTGTACATGATTCTCTGTACACTTTGAGTCTGATAGAATTATTTGTGCACCAAGTTCAAGCTTTGATTGTCAGATAATTCCGAATGGGCAAATTAGTGAAGACTGGAAACACACAAATTTCCTCAAGTTTTTTGGAAATGAGCACATTTCTCAACAATGTCTATGAGGGTCAGGTGTACACTGTTGTTGGTGACCATTTTGTCATAGAATTAACTTGAGTTGGCCTTGAATCCTTATGCAAAGCTTGGATGGAAACATGCTTTTTTGAGTTCAGAGTGTCATAGATAACATTGTCCTGCATGCAACAACTAAGATAATTATTCTGGTTGGGATTCACAGCGCTGGTAAGAACAATGGTGCTGCTATTTTGCTCTTCCTTCGTGTCCTAAGGTAATTAACTTTCCTGGACCCAACCTTACAAGAGAAATTTTTTTTCTTGACCTTTGAGGAAAATAATGTAGGTGTGATCAATATTAATTATCTAAGAGTACCTTGTTGACACTAATTTTAATTTGTTTGCTATGATTAGGATCATGCCTGTGATCACTCAAGTGGGAGGGCTGACGGGTGGTGCAATCAGAGAGCAGATTTTCATTCTTGTCATGTATACACTTGGAGTTGGTATGATGATATTCAGCTTCCTGGATAATTTTTCAGATGGACAATGTAGAAAGCAAGTTCCAAACAATAGACCAGTGGAATTTGAGAGGTGTCATGCATTTTTTTAACAAAAAATGGAAAGGCATCACATTCACATAGCCCAAGGAAGATGATAGCCAGCTAAATTTGCATTCTTTTGCAACTCTCTATTCTTCTAGATGTAAGCTGAAATGGGAAGCATCTTCATGATCTCTGAACTTAGAGTCTTTACCACAATGGATTGGTCCCAAATTTGATGACCATAGAGATGAAGGTATGAAGCAAGCTAGATGTCAGAGGCTAACTAATCCATTCTTGCTCGGGTGCAGTGTTTGTAGCTGCTGGGGTGTTGCAGTGGGTTGATAACAAAGCAACTGCTCAGAGTGTGATCGATTCAAAGGGCTGTGGCAGTCAAGGCTGCCTTAGTTTTTTTGATGCAGTTTACTTCATAATTGTCACAGTAAGTGTTGTTCACTATGTATTATCAGGTCTCCTTTTCTTCACCTTTTAAGGAGCTCACTATGGATTCTGGCAAATCAACTGACTAGACTATTGGGAAATCTGATTGTATTGAGGTTGCAAATGCTTTGTTTTTCATCCACATGGAGCTCTTGAGATACATATTCATGCAGCCATTGTTTTCTTTGCACCACATGCTTCAAGAAACTGTCATCATTTGTGGCACAAATATTCAATTTTACTTGGGGTGATGTGTGACACAGATTTCCACAGTTGGCTATGGGGATATTACTCCAAACTCCAACTGGGGAAGGGTAGTTGTTATTTGTGTAATATTGGGAGCTGTCATTATTTTACCAGCTCAAATCAACCGAATCTTGCAGCTTGCATCCCGCAGGTGGAACTTCTGTTCTATACTTGCTGACAGATATGGAATGTAGATTTACATAAAATGTTTTAAACCCCTTTTTTGTGCTATGATCGTCAGGGTTTGTGTCAAGTACTTGTTCATAGTTACTTGTGGCATTTTAGATGTGAACTTGGGCAGTGATTTTGTTTTTTGTGCGTACATAATGTGTAGACCATTTGGTGGAAGGTTTACTGTGAGGAAGGTGGTGGGCTCCCGTTTCATAATCATCAGTGGAAACTTGACATACCGGACTGTTCAAGACTTTCTATCAGAGTTTTATCATCCAAATCACAATCGAGGTTCCTCTCCCTAATATTGGCCTCTTGTGTGTAGATTTGTTACATGGATTTGCATCTAGATTTGAGCCTGGGCTGCATACTAAGCAAGTTCACTTGTGATGCATTGCAGATATGGATGCATTTCCTCTCCGAATCGTACTTATGGCTCCTTACAAGCCCTCGTAAGCATGTCTTCTCCACTGCCCCCATAGTTTTGGTTCAGGGTTTAGACTTTAATCTGCAATGTGGTTCTTGCATCATTGGTAGTTTCTAAAAGAATGCCTGCACAAAAGCCAGTAAAGAAATCAGTGAACAATTTGTCAGTTGTAGCAAATGTATGCCTGAGGTGATAGATCCCACACAATGCTTGGCCCAATCGATTATTAGATCTGGTTTTGTTTGGAATGGCATGAAATATTGCTCAGTTTGATGTGATGACTGGCTCAACTGAGTGTCTGTTTTCTTGGATGGGTGAGATAAAGAAGAGAGAATATATATACTCTTGTATAATCATAGTTAAGTTGCTATTGAGAAGCTTTGATAGACACTAATCAAAAGGATGGTGTAATCAAAAAGTGGGATTTAGTAATTTTTCTCTGCTATGATTGTAGGAAATTTGAATTTCTTGCTGCCAGTTCTTGTGCATAGAATGTCTGTGGGTTTGGCAGCAGGTAATCTTTTGTGCAAAATAGAGGAATAATTTGATACTATAGTTCTATAGCTTTGTTAACAAGAGAACCATATCTGTAAGTTTTTCATTTTCAGATCGAACATTTTGCAGGTTTGAATTGAAGACATTGTTGATGTGCTACCGACACCGAGTTGAGTTCATACAAGGCACTCCTGTGAAGGACTCTGACTTGGACCGTGTCAGTGCAAAAGTTGCTTCAGCATTTTATTTGTTAGCGGATCAGGAAGCTAAGGTAGCATGTTAAGTCAACAGGATGGAATCCAGCTAGTTTTCAAACCTACATAGTATATAAACATCCAAATTTGTTTGCAATGAATATCAGGTCCAGATTATAGGGTTCAAATTTGTGGGCAAAAATTTGGGATGGTACAGGATCCAGATGCAGAAGATGCAGCACAAATAGTGAGGACACTAGCAGTACACCGCCATTGTGGCTCAAAAGTGCGCGTCATTGTGGAGCTACTAAAACCTGAGAAGGCAGCCAGTGCTATCTGGGATGATACTGACCAAGGAATTGAAATCATGTGCCTTGATGTCATCCGGTTCAAGCTCCTTGCACGCAGGTGTGTGTTTTATTTGCTTTGAACTCTGTTTTGTTGAACATATTCCAAAGCTTCTTATGGTTCCCTTTCTACCACTTTGCAGATTTTAATACTCTTCAGAAAGATTGCAGACAGTATCCAAATTTGTTCCCTGCTGCACCACCCGATTTGCCCTCATCATGCTTTGTGCAATTGAAACAAGATGTTGTTGCTCTCACCCTACAGAAACAGTCTAACATCAGTGCCATTGCAACAGTTGTCAGATCAAGGGGTTATCAACATTTGTTGTTAATTTATTTCGGACAGGACTGAGGGTGGCAACACCATTGGAGGGCCACTGGATGTTCCAATACATGCATGGTCTACGTCAAGAAGTCTTCCCCATCATCTTGCCTTCAATACTTCATGAAGAAGGGCTTACTTTCGACCAGGTGAGTTATCTGACTAGATGATGAATAGAAAGACAGTCAAATTATGATTGCCTTAATGTGTCATTCTCATAGATCCTTCCATAACCTCTTCTGAAATATCATTTTCTTTCTAGTCCTACACGTACCAATCATGTGTGTCATTGCAAAAAGCATGAAGATTGGTCTCCTTTCTATCAGAATACATCATTGGGAAGACGACTTTAAAACCATTGTGTTCAAAAATGGAATGGATTGCACTACTCCTGATGATAAGGGAAAATGCATGGAAAATAAGGAAGACAGTTTCTCATAACTTAGTAGACACAACTGGGAGGAAATACTTTGTAAGTGCAAGGCACCCATGCAAGGGACTTCTTCTCAGGTTTGAGCCCTGTGAACAAGGACAGTAGCCCCAGTGAACAGGAACAAGAGACTATGAGGCCTGAGGCCCTACATGCGGGTTCCTGACCCTTTGTAAAGAATTTTGTAGACTTTTAAAGCTTTAAGAAGTGTTGAAATGGAGCGTAAGCCCCTCTGCCACCCTGATGAGTGCAAAAATACAATATAAACAAGACTTCATGAACACAACCTGCTGAATATCCATAGCAATCAAAGTAAGAGGGGTGAAATGTATACGGTAAGGCCCCAGGACAAGGGCATTCCCAAAATAATTATCATAGGACAACGCAATAAGAGGCCTCTTGTAGGCATTGTTCACAACTATAAGGTGCTCTTCAAATACGCTGGGAAATTTCTCCACTCATGTTTTATTGTATATATGTGTAGAGTAAAGCCCCAAGGTGGGGGGCATTCCCAAAATAAGGGGTCTAAAGAGGCAATAGCTGAGTCTAGCCTCACATTTCAAGAATGTCTCTCACTTGTGGGCTTTACCCATTGTAAAGCATAAGGCAAAGGTTATTATGAACCTAAAGATCGATAGATCATGAGGGCATAGGAGTAGGAGGGTTCTTACACCTACTCCTTGGGAGGTATAGGTATAAGATCCTCCACCTCATAGGAGTAGGCATAATATCGCTTTTCTTTTCTAGGAAGGATATTGATGGATATAAGCTGCTGTCCAAATACAATAGAATTTTCTGCCAGGTGCTTTACTAAAGACGGAAGTTGAGATATTTGGAAGGATATCATTGCAGGCTTGTGAGCTGGTGTATAGGAGAAACCGGGTCATACTATTTGGTCTTGATATTGGACATGAGGAGGATGGAGACATTGCTCGAGAAGTTTTGCTTTACCCTAAAGGGCGCATCATTCATGCCACCGATGTTGGGTTAGGAATTGCCAAGGATTTAGATACAGCAGAGGAGGTGTCAAATTTCCATTTTGGCACCCACCATCATTGCCTTCATTGGCAGAAGTTCTATTGTATGGATTGCCTTCAAACACGCTTCTTCCCCAACCATGGACGCAAATCAAAGGATGCCGAGCTTTTGCAGATTGTAAAAGAGGGCAAGGATTTCAATTTGGACTTGGAAAACAATGGGGCATCATCATCAATTGATCAACAAGATTGCACCAGCTCGATGCTCATGGAAATGCAAGAAAGAATCAGATTCAATAATTGGGAACTTCCTAAACCAGCAGGCTCTAAGTCCTTGATTGATGAAGACACTAGTATTCAGCAATGTAAACATGTCCTTAATTCAATAGCAATAGGCAAACAGCCTGAACTTAGCAATCACCACATGCAAAGACTAATTACTCATGTGGCTTCAATGGGTGACCTTGCACAATATAGCAAGGACAAAATCGATTCAGAGGTTAGACCTCAAGAATCAATAGAGGTGAGTCATGAGCTTCAAGAAACAACAAGAAAGGGAAAACTAGGTCGGTACCTCTCTCATCTTGGCAGTGGAGAAATCAGTCAGAACCATCCTCGTGGCCTCCGCTCACATTTGTCAATGACAAGAGGTCAACACCGCGACCAAAGCCATGTCCATGTGCACGGACTGATTTCATATGCTTCAATGAGCAACCTCCGAGCATTTAGCAAGGAGGAAACTCCTGAGATTGAATCTCAAGCCTCACTCAGGAAGGGTGTTAGGAAGCATCAGGATCCTGGACCGTCTTTGTTAATGCCAGACATGGACAATAAGCACTGCAATACTCTTGACATGCCCAAGAAGACAAAAAGATTTGTCATAACACTTGAGGATGCCATCGACATGGCCATGAGCTGGCCACCTTTGCAGATCTTGGACAAGCCAGATCCCTCAATCATTGAGAGACGGAGGGCCGAGGTTTACAAAAGCTTGAAGACCTCTACTTTGAATGTGGTGAAGCTTAGCCACCCACATATCTTAGTTTGCATCCAAGGAAAGTGGCCGAGTAGCCTGTTCTACTTTGTGTCACAACTGCGGACACCTGGGATGCCAAACCCGCCAATTGTCATTTTGCACCCAAATGAGCCATCCATCGCTGATTGGGGATGTGTGGGGGTTTTCCAGCATATTTATTTTGTGATTGGGTCCCCAAGCTATGAGCTTGATTTGCTGCGAGCTGGTGTACTTCAAGCAGGTGCTGTCATTCATTCCCCTTTCCAACTCTTTCAATAAGCTTAATTAGCAACAAAATTGTGTCACCTCCTCTACTAATTTCTCACATTGATGTACTGATTAGGTACAAAGTAAGCACATCAAACCAATAGTTGCATGCAGTACCGCTTTCAAACAAACCCCACTAAGTGCATGTGTGATGTATACATATGTACACATTGTCATAGTGCTAAAGTGGAATTCAAATGATACTGGCAGATGCAAAATCATGTTTCTATGTAGACTTGTACTTCTGTTTTTTCTTTAGATTCACATAGTCTTATGTTTCAATTAGTCACTAAAGCGCCCAGTGCAAGCATGGTGCAGAAAAGGTGGTGATACTAACACAAGGCAATGTAGAGCAACCCATGCTCGAGATTGCGAACGACGAGGACCACAATGCCTCATCCGCTGCATTCAGTCTTGATGTGAACAATGTCTTCATTGCAGCAACTGTACTCAACATTTTTCTTCATCTTTCAAACTTACCATGTACTAAGCATTAGTTGTACATTGAGCACCAATGACAAGTTCAAACCAGCACCAATTGGAATAGGAAAATGTTCCATGCAGTTCTCAAAAAATGAACTCACAATTCCAAGTGAACTCTTCTCAAAATGTGGTACCAAATGGAAACTACAGTATTCCTTAGTCTCTCCGTTGCTGGCATCACCAACAAACAACTCCATCATCAAGAGTGGTCCTGGACTGTGCCAATAGTTTAATTGAAGAAGGAACATGCATGAGAGTAGCCTATCCTCTTGAAGAATCCCAACAAAAGTTTTTCCTGTTGAAAAGAGTTACAACTTACACATTTTTATTCATTTTTGTCTTCTCTTGTATTTTCTTGTGGGGTCGGAGGGCTCAGTTGGTTTTTGCGAACATTGTTGCAGGTGGAGAGACTCCTTCGCCCAATCAAGGACCGTGTCATAGTGGAACTTCAACAAGTCACGGAGATCCAATACCTCCGACCTCGTGTGACATTTGATCGTCGCATCTTCAACACGGAGATGTATCGTCGCAACCGTGTTGCTACCTTTCAATTTGCACCACCGTACATGGACGGAAAAGCTTTTTGTCCATCGACTTTGAATTTCCTCATGTACGTTCATGGGAAATGTAAATTTTCCTCTTGCAACAACCAAGCTCTCTATTGAGACTAAATTCTAATTTTGACTAAATAGACTCATATTATTATGTTACTAGTAACATAGTTTCAATTGAAACTTCGTTTTGGTGGGGGGGGGGGGGGGGGGGGGGGCGGCAAAGTGCTTATAGGTGACAAATAAATTTTCCATTTGAAACATGTCAACAGGTTTGCAACTTTTTACAATAGACAAGTGATGGCAATAGTGGATCAAATGGTTTCCGGGGGCCAAGTTTTAGTGATGGATCAAGAATTACAACGGGAATACGCTTCCAAATCGATGGTACGCCAGCTTGACCAAGTGCCCATACCCAAACATTACGTTGGACAAACATTTGAGGAGCTTTTCATAGGGATGTTGCACTCCGAGTCTTGTTTGGCTTTAGGCTTGTATCGTGCAAGGGGCAACAAGGGGTCTGCATCAGCATTTGTTTCCACCAACCCAGAACCAACAGAATTGGTAGAATCTACAGATCTTGTCTACATATTACACTAAAAGTGCCAGGCATAGTTCTCTATTGTTGTCATCATTTTTTCATTACATTGGCACATAATTAACCATGCCTTAGTTAGTATGCCTGATATTAACTAGTTGTTGGGGACCCCCAAAGTTCTATTTTTTCTCTTGTGTGATAGGCATCATTGGTTGGCCGATTACTAAAAAAGATAGGAGGCGTGGAGCAGTCTCAAAATAGATATATAGTAGTCTCCTTCTTTTGGGCTGGTTATATAGGTTACAAGACTAGTACTTAGTGTAAAGGATATGGGATAAAGTGAGATGCTATTGGGAACATGTTGAGGAACACATTGGAAACAACAAAAGTACAAAAGATCCAACACAAAGCCCCCCACCCTCCTTCAAAAAGAAAGATTTTGGGCTCCTTGTGTGCATGCTGACTCACATCATTGGCTACGAAGAATAGGTACGGATGCTACCAACCTCTATTCTTTACCATTTTTGGCCTTGGCTAATGACAGGGGCACAAACTGTAACACAATAACTACATTGACTATGATAATATATTTGTGACTCATATTTATTAGTTGCGGGGACTCCAAAAGTTTTTTAAAAATTATTTTGTGATGGGCATTTATGATTGGCCCATCACAAAAGGCATTGATCAAGCTTTGGGCAGTGTACCAAATAAGATACAATATGTTGTGATCTCATTTTTTGGGCTCCTATATATAGGTTAGAGTAGAACTGAAGGCAAAGGATATGGGATAAAATGAGAAGCTATAGGGAACGTGTTGGGAACAACAAAAATCCAATTGAACCCATGTTTGATTGGTCTTGCTCGGATATCTATTATAGCCCTTCATTCATTCAGGAAAAAGTGAAAAGTTATGGTGGATAAGCTTTATGTACCGTTGATGTTTTCTTTTTGATAAAAGGACAAGACATCCCCAACAAATAACCCGACAACCTCTAAAATTAAGCAATCACAAGAACACCACAAACTTAATTTAAAAGTTGTTTAGGGGTAGAATTGCCCATAACTAGACATGAACTCATCACTAAACGCTTTCCAACATTTTCATCATTCCTGAACCAAATTTAGCGATTTTTGTGTCATTGGATGCACAAACTAAAGGGTTACAAATCAAAAGTAAAAAGAGCATTGCCAAAAACACACCAGGATGCATGATAGTTTGCTTCAAAAAATTTGAAAAAATAGCTCTAGACCCCTCTTTTATTTCAGCCTTATATTTTCCTCATATTTAGTATGTTTAGTAGTGTGATTTCAAACCTAATGGGTGTGTGAACTAGGGATTTACAAAACTTCTTTGTAATCCAAAGGCAAAGATGCAACAATCAAAAATTTAACCTCAAAATCTTAATTTGTTTTAATTCACCTATCACCAAACACTCCATTCCTTTATCAAATTGAGCAATTTTTGTGCTGTTAGAAACATTATGTGGAAGACTACAAATGTTGTTTGGGATTTAAAAAGTAGACGAACAATGTGTGAGGATTCGACCTCCTTCGAATTTTTAATCAATGTTGACTCACTAACTTATTTACTTTAATGACATGGACCAACCCTAAAGCATCTTCATCAACACTCCTTATTTGGGCATTTAAGAACATCTTCACACCAAAGTTACAAGTTATCTAGTACAATCAAGGGCTTTGCAAGTCGTAGCCAATAGTGGGAACATTGTGCTCCATTACACTAGGGGACAAAGCCCATCAAGTGGCTTCATTGCCTTGTTGATTGGAACTCCACATACAATATAAAATAACATGAATTGACATGCACAAATCACATGCTAAAACAATCCAAAGAATAACAAAATAATAGGTGAAACCAAAACTTGTTAAAAGAATCAAACTTTGATGTTTTATTGATTATGTTGTTTGAATGATTAATAACCCGTCTTCTCTTCCCAATGAGTTTCAGAGTGTTATGATTGATGCAATGACAATGATGAACAAAAAAATTCCATTGTTGCTCATCATTGCAAAATAATATATTATTTAGAACATTCAAATGAATGAACTCCATGACATTGACATCCATGACATCACCTCCCTTTCTATCAATGAATTCCACAAGGAATGAACTTGGGTTTGTTTAAATATTGTCGATGAAACTCATGTACTTTTCCATGGCATTCAATAGGTTCTTGATTGGTTCCCAAGTGTGTTCATTCACATCATACCCATGCCAATGAACAAAATATTAGAGTTGACGATTCAAAATCCTTGAACTTCAAATGTCTTCCACTTCATATATTTGTTGACAATCAATTTTGATAGGTGGAGGGGGATCATGGATCCTTCCTATAATCATAAACATGTGGTAAGGTTCTAACAAGAAAACATGAAACACAAAATGGATTCTCATAAAATTTGGAATCTTAAGTTAGAAAGCCACAACACTTATTTGTTTCACAACGAGGAATGGACCTAGCCTCTAATGATCCAACTTTTCTAATGGCCTTGTTGTCTTGATATGTTGTTGTCAAAGCTAAACATGGTCCTTGACCTTGAAATTTGGTTATTCTTTTTAATATTCATCAACATTCTTCTTGTATCGCCTTTTACATTTCTTCAAGGTTAAATTTAAGTTAAGTTTGAACATTCGCTATCCACACGGTTCGAATATCTTCGCCTATTGGATTCATGATTTTATGCACACCTAAAATGTCAAATTTTGGGTGCAAACCATGATTTGCAAAGGAAGTTGTTTGTTGGGTTGATGAATACATTATGTTGTTGTAGACGAACTTTGCCACAACCAAAAGTTCTAATTAATTATTTTGATGATAATTGGTTGCGCACCATAAATATTATTCCAAGACTTGATTGACATGTTATGTTTACCCATCTGTTTGGGTTGGAAAATTAATGATAACTTCACTTTTAGACTTAAAAGTTTAAATAATCATTTTCGAAACTTGGATGCATATTTAAACCCATGATCAAAAATGATATCTTTAGGAAAATTTATATAGAAAAACATGATCAAGGAATAACTTGGTTGTTTATTCATTAGTAAACTTTTTGGTACACAAATGAAATGCACCATCTTCGTCAAACAATCCACCACCACCAAGATGGAGTCATAAAAACTAAAAGGTGTAAAGTTTGTGATGAAGTCCATGGAAATTGAAAACCACGGGGATGTAGCAATTAACAATGGTTGAAGGAGACCATGAAGGTAATTGACGCACTCCCAACTCCTTGAAAGATTCAAATGTGAGTGCAAGTAAAAAACAACAGAAGAAGGAGGAGTCGGGGCACGCTCCCTAACTCACAACACTTTGAAGGGTAGAGGGGCGTGCTAGAGCTTCAGGATGGGACTAAGAAGAGTTGACAAGCTTCATTCACTCACACAAGCCTGCACAAAACCCACACAAGGTGGTTATTGCGTAGTTGGAACATTTTTGGTGCTAGGACGAGCCATGAACAACACGGACACATAAGACTCACCATAGTTCGGACTTGGGGGAAGCCACCACCTTCCCCCTTATAGTATACTCTACACCTCTCCACAGGGCCCACATCCAAATGGCTTTTTTTGCCCTGGATTCCCAAGTGAGAGTCCCGAAATCGCCCAAGTTGGGACTCCCGCAACTTTGGAGCCCCATAACTTTGCGAGCAGGCCTCGGATTGACATGCAGTCTAAAGCAAAGTTATAGCCCTCGTCAAAAGCTTTTCAACAATATGTTGCATGCCATCTGTAAATAAGTAAATCAGGTTGATTCCTAACTTTTTCTAGTTGAGAGTCAAACTGGTAGTTTGACTCTTGGCCCTTGTTTTGGCCATAACTTGTGTTTGAGATGTCCAAATGAGCAATGTGAGCTCATTTTAAACATCTACGTTCAAATAGCTCTCCAATAAATAAAAACCGTCACAAACCATTGAGTTTTGACCCTTGAAATTATTCTCTAAAATTTCAGGAGTCCACTGGGATTCCATCTTCCAAAGTGTGAGTTGCCTTCGGAGTGTGAAGGTTCACTCCCTCACACTTTCCTACACTCCCCGGAGTATGTGATGTGACTCCTGGGCTTTCTCTTGGCTTGCACCTTTGCAACCCTTTTGCCTTGGTCGTGAGCCCAAAACTAGAGTTGCGACAACAATGATGAAGATTCTTTGTTCAAACACAAACATTGCAAGATCCAACAAACTTTTTCACATATTTTCAAAATTGTGGCCATTAATAATCTCGAGACACTAACTCCATGGTCTTGTTGAATCCAAAATGGCTTGCAACCAAAACATCATGCCTAACATGGAGAATTTGAAATTGTGCAAAGCCATCATGAACATAAAAAAATTATCACAATAAAGTGAACCATCTTGAAATTTGAATTTAACATGATCACTAGGAAAATCCCAGACTTGACAATGATTCCTCAATTGGCCTTGGATGTCAATAATGAGAGGGAACCTTCAAATTTTCATAAATTTGACAAAAAAGGGTTGTGTCATTAGGAATTACCACCAACATTTAAAGTCAAATATGTTCAAGATTAATAATGACATGACATTGTTGCTCGTAGGCTACATCTCCTCTTTAGGCATGAGGTGTAAGTGATGAGACAATGCATCATATTTCCCTTACTAGCACTTAAGGCAATATGTGATGACAAATTAAAATCAAGACAAAACAATGCCCACTAAATTTAACATTGATTCAAAACATGAGTTGTCAAGAAATACTATAAATTCTTGTCGATACAAAGTGATTTCATTTTGAGTTCTTTTAAGCAAATGACACCATTCCTTGAAGGCATCCATGATGGTTAGAAGTTCTTTAACATAAATTTTGTAATTAATTTTTGCAAATGAAAACTTATGAGAACAAAATCCAATAGGATGAAAAAGATTATTTTTTCCAAGTTGTGAGAGTATGACAGCTATTACAAAGTTGGAAGCATTTGTCTCCAAAACAAAAGGTTTAGAAAGGTCCACATGAATAAAAAATGGGGCAGTTGGGAAAGAAGCTTTCAAAACTTGAAAGGCATTATTAGCTTCAACTTCCCATGAACAAAATTCATCCTTTCTAATCAATTGATTAAGAGGGGCCACTATTGAAAAATAGTGGGCAACGAAACATTGATAAAAGTTGATGAATCCAAAAAAAATTAAACATCTTGAACAAAAGCTAGAGTAGCCCAATCATTAATGGTCTAAACTTTACAAGGATCCATGCCAATGCCATTTCCAAAAATGACGTAACCCAAGAATCCACTTAAAATTGATAGAATTCACACTGTTCTAATTTGGTGTAAAGGCCAAAGCCTTCAAAGCTTTTTCAAAACCAAATTTACATGGCATTCATGGTCCTCCATGTTCTTTTTAAAAATGAAGATGTCATCAATGTAACAAACCACAAAATCATCCAAGTATTCACAAAAGATAATGTTCATTAGATGTTGGAAAATAACAAGCATGTTAATAAGGCCAAATGGCATCACGACATACTCAAAATGGCCATAACAAATTCTAAACGTCAGTTTCCGTTCATCACTTTTTTGAATGCGCACCAAGTTGTATGCTCCACATATATCAATTTTGGTGTACACCTTGGCATGACTAAGATGGTCCAACAAAACTAAAATGAAACACAGAGAGTAACGATCTTTGATGGTTAATCAATTCAATCCATCATAATCGACACACATTCACAAAGAACCATCTTTCTTTTTGACAAAAAATATAAAGGCACCAACTAGAAACTTTGAATGTTGAATGAACCCTTTTTTTGAGGTTTTCATCATAGTATTCATGAATTAACATATGGTGAATTAACATCCATGGAGAAAGCCAATGGTAGCTTGTTGAAATTTGAGTTATATTTTTTTCATTGCCTTTTTGTGTCAGAAGGGGACATGAGAAAGTCCTCTTGCTTGGTGGAAGATGTATGAGTCCTAATTTTGAAATGTTGGCACAACAAATTCTTGGAATTTTCAAAAGCCAAATCAAGATTGAATGCATTTTTAATGTTGTTATTGGTTTGATTAACTTAAGGCAATGTTAGTTGAGTTTTAATTATTTGGATGCCTTAGTGACAATCTACAAAAAATAGCACAACAATGTGAAGATAGTTTAGAAACTCATTAAAAAAGGAATCCTTCAAAAAAATCTATGTAAAAGACAAATTGCTTGATGAATATGAGAAAATGTTTCAAAAAGCAAAATACTTTGAGAATGAGTGGCAATTTTGTGCTTTCATGTCCATTTAGGTTGGTAATCTTCTTCGAATGCTTCTATTAGTTACTTATTACTTGCTTTGATCATCAAGTGATGATTTTTTAAAAATTTGGGACCTAGTTTTGCAAATTGATTTTTTAATGACATTATGTTTAGCAACATGAACTTTTGATCAATGATTCATTTGTACAAATGTTTGGACCTTTGTTGATCAAATTTGTTGTAGTGTTTATGTTAGTACAATATTATCTTGTGCGATTCCTCAAGTGATGAATTTTTTTGTTTGTGTTGGTTATTGGTTACATTATCAATATGGTTTCCCTCTTTTACTTGTGCAAAAAGTTGCATTTTATTTTGTGGCATCACACATTTTAATACTATGATACTCATAGGGTTGTGTGAAATTTTGAAACTTCTTATGAATTTTCAAATTTTCCTATATTGCAATGGTGTATAAATTTCAAAACATATCAAATGCTTATATCAAATTGGAATGTTAAAAACCCAATACCAATCCAAGAATGGTCATTTCCTTTTACAACCCATCTCGGAGGTTAATGTTGCGTGGGCATATTTACTAACACAAATTGAGTTTGACACCAATTGAAAGTTATGCTTCATCCAAATTAAAGTGTACAAATGATTTTCATATTGTGCCTGGAGATGTTCCCAAGCAAGTTCAAACTAGCAACAATTAATTTGTAACAAAAAAATGTTCCATGAAATTCACAGAAAAATAACCTCACAATTCCCCATGGAATTTCCTCAAAATTATGTACCAAATGGAAAGTACATCAGTCCATAGTCCCTCCATTATTGGCAAGCCAATAAACCAGATTCCTGACAACATACCATATATCATAGTACCTTAACAGATTCAACATTAATTAAATTATTTTTTAAATTGTCAAAATTTTAACAAAATTTTAAATTTTGGTAATGGCAGGCTTGTCCAAATTTCATTCACTTTCAAATTAGGCATGTCATACAATGCAAACTAAAGAAATGACACATCAGGTACCCACTTAGTAAGGTATTTTGATCTTGAGAATCATTTTCTTCTAATTCCTCTAGAAAATGGTTAATCATCACTTTTATTAACTTCATTTAAGCTATAAGGTTTTTGGAGAAATTTTCAATAGGTAGTGCAAGGGTAATTTTGTTTCTTTTCTAAAAAAGAGCAATCAAATCATGAAAAAGAGACTATATATTACTCAACAAGCTAGAAATTACTACCAGATTTGTTATCACTCCATAGAATCATGGGAGTGATTCCATCTCAATGGCACATTGGACGTATTGACAAATAAAAAATTCATGTAAACACACATGCAAACAAGAATCAAGAAATGTAGCAAATGATTGATGTGTATTGAAATTGATGATAAAGACGATTTTTTTCATGTTGAAAATATAAATAATCTTCTAATGTGAGCTGAACTTGCAAATAAATAAATATATTCAATGTGCTAATAAAATGTGATTACGAAAAAAAATAAATTATTCAGTGCTAAGGCGCTGAATCCTTTGGGGGGTAACTAAGGAAATACCCAGTTCCAGCAGGCCTACTGCTCCAAGATATATTTTGTCTCTTTATTTTTATAACCTGCAGAAAATTATTGCTTAGACTTTGGTACCCACTCTCTCAGCCCTAAGCTTGCCTTCTTTGTTCCTATTAGGTGTTGTGGAAGAGGACCATTTGACAATAGACAATAATGGCTTCTGCTAACAGTTGACATCCGTCCCAATGAACTTAAAACTTGCAGTGTATGTCGAACAAGGACAATATGGTGATCAAAAGTACCTGTAACTCCATGTGTAACTCAACGTAAATACAAAATTAACTAGGTAATTATTTAAAGGGATAAGTGATAAAATTCTTTAAAGTAAATTTGGTCATTGACTTTCACATAAGAAAAAGTCATATGCACATGTGATCAATTATCTTGTGATTATTTTATGGGGGATCACATGGGTAATTATCTTTTAATGTGGAATCACATGGGTAGACATGTGATTAATTATCTTGTGATTATTTTATGAGGGATCACATGGGTAATTATCTTTTAATGTGGAATCACATGGGTAGACATGTGATTAATTATCTTGTGATTATTTTATGAGGAATCACATGGGTAATTATCTTTTAATGTGGAATCACATGGGTAGACATGTGATTAATTATCTTGTGATTATTTTATGTGATAGGTAATTTCTTGAGTAGTTTCCTTTGGATTAGTATTTAAGGAGGTGTTTGTGACCTTGAAACACACTTTTCATTTTGTACAAAGTTGTGATGTGAATAGAAAGTTTGTGAGAATGGAAGTTTGAGATTTGAGAAGCTTTTGGTTGTGAATAATTTTGGTGTTGTTGTTGTGTAGTTCATTGTAGGAGAATGGTGAGGTTTGCATAGGCAATAGAAGGGTGGAAATACAATTTTACAACCAAGAACATAGATCCCATAGTTATGTAACAATTTTTCATAACTTCGGTCCCGTACCCGTTCTTGTCTTACATACCCACGCAATGAGTTTTTAATACATTAATTAGATACACAAAACAATAAACTTGCTCACCAAACCAAAACCCCCCATCACTCTGCCTCTCTGACTCAAATGAAACATTGCATTGTAGGCACCCCTAAAATGGGGTCTCCCCAAAAGAAAAAGCCAATAATTTTGTACGTTGTCAGTTCACATAGATGAATAAGGAGCATAGTTTCCACATGGGAGGAAAAACAAAGTGACGATGTGCAATAACCTTGTCTCTAAATAAAGAGTTATGCATTTGATGCCCTATTATGCTGAAACTGGCCCTTCTCGCCCCCTATGGCCTGACCTTAGGAATAGCTTTATTGAATTGTTATTTCACTGGTGACAATGGAGAAAACAAATTTCAGACCGTAAAGTCCAGCAAACCCATTGGCCTGAAAAAACAAATCTTTACACACACACACACACACACACACACACAACCCTATTTTGCTGATCATTGAAAATAATGCTCCCTTTCTGCCATTTCCGTCGATTCTCTGAAAATTCTGGCAAACAAACCAAAGTTCCTTATTAAAAATTTAACTATTAGGCCACTCAATATAACAGAGAAAACAAATTCAGACCTCCAAACCTACAATTTAATTAATTGCTCATGACATTTTCTCCACACTTCCATACAACACCTTGTGTATATTAATACCACTAATACTACAACCCTTGTCTGTATATAGAGAGGGTTAAAATATGGTAAATCACAGCTGTTCTTTTCGCAGTGTACTCAGAGGGCACCTTATAACCACGAAAGTTCCTCTGCTGAGATGAAGTTTTCAGATTTAGAATATTCAGTAGCTGTGCTTTACGCACAGTAAAAAGCCCTGGGGGAGAGCATTCTAAGAATAAGGGGCCACCTCAGCTCCCCCTCATGTGAGCCCCCCCTTTTACTCTGAGAAAGGCCTTCCCTTAGGGCACTACCTTTTCCAAAGATGAACTGAACCCAAAAGGTCAATCCATCCCTTTTTCACATCCATGAAGGATACAATTTCAGTTCATAAGAAGGAAAGCAAGTCCGTCCAGATCCCAGCGCCGCCATCTAAACTAGCTAACCAGCCAGCCAGCCAGCCCTGTGCAAAGCGGAGAATGACCTAATTTGGGGCATACGGAGGAGGCGAGCAAACGAAGGAACGAACGAAAAAGGAGTGATTTAAATTTTTCAAAAAACCCAAAATTTTATGCATGTCACTAACAGTAGACAAGTTGCACTGTTGGTATTAATGGTAGGAGGTGCGGCTACCGTTGGATGAGTGATCGGCGTGCTGAAGTGTCGCCACGTGTTGACTTTC
Source organism: Sphagnum tenellum (assembly GCA_963921925.1). NCBI lineage: Eukaryota > Viridiplantae > Streptophyta > Sphagnopsida > Sphagnales > Sphagnaceae > Sphagnum > Sphagnum tenellum. Next base: position 24,091,136 of record OY998144.1, read on the forward strand.
CTCGACATTTGTGGCGCAGCCAATTGTATTCCTCTTTACCTCGTGTTTTGTTTTTTCTCATGTCAGCTAGTTTTTCTTGTCACGCACAGTTGCGTCCGAAGCGGCCCCCTGTGCAAACAAAGCGAAGCAAAGAAACGCCAAGCCAAGCCAACAACGAACCCAAAAACGCAGCTTGGGATCAAGCAAACGCCTCGAGATTTTCAGGTAGGTTGAACTCTTTGGAGTATTAAGAATTATTACAAGTTCGATGTGACGAGATGATTCGCAATGAGCAAGTTTGCGAAAGAAGAGACCTTTTTTTGGGCGGAGCTCGTGCTGGTGGTAATGGGTATGGTGATGTTTCTCTTGGGCTTCACGTCCGTGACCGTTGTACACTGTCATAATCGCAAGGGTATGGATGCTTCTGATAGGCGGCGTGTCTGAGGAGGCGCTGATCGTGGTCTTGGTGTTGTTGTTGTTGTTGTTGTTGTTGTTTCCCCTCCGCAGCTTCGGTCGGTAGTGAGGGTTTAAGTGTCTGGGGTTTTGTTGTCGACAATTTCGTTCTTGGTCGTGGCCCATTATTTTTTCCCTGCTTTCTTGTTTTCTTTTTTCGTTTCTTTCTTTGTTTTTTTTGTTTGTTTTGTGGGTCTTTGTGATCGTTGCTGGGTGGCACAACTTCGAGATGCTCTTGGAAAGATCACGGTTTTGATCTCATCCAGCTATTTGCTTCGGGTTGTGAAGAGTGTGAAGTTTGTGAGAGGAGTTTCTTGGGCTGACAATGTGATTCTTGAGAGTGTAAATTCTGAGCAAATTTTTTGTTTTTTAAAATTTGTTTTTGGACGAAATCTCGCTCTGTGACTATTTCGTGTGACTATTGTCGCGAGTATCGTGGACACTTTCTTCTCGTAGCCACCAAAAAACGGTTTTGTGCTATGGTTGTCATTACCGACTGTTGGACTTGTACTACTTTCTCAGACTTCCGTTTGTAAGAGCTCTCGGAGTACACAATTTCGAAGGTTTTGGGTTTTTGTGGAGGCTTGTGGGAGGGGGAGGAGAGGAGAGGAGCTTCTTGCGGTGGATGTGGGAGTGTCTGTACAGTTTTTTTCTCTGTTTCATGCGAACTGCGAGGCCCATCTAGCTAGCTGAAAGAGGGCTGAACTTCTTTGGGCTGAACTTCTTTGGGGGTTGGTAGTTATGCAGCTGTGAGAGAATGAGCACTTGCAGAAATGAAGCTGGGAAAAGGAGGGCACTATGTGCTTGGGATGCCCCTGCACTGTGCACTTCTTCCAGTGGTTGGCTTTCTTTTTGGTTTCATTAGTGGTCTCGGCTTCAACCAGGTAATTGTTCTCAAACACTGTTTCAGCATTGTTCCGTCGATTTTGCAACTCTTGTTCTCTCTTTTGCAACATTGCGTTTTTAGATGCAGAGTAAGGAAGGTGCACTTGTTGTCTGTTGTGTGAGTTGCATGATGATGAGTAAACTAAAGGGAAATCGTTCTTGTAATCATTTACTTCTTGGAAAACTGTCTTTGAAAAATGCAGCAAGCATGCAAAATGGGTCCTTGGTATGTAATTCAAGATCAACGAGTTTGGCAAGCTTCAGATGGAACTCCAAAGTTCATGCAAGAAGATCAAAGCAGCTTCCAGCATGTGGCAAATCGCAAACTACAACCTCTCCAAGCTACCGCAACATGTACTCCATGTCCAAAATGCTCACACATCTCCTCCTCTCAGCTTGCTCAAGATGCTAGAAGCAAGGATGAGTGGGAGTTGCAGTCTCAAGCACACAAGGATGGTGCGAAAAGGACCAAATCCAATGGCCTGGGCGCTCAAACACCATCTCTTGTGGACGGACTACCACAGACTTTCATACACAAGACCACAGACTACTATCCCCGACGTCTTACTGGTGTTCCTAAAGAGGTTTGTGTCTCAAAGTTGATCCTTGCTGATCGGTGATTCCATTGCTGTTGTTAGTCAGTTTGTTAATCTGTTGGCTTGAAATGTTGCAGGATTTGCCAGTCAAGCCAAAGAATTTACTTGCATTGGCAGTGGGTATCAAGCAGAATGCCAGTGTCAATGCCATCATTCAGAAGGTATCACAATCCCAGTTCCCAAAATGAAACCCTTTTTCACGTGTGATTGACCCTACCTATGACCACTGCTCAGAGCAGATGAAATCAGTGGGAAAGTTGTATGGACTAGTTACTACCCCATGTGCTGTAGAAGTGGTCACTATATCTGCAAGAGATTGTTGCTATGCTTCATTCCATTTTTATGATTGGATTCCAACCTTCATTTTAGGTTATCTCATTGTTTCTATTCAGGTGGACTTCAAATATAAGCTTTGCAGTTCTCAATTGATGTCGCAAGAAGTTTGCCATGCTCCTGGTTCATGAAATTTTTTGATGTCTTTTTTCCATGGGTTTTTGAACATCTTTCTGTTCTTTGCAGTTTCCTGCTGAGCACTTCACCATAATCTTGTTCCATTATGACAATTCTGTTAATGAGTGGAGTCAATTTGACTGGAATGATCGTGTTATCCACATCCAACATACTGGCCAATCCAAGTGGTATGATTATGTGCCCCTCCATACACGCAAACATCTCATGATTGCAAGGTTGGCATCATGTGAAGACCCTCTGTATTGCTCATAAATAGTTTCCTCCTCTTTTCTGCAGGTGGTTTGCAAAACGGTTTTTGCATCCAGATGTGGTACATCCATACAAGTACATCTTTGTGTGGGATGAAGACATGGGCGTGCAAAATTTTGACCCTCTTCTGTAAGTTCATATCTGATTGCAGTTGCCAATGCAATGCATTCTTTGATTGTACTGGGGTGAAAAAGAATTAAACAACCTGGGAGAGGAGAAAATATTTATCAACGACAGAATGTGTTTTTTTTTTGGGGGGGGGGCCAGATATATAGACATCATAAAGAAACATGATTTGCAAATCTCTCAGCCAGCTGTTGATGGAGTACAAAGCTGGCCAATTACAGGGCGTCAGTTTTGGACAGGCAATGAAGTGCACAAGCAAGCTCTGTGGGCAGGTCCAAATGACAACTGCACCAACACCACTATTGTACCTCCCTGTGCAGGGTATGCTTTCTGTTTCACAGTATTTCTCTCTGTTAAGACTGTTTTAAATTATCCTTGTGTGTCAAGTGCAATGAATATCTCAACAGAGGTGAGAAGTGCTGTGGCAAGCTGTTGGGAATTGGAAAAATTGGAATTTATCCCAGCCCGTTGCCAATTTCCACCATGTTCCCAGTTACAGTCATATGCAGCAGTATTGTTGACAATGTGGTGTAATGATATGGTCACAAATGTCATCATCTGGCTAGTAGACTGGATGAGAAGATAACAATTGTCTGTTTGTTTTGTTCTGCTTCAGATTTGTGGAAATACAAGTGCCAGTATTTGTCAATACAGCATGGCGTTGTGTCTGGCATCTTATACAGGTGCTTATGGAGGAAACATTTTCTGAATTCTTTCTGATGGCCTACTTTTGCTTTGTTCTTTTAGAGGATGTGACTGTATACTGGGTGATAAACTAACAGTAGCTCAAATTTGTGCAGAATGATTTGGTGATTGCTTGGGGTCTCGATTTCCAGCTACAAGCATGCATCAATGGCCCTCCTCATGAGCACATAGGTGTAGTAGACGCACAGTGGGTGGTACATGAAAAAGTGCTATCACTAGGCTCAGAGGTTGGCATCTCTAATCTATACCAACAAGCTTCTGTTCTGGCGTACAGAACCATATCATGTTGACCCATGTTTATTGTATGGCTCGTAGAAGTTGTCTAGAGTTACTTTTATTCTAAGAGTTGTTGGGTGCATGGCAGGGTGTGGAAACAAGTGACCCAGAAAAGACAAGAGGAGAGGTACACCTTGGGTGAACTCATTAACTGATCTTGGTGTATTGGGGAGAATGCAGAAGTTTATATGTATGAAACCATTTCTCACATGATGCGGGTTTGGTTTGCAGGTCATATTACGAAGCTTCACTGAGTGGACTGAAAACAAAGAGAGGTGGCAAGCGGCTGAAGATATTCAAAACTCAAAAACACTGGTATAGTTGAATAACTAGATATCCTATTCTTCCTGCTATTGGGACCAAAACACTACCATCATAAATGCGGTTCAGGTCACAAAGGTGTGTCTACCTGAACATAAAACATTGGCATCTGCAAGAAGAGTGAAATGCAAACAGCCGGTACCACTAAATTAGAATAGATCTAGTTTATAGTTGCATGTTCATAATCTACTTTGAAACTATTCACTGCAGTTTAACTGACCTGTGTGCTCTATGATTTCATCTGTGAAATGTACTGTATGTTCTGTAATTAACTGCCATTATGCACAGTTGTTCTCAAACAAAGGAAAGCAATAATGCTATTGTTTGAGACAGAGTTCATCAAGGAAAATGTTAATTTCTACACTAACAATCAATTGATGATATGAAGTTGAGAAGAGATATGAAGGTCAGCTCTGAATTGATTTGTCCATTGTCCCAGCATTGCTTACCGCTGTGTCATTTATAGTTTTCCAGAGTTCAAGTAGCTTTGGCTCTATTGATGGGCTTGATCAATCATGAAAATGAAAGCAAGAGAACTTGCCTTCCATCAAGATGAGCCCATGAAATTAGAGCCCTGCATTGTGGACCTAATAATAGAATAACTTTCCCATGCAAAAATGCTGGTCAGATTTAGTGATCATATGGTTGTGATGTGTTAGATGTACTATGGCTATCCATGTAACAGTACCAATATGAAACTTGGAAAGTGAAATAGGGTTGGTAGCCATCAAAATATCATCATATTTGATTTCTGAAAACATATTGAAATGATATTGGAATTCATGTCCATGTATATGGTTGACACACAAATCACATTCTATTTGTGAGGATTATATTTTGATCCTTATTATGCATGAAAAGGATTAAAACTAACATAATCCTCACAACATAAAAAGGAATGTCTTTTTTTAGTTAAACATATTAAAATCAATATCACATCAATGAGAAGGTATCCATCTCACAACAAAACTGCAATTCAACATGGCAAAAATAAAACAGAACAGAAAGATTGTGTCTCCGCTCTGCGCTTTGCTTCCTTAAGCTTACTTGGTGAAAATGGTAAACACGACAGACTTAAAATCTGTTCCTATGGGTTATTGGTTCAAGTCCGATAGTGAGCATACTTGCTTGGTGAAAATGGTAGACACAACAGTCTCAAAATCTGTTCCTATGGGTTATCGGTTCGAATCCGATAGCGAGTATCCTAATGTCTAAATTGGAAAATAAAAGGGCGAGTATAACTTAATAGGTGAAAGTGTCAGATTGTGAATTTAAAAACACGGGTTCAAATCCCGTTATTCGCCAGAAGAACAAATCATCTATTAGCTTAAATCTTGACAATCTTCGGGAGCGCTGCTTTTCGCAGCAAAAAAGATTTTGTAGGAATTTTCCAATTTTTGCTGTGATTTTCCAAATGGGAAAAAAAGCTTTGCTATAAAGTGCCCCAGCTCTGTCGATCAAGCTTGTGCGATACCTTGTAGCAAGGTAACTAGAATGGAGGAAGCTCAAGCTTAAGTTTTCCTTTCTTTAAAACAAAGACAAAATAGAAGTCAGACATTTAGATGGGTCAACTTAGACATGAACTCAATTTAGTTATCTACAAGAACAAGAACACAAGGGTATTAACACATCCACATTGTTTACTGTTAGGAAGTGAATGGTGTATACTACTATAACTCCTACAAAAGGATGATAATGTAACCTAAACATAACTCAAATATTCTAATGTGCACAACGCTCATGACAGGCTAGAACTAAATCTTAACTTCACACAAAAAATAATTTTGGATATTAACATGAAATATAGAAGAAATATCCAAATAAAATTTTCTTCATAACATGGAAGAATTTGGAACATAAGATGAACAAAACTAGGATCCAAAATTGTACCTGTTTGGGGATTAGATCTGGTTCAAAGCACAGCACCTGCCTATATAAGATGCCGTAGGCACTCTAGTTGTAGGATTGGGAGAATTATTTCTCTTTATTTGCTCCTTGAGACCCATAAGCATATATGCTATGTTTAACAACAAATGTCTTATGATACATCCTCAACATTCTTCAACTCAGCAGACAACTAATAATCTTTGACTCAATTCCAGGCTTTATATATGGTACAGGACAAACAATTCACGATAGTCAAACTATTTGGCAAAAGAAGGAATGAATATAACTGCCAGGAGACAATTCATTTCTTACCTCTATTGTCAGTCATGTTGAAGGTTTTCACCTTTGCTGGTTAGCACTCCCTTTGGCAATGCAGGATCCAGAACCAGATTCTCCATCTTGAGATACAAATAACAATTTCACCTCAAAAGCATTCCAGTAACTTGGGTATCATTGTCTCTAGGTTCATCAGGCTCCGAGCTGTAGAGTTTCTTCAAGCCTTCCTCAGGAGCATATTTGTTCTTGTTGTTGTAAAGTTCAAAGGAAATGTTGGGGGTGCTGTGGCCCTCTATGCATGCCACACCAACTGAAGCAACATCAACCCAGGAGACACTTCCATTGCCTAGGTACCCTGAATACAATGAGAGAGAGCAAGCCACACAAAGAAAAGTTCACCTTCAATTCAATTTCATAGTCTAGAGCCAGGGCTAGCATCCAAACTCAAAGCTTATGTGCAGCAAAGACATTACAATGATCCTAGGCACCACAAATCTGAGAGTGTTCAATAGTTGGCAGGGGGAGGGGCGGCGGGGGGGGGGGGGGGGGGGGTAGAAGAGCCATTGATAGAGCCATGCACTGTCCCCTTTAGAAAAATCAGAGAAGGAAGAAAAGAGGAATTGATGGTGGTGCAAACAAAAGCCCAAAATTCATGACAATTTTTTTGTTGTTTGTTGGAGCAAAGGGGGCCTCAATATTAATGACTTAACCTGCTCAATTGTAAGAACTTGAACACCACTCAAGATTGTTAAGAAGGCAGCCAGGTCTAACAATGTAGCAAGCTAGATCCTCATGTCTGTAGGCTTGTCTAACTGCTTCCTCTCCCTGAAGTAGAGACACTTCAGTTGATTCATGTACACAACTCGACTTCAAGTACTGGAATCTTCATGTGTTACAGGCTGTCTCCCTACCACAAAGTGGATACTTCCATATCACTGGGCTTAGTCACCCACTAAACTGGCCTACCTCGAAACAGATAATGCGAAAATGCTGCTGTTGGGACCACATAAATACCAGCAGACCTGTTTGGCAAACAGAGCACATCCACAATTGTGTTCTTTCCTCTGAAAAAGCCCTGAATATTGCAATCACGTGAAGAAAAACACCTCTGTTCAACAGCCCGACATGGTTAACAAACTTAGGGACCTGCAGCAATTGATAAAACCCAACCACTCGCAGATGCACTTGTGGATGCCTGAGAGGAATTGAATTCACCATGAAAAACTGGGCTGCTGAAAATGCTAGCAATGAAACGAAGCCTGCTGATTCTGGTAGCAGATTTAACCACTTATTTTAGCAGGATTCTCAAAACAGATCTATCTTGATTATGCATGTAGAAGGTTGTCCACCCCAGCAAGTGCAGCTGCTTGAGCCAAGTCCTTCTTCACCCCCCTGGAAATCAACACATTTGGGTGTGTCTCAATTCCAGCAAGGTAGATGCCAGCCTGCCCTAGCCCCCGACTGCACATGCAACAACATCCATTCCATGACAAGCTGCCAACAAAGTCTCTGGCTTTGTAATATCCCAATGGATAAAAATTAATCCTTGATACGCCGTATGCTGTTCTCACACCATTCATGCACCACAAAAACCACACAACAGTCATAAGCTGGGGTGCGATGGAAAAAATTGAAGTAATATGAATGCTTGTTTTGTAAGTTATGTTGAGTGAAGCAACATAAAACCCTAAGAAAATAATGTTTTTCATGAAATCAAGTTAATGGGTTTATAGTTCGTTAGCTTTAAAATAATGTTTTACATGAAATCAAGTTAAAGGGGTTTATAGTTTGTTAGCTTTAAAATAATTTTGCATGAAATCAAGTTATTGGGTTTATAATTCATTGGTTTTAAAATAATTTTTTACATGAAATTAGGTCAATGGGTTTACAATTCCTTAACTTTACATGGAGGGATCAAATCAAATAATTTTTTTAATAAAATAATATTAAATTGTCTTTAATCATAAGTTGCATTCAGAGTTTTTAAATTATCTTTCAAAGAAATAAACTTATAATTTTAATAATTTAACATATTTTGATGGAAGGCCTTGGCTCATTCCCCCTTCCTTTAAAAATAAACTAAACTTTCTCTTTTTCCATGCCATCCAAGAAAAAATCCCTTTAAAAATAAATGAAAACAAATCATCCCTAAACATTATTCTGACTCCCTTGGAAAGGGGGGGGGGAAATATGATCCCCTTTCACCCCACACCACTCAAGAAACAACTCTTTGGAAAAAAAAGATAAAAACAAAACAAAACCTAACCCAATCCTCACCTTCTCCTAACTCTTCACCTTTAACCCTATCTCACCCCACTTTACCTCAACCCCACCCAACATTAGGCCATAAAAAAACTTAAACTTAAAACTTGTAACCTTATATATTATTAAACCTAGGTACTCATGCAAGATGAGTTCCCATGATCCTTTTGTAGGACAAAACCAACAAATTCAAATTATCAAATCCAACAACCCCATTGGCCTAGAAAAAAACTCTTTGAGCTTACAAACAACCCTATTTTATTAAACATTGAAAATAAGGATCCCTTTCAATAATTTGCATTAGTCCTCTAAAACTTCTCACAGACCTACCAAACTTTATTACACATTTAACTCTTAACTCATTCAAAATAACTAAGAAAAAAAATACTTTAAGCACCAAATCCTGGAATTTCATTCAGCATAACAACTTCCATTCACACTTACACACAAGCCTATTGAACACCCTTTGTACAGATATTTGTACACTATTACACTAACTCTCCGTTGTATACATCTAGGGTTAACATAAGGTGGGGGAGCAACAAAAAGACCAAAGGAAAATAATGTGTTGTTGGGTTTCAGACCAAATCAATTTCCAAAATTGGGGGCCGGGGGAGATGGGGTTATAAGAGAAGGCTTGATCTAGAGGGGCTCCCTTAATTTGAGGAAGCAACTTTTGTACAAGATTTGGATTTTAACACTCATGTTTGACAATTATTGTTCAAGTATTTAATAGATGAAAGGGAATGAATTGAATGTGAATTTTGAAAACCTGAATTCAATTAAGGTTCAGAAATTTCATTAGTCATAGAATAGAAAGTTGCAACCTCTTTTTGGTAGAAGTTGTTTTTGGGAAATTATTGTCTACATGGCCAAATTATCGTCCCCATGGAACTACCATTCTGTCTATGCAATCCTCATATTGTTGCCTACCTTGTTATTCAAATGGTCGTCTAGAGGTTAGGGAAGTTAGTTAGGGTGGGAAGATAGGTTTCGTGTACAAGGAGTATATTCATTCTTTTTACTTTCACATGAATATTATTATGCTACAATATGAGGAGTTCTAGTACAATTAGTAAGTAAGCTAGCCTTATTATTTCTTTTTTTTTCCCCCCAAAATTATCATTACATTGGAGGTAATATCCGAGGACCTAGTTGGATCTATTTGCAACATGTAGTGTTTTTTAACATTAAATGTTCTCCCCAACTTGGTGATTGATTACTATGCACAAATCTATCCAAGAGGCTATGAAACATCATATTGCCAAATAGTCTCATCATGTGCAAATATAAGTACGGTAGTTGTAAGATATGGTGGATGATTTTCAGCACTTTAGGGGTTCATTTTGGGCCAAATTTAACACTAGAAACATGTGTCCCATGAGCACCATCCTTTTTCCTTGACAATTGAGTCACCTATTTTATTTTTAGAAAACAAAAGGACTCATTTAAAATTTCTATATGTATAAAGTAACATTAAAATGAAAAGTTCCAAAAGTATTTTTAGAAGTTCTCTTAAAGGACTTTTGAAAGTTGGGTCATTTTGAAGTCATTCAAAAGTTCATTTAAGTATTGAATATTTTTTCAATGACATTTTGAATCACAATTTTAGCTAGTTGTGTGATAGTGCCCCCACATAATTTTTAAATGAGTCCTTTTGGAGTACTAATTGACAACAATGAAAAACTCGAAGTCCATTTACATGTAAAATATTTATTGTGATAAAATTGTACAAAATTTTACAAGTCCATCATGTGGTCAATATAAAGATTTTGATTGTGATTTGACTTGGGTTAGTGGTAAAACAATATTCTTTGTAGAAATCAGTATCATTTTATAATCTCATCAAACAAACAATGTTTGGGACAATTTTAGTCATGAGTAGTGTTAAAAAAAACACCTTGTAACAAAAAAAATAGGCACATCATCACTTTCAATTACCTAGGAGATGGCCATTGCAATCAGAAGACAAAAAATGAAACAAGGATAAACAACATTAAAGTTATTGGACCATCCATAAAACATTGTTAAGAGTGAATAATAGGTTTCAATAATGAATGTCATAGTAAATAATGAGAATTACCTAATAAGGTTGATTTACCTGCCTTTTTTCTTTATTTGTAGGAAAGAATTTTGCCTTTGATAAAAAATATTAGTAGCCACTTTTAAAACATTATTAGACATGTGATTGATCTAAAAGTTGATGTGAGAGTTTTAATATTTCAATGTGAAATGGACTATAAATGATTTAAAATGACAAAAATCATGATATTTCATTTTTTCAAAAAAAATCTTGTAAATTGGGAAAGTCTCAATGCATTTAATTCTTAAGTTCCTAATTTAATGGTGGTTTATTTTACAATTTTTATTTCAAATGACATTATTATGACATGCTTTTTGAATTTGTGTGACAAACTTAATGTCATCATTTCAAAAGTCCATTATAAATCCATGTTTTTAAAGAATACATTCTATATTTTAAAATATGATTCTCACTAAAATTTATTACAACATGGACAGTTTAAATTTTGATAATGTTAATGTTGAATATGAATTTATATTTTAAGTTCATTTATAATTTAGAAAAATCATGATTGTTATATTTTAAATAGTCCCTCTAACTATGTTTTCACCTTACTTGCATCATTCCTCAATCACAAATGAAGTACAACTTAATAATATGTTTAGTTTGGAACTTCAAATAAAATGCTCAATATTTGTTCAATAAACAAGCCTCACTTTAGTTTACAAGTGTTGTGATTTGTATTGGGAACACAATACTAGCTAGACAAGATGATTAAACAAGTACACAAACTTAAGATTTTGTGTCCACCATTCCATCCACTATATTGTATTCAAAATTATGGTTTGTTAAGGTTTGTAATTTTCAAGAGTTGGCTATTTGGGGTGCAAGATGGCAAGAATTGAAAGGGTGTGCTGAATTTAGGGTGCAAAGCACTTAGTTGAAGTGTGGAACAATGTCCCAAAACTAGCATAGTTGGGATTGCTTTGTTGTTTCATTTTCTAGAGAATGATTCAAAAAGAACAACATTATGGGGAATCCAATTGAGAGGAAAAAAAAACTTAGACATCCTTGTTATTTTCTATAATGGATTGAAGTTCTATTTTCCAGAAAGGTCGAAGAATGGAAAGTTGCAGCGTAGAATGGTTATACTTGTGAAGTAATTTCTTAACAGATTGCAAGCAAAATAGGAATTTTGCATGAGCAAGATCATTCGCCATACAATTATTTTTTGACATTATGGAAAAAAGTAACCACTTTGTCTGGATGTGATTGTAGATACAAAATCCCATTCTAAACATAACACTACTGTTTGTGCATCTTCTCTCATTAGCCACCACATTCATATGTGCTAAAGGAAAGATGGGTCTACAGAAGACCTTCTCAAATTGCAAGTAGAGATTTCTAGGACAATGTTGAATTTGGCAGGCAAAGGCAAGAAAGCTCCTGCAAGGTGAGAAGCCATTGAAGTTGCAGACCTCAATGTGATTGTAATGATTTAAAGATGCAACTCACATGTTCTTAAAGTAGGATTGCACATATGGATAGACTAGAATGGGGAGATATTAGTTCAAGAAGATGGCTTGATCACCATCACCATCTTTCTCCTCTCTACTTTTTCCATCCACATAGATTAGGTACAAATTGTGAGGTTAATACAAAAAAACCAAATGCTGGTGTGATCCATTCTTGAAACAAAATTCTTTAACATGATGATGAAAAAGCCTCCGAATTCTTTATATTGTTATTCATGCTACATTGCTTATCTCATTGTGGAGCTTCAAAATCTCCCCACCCTTTTCAACTAGTTCTATTTTGGTTTCAGATTCCAAAGGACCCTAAAACAAGCTCTTCAAATCTTGAACTTCAAACTGGATCATCTAAAAGATTATAGTCAATCAACAACAATTTGTTCAAATGGAGAGTTGTAATATGAATTGCAGGAAAATGACATTTATTTATTGAAATGTATGTTCATTCTATTGGACTATGGTCAATAGTGTTGCCCAAATAAATGTAAGAAATAGATTCTCTAAAGCTTGAGGTTGATTGCAAAGATAAATAAGGAGGTGAGAAAGGAAAAGGACATGAACCACAATGGTGGAGTTGTCATGCCTTCTTGAGAGGCCCTTAGAAGAGAACCACAAACTCAAATATGCACTTTTGATACACACTTTCCTCCTATCACTGAAAATGAATACTCACTAGTTCACAATTCCATTAGTTCAAGATCTAGTAATCTCTTTTGTATCTCTTGAGACAACGGAATGAGGAACACACCTCATCGAGGCTAGAACTTGGAGTTCTTTAGGTGTGGATGTTTTTTCAATAGTTCATGATGGAATCACAACTGTAATATTGAAGGGAGACAATGGGGACAAACCCCTATTGCTTGTGATACTAGTGGGTTACCAAGTAGGGCCATTTGTGAAAGGTGGAACCTCCCCTAGAAGCTCAGCTCTTCTTCTTGCCCTTGCTGCTAATATTCTCTCCTTCCATATCCTTCCATCCTGTACAAACACTATTTGAATGAGACTTTCCATTGACTACTTCGCTCTGACCTATTGGCCTATTGAAAATGAATATATTGAAACATATTCTTTGACTTGATTGGCATTCCAAGACCCACAAATCAGTGTATTGTGTGTGATAGAGATCAAGTATATGAGATGTCTTCCTTCTTGAAGGATTTACGGGGACAAAGCAGGTCACAAAAAGCATTAAAGATCTTGTTGCTTTGAGATACACAAGGTGGGGTTGGATCAACCTCTAGGAGGGAGGTGCATACAGTTCAATGGGCGCATGAACTCTAGTAAGAACAATCTCTGTTTCCTTTGGTGAACATGCAATCTCAGATCATATGGACAGTGGCATAAGACTGCCAGTGCATGAGATTTGGTAGAAAATGATGGTTTCTTTGCTGTTTCTCTCCTACACAATGTTGAGAACAGAACAAACACAAAACATGAGCTGGAATTGAATGGGTAACAAACACCAAACAAAGGGGAGGGTTTAATATTTACTAACATGCATGATTCCAGGCTCGGGTCGCGGGCACTGCATAGGTTGGTCAACATCCAATGGCTCTGAAGGGTGCTCCACTGGAACAAATACATCCAAAGGCGCTACACCATGTGGGCTTTTGCTTGCATTGGTCCTATTTCCATTCGTAATGCCCTGTGTTCTTGAAGCCTTCATTTCCTGCACTGGGCAAATCTGTCATCGTGAGTGCCATCAGGTCTGACATTAGATCTTCCCACACACTGTACTGTAATGCACAATCCTAGATTATGTTGATAAGAAGCCTACAGACCTAAAATGTTTTTGAATGCAGAATGTAGACATTTCTGCAAGCAAAATTCAATGGATCTCCAGATTGAGAACATACCAAAACCCTAGACAGCACAATCAATTCAGAAGGCTATAGAATGCACATCCCTCATAACCACACTTGTTTTCTAGGGCCTAAACTGAAGATAGTTTTCCTGCCTTGCAATTTGACTTCCAATGCACAGTCCATAGAATAACAATACCCATAGAAGGGAAGCCAACAAAAATGAAATACGATTGAAAAAAAAAAAGAGGGAGAGCAGCAATAGAGGTTGACATGCACCATGAACTGTGCCGAACGACGTGATGATCTGTTTCCAAACATATCCACCATCACTCTCCCACACATCCACCTCTTACACCTGCAATGCAATGCAAACAAAACCCCAAAAAATGGAAGAATCTTCCCTCACTCCCCCTGATCTCAATGCCCTACTGTCTACCTGTCTGTCTAACAACCCATCTGTCTTTGTCTTTTCCGCTTCAACTCATGTGCTTCACCAAAAGCTGCAACAACAAATCAGACCCAATGCCACATTCTCACCACAGAGTGTGTTTATCTCTCTAGAAGATCATACTATACAGCAGCAGCAGCAGCAGGAGATGTGCAAGCAAGCATCAAAGCTGCTAACAAATGGATTTCTGGAAGGAACCCAATACAACAAAAAATTTAGGTAGGTACCCAAGGTAACTTCTCCTCAGTGAACACTACAGCTTACATCAGGACTTGATCCCAAAGCCAAACATCTGTAGTTCTGAATGTGCAGCAAGTCTCATAGTTTGAGTCTCTCCACCTTTGTGAAAACAACAGGATTCAGAGTTCTCTGGAAAGCTGGAAAACAAATTCAGAGCAGCTGGAAGACAACAACAAACATGGCATTGATCAGGCCTTGTCCCTGCTTCTTCTTGCTTCTTATGTTTTGTTCCTGCAATTTACTCTTCCCATTTCAGCCAAGGCAGTTAGTTGCAAGGAGAGAGGAGAAAGAAAAAAAATAAAAAGGAAAGAAAAAGGAATATAGCTGTTCTTTCAAGTCTACTAGAGATCCACCAGTTGCAAGCCATGCATGCAAAGTTCCTCTGAGGAGGAGGAAGAGCTGCTGCTGCTTCTGCCCCTTCTGCAAAGGGGGACTGGATTCCCTTCTGCCATCCTTCCATGCATCCATCCATCCATCCATCCATCCATGTACCAGTGAACCATGAAGGATGGATGGATGGTAAGTAGCCAAGAAACAGTTTTCTGTTGGGTTTCAAGTTCCATACTCAACCATGGTGGTTACCTCAGTTGCTATTGGGTTGTAGTTTACCAGGTAGGTACTAAGAACAGCCCTTACTTACCTTTATGTATAAACCAAACCACTATCTAGTTAGTTACTAGTCACCTATTTTCCTACCTATCTGCCTAGATATAGGATCTAAAACTCTTCCAAAATGGGTTAGTGAGGTGAAAGTTGAAATCCCAATATTTCATCCACAACCGAGTCATAATTGGCATCCAGTGGATGATGTGCCCATCCATCATGGGTGATGTGTTCACTCTGGCCCCATCCATCCCCTCTCTTTAGCCTTTTTCATTACTACTCTTTTATTATGCTACCTACCTAACCCAAACCAACCCAACCCACCAATCACTGCATGAGAGCTCTTGTGATGAGTGAGTTAGTGGGAAAAATGAGATCTTGAGACTTGAAGCTTCTATGTATTTGAGGAATCAAACAAGAGCTTGAGACTTGAAATTTCAATGTATTTGAGATCTCAAACAAGGTTTTGAGACCTGAATTTGTTATGTATTTGAAATCTCAAACAAGATCTTGAGATCTGAAGTTGTTACACATTTGAGATCTCAAACGAGATCTTGAGATCTGAAGCTTCTTTTGGTTGAAGAAGGTTTGGTATGTTGGGTAATGATCATCAACTTAACATGTATCTTGGCATCTAGTGGAAATAATAGTGATTTTATAGGAGTAACAATTACTCAACTTTGTTGGAAAATGATGTTTGATGAAAGGACCTCTACTTTTAAGCATGAGTGTATGGATTTTGGTCATCTTTTTCATATGATCACAACATGTTCACTGACTTTGTTTGTCCTACTTAACAAGCCTAGCGGTGTTATTTTTGCTGGTGGGTTTGCTTGCAGGTCAGCCTGGTTTGAAGACACAGCACACTTTGTCATGTTGAAGTGGGAAGCAAAACTACAAGGCAATGATGACATCATTACGAATGAGGACTACTATGAACAATCTCATGTATGACACAAGTGCAAAATCCACATTTCCTGGCATCCAATTACCAAAAAAATTCCCAAATTTTTTTATAAAAAATTAGTCAAATTCACTCTATGAAAATTAAAAAATCCCCAATTTTTTGGTAAAAAAACAAAAGACAAAAACTGATACAGACCCGCTTCTACTACTGCTCTTTGTTTATATGACATTTACCTACCATGTAATCGCCCCCAGTAAAAGGCTAAATACCATGAAAAAGTCCCTGGCATCATAAGAATCCACTTGTGGATGGAACTAAGTTAACTATGTAATAACTGTTCTTCGTCTCTTCAGAAGTGCAAAAGAAAAAAGAAATTGTAGATAGAGAGTGCATACATACGTATACATACATACTCAGGACAGATTTGTTCCTCTCCTTCCAAGAAAGCCTTGACTATGAAAAGGCTAGCCCTTACTACCTAATACTACATGGGTTCATCTAACAACGCTTCGCTTTATAGCGTTTCTTTATTTAAGATTTGGACCAAACTGTTTGGCAGATTCCTTCGTGTTAAGCACCCGTAGCATTGAGAAGATGAAACAGCACAGATAACACAGCCATTTTCTGTGTAGCTCGAATGAATTCTAATCAAGGTAAGGCTAGAGACAGATGCTCTGTGTTGTTCGGAGTTGAGAGAAAAAGTACTTCCAGGCAGGCTGCCAACTGCTGGAGCTATACAGGGAGGAATGTCAGTTGCCAGTTGAGTAGAGTGCAGAGTAAGTTCAAAATTTTGGCCTCCTCATCACAATGATGATGATGATATGAGTGCTTTCTGGTCTAGAAACAAAAATAATAATCATAATAATAATAATAATAATAATCTCACACACACACACACACACACACACACACACACACATATATATATACATGATTTTTAAATTTTTAAATTTTTATTTAAAATTTAAAATTTTTAAAAGCTTTCTACAGGGTTCCATCAGATAGTGTAAAGAATGGAATTTTAAGGGGATGAAGATTTTCTGGAGTCTTGGTGTTCCCAATGTGTTTTCAATGGTTCTTTACTACATTCCCAATTTGTTCCCTGAATTGTTCCAAATAGGACCACACTTCTTCCAATATCTTTTGCCCAAAGCTCTAATTTTGTGTGATATATATATATATATATCTTGCTTGGCCACAAGGAAAGACTAGAACATATCTATTGGGAGTGTCGAAGGTTTGAATGGAACTCTTTTGGAATGGGCCAGTCAAAATGGTTGATAATCTCAAAAATAAATCAAACTTTTGAGTGTATACCCTCAACTAAGTTTTGCCAAATTTTGCCAAATTGGGTATTGATAACCTACCAGCCGGTTGTTGATTTGCTGATAATCAATAATAACCTAACTTCTTGGTATTGAAATTTCAAATTCTAATAACTTATGACTTATGGTTATCATCCAGGTAGTTTAGGGTAGCTAGCCAAGAATGTAGAAGGACCTTTTCTTTTCTTTTTCCTTTCACTTTTATACCTTGTATTTAGCCAATTATGGCTAAAACTTTTTACTGGGTGATTGTCAATTTGACCATGTCAAAAAAATTCAAAAACAAAAAACACTGCTTCTATGCCTCCAAGCAAATGTGAGTCCCCTTATTTTCCACTTTGTCCATGTTGGTACATGGTGTTTTATCCCCTCTCACACTAGGTCCTCTATATGCCTGATTGTCAAATTTAGGGTTTGGCATACTGAAGTTTAATAGCCTTTCAAAATTTTGGAAATATTGTTATGTTCTGATTATGTCAGGTTGAAATGGTTAAGAAGGATATCATTTATAGGTGTTGGTAGATATGGCATAGAATAAATATTGGGCAAATTTGAGAAGCATCATATTACCTTGTGAGCACTATGCATTGGAACTTTTATATATATAGGGACCTATTTTGGACTCATCTATGTATTAGGTGGATAATAAGTTTCAACCTAGCTATTTTGTGTTAAGAAAACACTATATGCATGAAGGGGAATCAAATAACTTCACTTCATATGTGCCAAAAATATTAGATTGTAAATGGGAAGATGTGAAATAATATAGTAGCTTATTTATGATAGGGGTGGGTATCTTGAAAGGTTGAGAGAATCATCTAATAGGCCTCAAGTTATTAACAAATGGTAAATGTTTATTAAGCATATGCGAAAAGGAAGAATTAATCATCCACTCTTTTCAAGTACTTCAAAAGGTTTGTGAAAAGGGCATTAGGCTCGTCTTTCATGTTTGTATTCTCTCTAAAAGATGTGTGTGCATTTGTGCATGATGGAACAATTGATACTAGCAACCCAAGAGATGTGTGAGTGTCAAAATGCTTGAAAAGAGAACAACTTATATGGATTTGGCATCATCTTCAAAAGGAGAAGTCTCTAGGTCTGTGATGAGATGCCCCTTGGGGTAGCCTGAATAAAGATCATGCCTTCTGTGTTGTGGGTGATCCTAGATATGAATGAGAGGTGTGTGTGGGGTTATGGCTTGTGACCTTTGTGTAAAGGACTTTATTTCACATATGAAACCTCATAGACCCATACCCATCATAGGCTATAATATTCTCCTGAACTTCAATTTGGTAATGGGTAAAAAGTATGAACTATTTTTTCTACCATTAAACATGTCCAAGGAAATCCCATTAATTTTCAAGTTGCTAATTTCTTTTTGGGACATAAGTTGATATTATTGTGCCCAGACCTAATAGTAGGTGTTGGAAATATTTATCTTTGACCGAAGAAAATATTAGTTATGTTACTTGCAGTTTGTTATAATTAAAATTTGAGATCATTACTAGCAATTTTGTTTATACATGGGCACAAAATAGCATGTTATAATTTGTTCGGCCGATGAAGACAATTTGAGACCCAATTGTTTTTTTTTAAAACCAAACCCCACTTTTGTATAGTTCTTTTTCTATTTCTACTAAATACTTTGGATTAATATAAGTTATCAGTAAAGATGGCATTGTGATCAAGTCCATGAAAACTTGTACAAAAACCAATTACAAATCTGAACCCTTTTCATTTTTATTCCACCTTTACCACAATATTTTCACATTTGTCTTACACTAAGCATTTCAAACAAAAGTCAGACATATCCTAAAACTCAAGTCACACACCAAAGGATCTCATTGTATTGATGGCTAATTTCATTAGCATATAAAATAATTTATCAACTTCCGTGAAAATTAATCTTGCCAACTGCAAGTTGACCGATGAATTTATCAGCTTTATGGAAAATAATCAGCTCCACACTTCGATTCCATATCTTAAATTACACTTTGATTGAAGCCAAAATTGAGGCCAAGATAAATTGCACAACATACCAAACCTTAAATTCCAACTAAGATAAACCCATAAATACAAAACTTAGATAAATCTTAACATTTCTATAGTATTCTAACTAAGTTTGGTTGATAAAACAGATTAAATGATCTTATCTATACACTCAATCCTTCTACATAATTGTGAGCCGATATTCAAATTTTGGACAACCCAAGTGGTTAATCAAACATCATTCTTTAATGTAACACAAATAATACTCAATGAACCAAAAGTCCAAAAGGAATTTGATGCATTTGGAATGCTTAATGTGATATGAAGCGACCAGATTGAACCAGAACCAGCACCCACGAACACACCGCCATGGATTGATGGTACATGGACAGCAGGACAACAATTTTTCCATTGGGTTCTTGTTTCATAACTAACCTTGCCCATAGATGAGGGTTCTAAAAATGTGTGAGGGTTTTAAGTTGAAGGTCTAAATTTTGAGTTCATACAACTGTGTGGCCTCAAAAAACGAAACCGAGGGTGGTGCATTTTGGTGTGCTGGGTCACACTAGTTTTGCTGTGAACTGGCCAATTGACAACATAACATAGTTCATACATAGTTCCCCATGGCCGCATCCATACAAGTTTTTGCCTACACCATAATAGTCTTAAGGCTACTTCACAATTTGAACTTTTGAAATTAGCACTTTGTTTATTTCTTTTGTGAATAGATATGAATCTAGAGTCCAAGAAGTTCTGCCAATTTTGGGCCTCATAACACTCATGCAATGGTTGTTTTATTACTTGACTCTTTAACCCACAAGCTTGAGACCAATTCAGTAAATTAAGCTAAATTCTAATACACATTATCACTAGCCTTTCATTTTTTTGTCTGGGCTTTTCATTTGTAAAGTTGGGTTATTGCCAAAGTTGTCTTCTACAACACTGCACATTTGAAAACTTTTTGTTTTTGCCTTCATTTTGAAGGGCTCAAATATTTTAACACTGATCACAACTCCATTAGCAACTACAAATTGTCAGCAGCAGCACCAGAGATCAGCAATTGAACACATGTGGAAAAAGATCATGCCAAGTCCAATTCTAATGTAATTTAGCCCACTAAGTTCATGCACTTTGTGGTCTGCTTCTTCTTCTTGATCTGACGAATTTCCTGTTTAATTGCATTCTAGTTTGTACAAAGATGAAGCACAGTGAGGAAGTTTCAACTGCCTGGAAGAGGAGAATTGTACAGATATCGGGTATTGGGTTTACACAGCATGAATGCATCTCTCTCTCTCTCTCTCTGAGAAAATAATTGTACGAAACTAACTAACAAGGGGGAGACAAAAACATTCTTGAGTGTAGAGGATCACACTGGTGTGAGAAAACACAGATCTGTACAGAATGAAGAACAACAAGTTCCCGATGCATGCTCTGTGTACATGATCTGCTTCAAATTTATGTATAAGGTGTACACAAAAGCTGCTGTACTATACACAGCATGCAATTACAGATCCGATCTCTTCACCCATATGGTTCTGTCCATGAGTCGATGATGCCGTAGACATGATCAAGCATTGTTTGCAAGAGACTCAGGATCATGTGCATTAAACAGCATGCTGTTTCCCGAGGGCAAGTATATATTAGGTCAGATTTATTCAATTCAATTCAATTTTCTGCTCCCAAGGTGTAATGCTTGCTGGGGGAGGTGTCACTTCTATTTTGCTATAAATGGGATGCAAAAAAATATATAAGGTGCAACTTATTGAAAAATATATATTCCACAGACCCTGTTAACATATTTGTGTATATTTCCTACACTAATTCTATAACCCTTGTTTGTATGCAAGGGTTAACAAGGCATTGCAAACACGCCAAAAGATAAGATGTTGTACATCTACCTAGTGTGTCCACACTCTGAACACCAAAAAAAATGCATTCCAATATAAACAGTTTAAACACTTTCATCAAAGAAACGAGTTCTAATACAATAAAACTTCCAAAAGTTGGATCCAATGCAATAGTCCCTGTCCCTGTGGAGGCAGGGCCCCCACAAACTCACTTCTCTCTTCTCCCCATTCCTCAAGGTAAGTTGGAGATTCAGCTTTTAATTATTATGGAAAATTTGCCTTGTGCAAATTTATTAGTTCTGGGATGAAATGGGAACATGATGGGAACAAGGATAATATAATATAATATAATATAAGTATTCAACAAAACCTTGCCTTGTTGTTCATGGTAGCCAACAAAATGATGACAAACGGTTTCGGAAATAAAAGTTTCATGCATCCAATGAAAGGCTTAGCATGCACTCACAAGGAGTTCAACTTTTTTCTTTTCGGGGAAGGGAGTGGCCTGGGCATGGAAAAGGGTGACGGGCATCTCACAGGTTTTGCAAAACACAAGCACGTCCAAGCAAGGCCATTGTCTCTCTATGGGAGAAAAGAGGCTCGCCTAAGTAGGGTGTATAGCCTGGGTTTTTTTCAGCCATTGCCCAAGTGCATGCGCAAGTTGATAGCCCGACCACCATGATTATCTAGGTCCTAGCCAGGCATCAACTAGGGCATTGTACCTGGGCACCCATACTCACATGCACGCCCTAGTTGATGCCCGGCAAGAACCTAGGATTTTAGGGTTTCCAATCCAATCTATACCCAGCCAACACTAGTTGAAACACTAGTTGCTCACTAGCAAAATGGTTGTCCTCATTTTTTTGGCTTGTGAGTTTGAGGTTAGCAAGAATTTTTTGTCTTTCCACCATTTGAGGCCAATTCCTTATAAACTCCTTTACAACCCTACAAGAAGGTGGTTGCTCTAGACCTTCTTCTATTCTTTCTTGGGTGAATTTGTAATCAAAGGTAAATTAATCTGCTATTGTTCCTGGAGTTGTGAAATGATTACACTAATGTGTAGTAGAGATTGTGATAATTGCACACATGCACTTGTTAACACTTTGCATGTGTTCAAACACTGTAGTCTTCTTCCATAGCAAATCTCCATGAGACTGAAAAACGTAATTCAATTCCTGGATTGTTCATTCTTGTATATTGATATACAAGAATTTGCTTCGCCTTATTTCCATTCTCTTGCTTTAACATGTTCTTGATTGGCATGTCAATTAACCCCATAAGCAACAACTGGTTGCACTAAAAGCACTAAAAGCCATAAGTTGTGTACAAAGGAAATTTCAGCAAGATAAAGAGTGGGGAAATATAACAAGTTTGTTGTTACATTTTTTCAATATTGGAAACTTTTGTTACATATCAAAAGATAAAATCTTGTAGTTAACAATGCACACAAATCATGCTTATAAGCATTTTCTAATTTGCATCCTTGTGATGAAGGGCTCATTGCAAACATTTGGTGATTACAAGTTGTGTCCAACTCTTGTTGCTTGATCTCCTTGGTTATAGTAGCAAGCAAATCATGTCCAACATTGTTCTTAATATGTGCAACTTCCACAAACATCTCACAAAAGTTCCTTGAACATCGCCATGACAATGGAACCCATATCAAAAGCGGAAGTTGGTTCATTGTCACTAACATATACATGAATCGTATATCAAACCAATTAGTAAATTATCAAAAAGTTCCAGTCTCATAGTTGTAAACATGATATAAGAAGAAAAAAAGGAAATTTCTCCAAAGGAAATAAAACATGAGATCTATTCTTGACAAGTAGCCTAATATCAAGAAATCAATCTCCTTGAAATTTCTTGAAACTTTCCTCGAAGATTCTTTGTTCAAGGAAAATTATGTCCCTAGGGATAAGCTAACAAACTTGCTCAAAAAACCATTGGCTTCACCATAGTGAAATAACTATGATTGTGGAAACTTTGAAAAACAAATGAGTTTGCAAATTGAGGAAGACTCATTTATTGCTCCTTTCTATTAGAAAAATTCATGCAACTTGATTGCTTGGGATATAATTGTTACCTGGTATCAAGTTTTCACACTTTGGTGGATTACATAGAAGACTATTGTTGGGAGAGTCTTGACAAGAAACAATTGTGCCATAAGCATAGATGTCTTCATTGTCAATTAGATTAATAAGCTTGCAGAAGCACCCAAAAAGCTTACCGGTTTGCAATAAATTGATTTGAAGATTATTCTAATTGATGACCAATATCACACATAGGAGATAGTTTAAAGCATCTCAATTTCACATGCATTCAAGAAGTAAAGCAAGCTTCAAAAGGACATAATGGATTATGTGTGTATAGCTTACATGTACCCACAATAGGAACAAGCTTCTTTGATGTAAAAGCTGGTAATGGTCTTATGCTTGAAAGGACACATGTCTTTCCACATGCCATCCTTTCAAAAATCAATCTATTTTAAATTTTTTTTTAAATTGTGTGTTTTCTACATTCATGAAATATTTTTTGGTAATTGTTTTGTTTAACATTATTTCATTTTGAAAGTTGACCCCCTTCCATATTTAAACACTAGTGTGTAGCCCTTGTGTTCGCTGCCAGGATAGGCATTGATGTGAAGGATAATGCAATCATTTTATTACACCAAATGTATATCCATTACATATACATGCACGCACTACAATCTACCAAATACTTCCTTGTAAACTACATTGCAAGTGCAGCCTTGCAAATGTTTGTGTCTAGCTACGGGTAAGATCTTGAGACCGTCTTTGGAAGTAACCCGTGACACAGCTACATATAATTGCCCATGAGTAAACACCAGGTTTAGCAAATACACTCCCACTCGTTCCAAGCTTTGGCCTTGACTCTTGTTGATAGTCATCGCAAAAGCTACGCGGACGGGAAACTGGCATCGACGGATTGTAAATGGAAGGGTTATGCCTGACGGTGTCATGAGGATGCAAGGTACAAACACTCGATCGCCGACGTGAATTTCGGTTATGATTTCGACTTCCAGAACACGTTGTCCAAGCTCTTTAACAATGAGTCTCGTTCCATTGCATAAGCCTGCAGACACATTCAGATTGCGCAACAGCATGATCAGTGTTCCTTTCTTCAACACCAACCGATGATGTGCGATGCTTCCCATTTTGAGCAAATTCAAAAATTCGACAGGAAACAGAACATTGGCATCCACATTTGTTTCATGAATATCGACAATGGAATGTGCACTCAAATATTCTTTTGTTGGACCCGCCATCGCTTCCAAAATCGCATCGTTGATTTCATCCACATCTTCATTCTTTGGTGCCAAGATTGCTCGTTGCTTGAGATAGATGGGATTCGAGAAGTTGTTCATGAGATCCAGATATACAAATTCAATGAGATTTTCTTTTGTGCGCATATGAGCAGGCAAAAACAACAATTCGGGAAGTCGGATCCAATCTTCTTCCAAATCATGTTGCGGTGGCAACGTGGGCACTGTTCCATTTCCAATTTGCAGAATCCAATTGGCAAACTCGGTAGCCTCAAGATTGTAATGACCAATACTCAAGCGCATATTGATGTTCAATCTGTACACACGCGCATACCTCCACAATAGCGATCATGACAAACATGCACCAACAATGTCTTTCTCGACCACCTTTGGGAATCACCAGAAGGATCTGTCGAAAATCTCCACCGAACACAACAACCTTTCCACCAAATGGCAATTGTTTAGCTTCGGGATTCATCGGTCGCATGAGATCTCTCAACGATCTATCCACAACTTCAAATGCATGTCGATGCACCATTGGTGCTTCATCCCAGATGATCAAATCTACTTGTTGAATCAACAATGCCAGAATCATTCGCGGTGTGATCATACATGTGGATTGCTCATGAAGGTCGGTGGGGATTTTGAATCTTGAATGTGTCGTGCGTCCACCTTCCAAAAGCAAAGCTGCAATTCCAGAAGAAGCGACCGTTAATGCAATTCTTCTTTGACTCCTGACTTTTACGAGCAGAAGACCATATACATGTGTTTTTCTTGTCCCTCCCGAACCATCCAGGAAAAACACGGCCGGCCGCTTTTCAAGAATCGTGCCAATGATAGCTTGATAGAACGCAGCTTGATTTTGGTTCAAATGGGGCTCTGCATCATGGACAACGTGTAGCAGGGCATCGTTGTCATAGCTCATTTCTTCACGAATCAGCCGATTGGACTGATAGTGTTCCACATTTGCCGTCGGAAGAGGCATTCTAGGGAAATCTCTCAAGCTCCTTCCGTTCCGTTGCAGGATGATCTCGAGCTCGTGCAGGGCGATGTTGTGAAGTTGTTCCGTTGTCAGCGTCAAATCACGATCTCCAGATTCACGTCGAGCTCTTGCTTGAAGATCATCAGAAAGATCATGCGCAAAACGGTGCCAAAGCTACCCTAGATTGATCACTTCGTTGAAGAGGAGCACCGATGCAAACAAATCACGCAACCGGCGTCTCGTGGACCAATGACTGGCTTCTTCCAAGGCCTGTGCCCATTCTTGATCGTTTTCAAGCAGACCTCTAGCTTGGCAAGCTTCTTTGAACATCGCACATACACGTCCATCGATCGTACACAAATCTTCAAAAGATGTTGCTCCACAAACCACGTTCAAGAGCATCCGCAAATAATATCTTTCTCCAGAAGTTGGATGTACATAGTAAACACGACCGATCTTGGTTCCTCTATGATGTGGTGTCCATTTCTTCGATGTTTTGTTCCACACCCATCTTTCTGGAAATCTGGCATAGGGAGTATCTCGAGCGTTTGCATAGTTTCTGTTTGCTGTAAACCACTCCGTCAATGTGGTTTTCTGTATGTTGGATTTTCCTACCACCTCTTGCAGATCTGCATCTTCTGAGAACACCACAGTTTGTTGGTTGGGAAGATGGACTTGCAATCTCTGAACGGCCGGAAAGTGTCCATGCAGTTTCATCTTGAAGATACGCCACACAACTTCTGACGCAGAGATATAACGGGCATCGATGTATTCTTGGATCTCATCTCGTTCAATCTGTTGTCCATCGATGGGATTCTCGACCCGTTCTATGACCACCGTTGCTCGATCATGACCTTTATAGATGTACTTGAACAGATATTTGACGGCATAGATGGATATCGATGCTTCAGTGTTGATGTGCCCATTGAACTTCTTGCATAGATAAGGATTGTACGGCACAACCCAACGGTTGTCCAGTTCAACTCCTTTTACCAAGACTTTGAGGCCGTTGTCTCGACGATGATACAAAGGATATCCGTTCTCGTCCAAACTTGTTTCATTTCGAAACGGTCGAGGATAGCCTTTCAAACACCGACCATCTTGCATGCATGGAGCATTGGGGAATGCCGGTCCACACGGCCCATGCATCATGCATTTTGAAACTGTTTCAAACATCTATTTTGGATCCATCTCAGGATCAGAAAGCTCTGCCGAAATTGCCATATCAATTTGGGTAGGAGTGGTCGGTCGGAACTTTGGCTTCAAGATGATCAAGATGTGCGCATGTGGCAATCCTCATTTCTGAAACTCTATGACGTGAATTTGTGCCACGGTCGGTCCAAATACTTCATCTTTCATCAGATCTTTCATGAGCACCAACAATTTCATACGAAACACTCGGGTCACCAAATCTGGACGATCTGTAGCTGTTTGTCCAAGAATCAGCTCCGCTTGGATATCTGGCCAATTTGGGTTGCATGTGAACGTGATGAAATACGACGACAAGCCGAATGATCTGCAAATTGCCATGGCATCTTGATAAAGCTGAACCATGAATCTTGGTCCACCCGTAAATGATGAAGGCAACACAATTTTTGTGCCCAATGTGGTCGTATCCGTGTCTCCCGCTTCCAACGCATCTTGGAGTCCTTGATATAGATCTACTCGTAACTTTTTTTGATTTCTTCGTAGATAATTCAGCCTACTTTGTTCAATAGCTGCGTATGCATCAACAATGTATTGTTGCACCAAACGACCACAGCGCAAAATGGTAGAAGCCTCATTATTTTTTTCCTGAAGGCGGAACACATAATAATCAATCATAGTTATGGTTTTGCGACCACATTCTCTTCTTGTTGAATTTGGTTCGCCACCTTCTGAATCATTGTCTCCATCATATTCATCTCCAAGCTCTTCACCATTCATTGGTTCTGAATCAACCACATGGCATACTGGGATAGATGGATGCCAACCATCTTCTCCATAGGGAAACATGAGCGCATACAACATTGGCATGTAAGCTGGATGGAGCTTCGAGATTCTTCGGAGTCCCCCCTGTCGGTCTTGCACAACGACATCTCAATGATCAACATCTTCAAACCCATCACCAACCATGATCGCGGCAATTTCATTGCCGGTTGGGGTATTGTATGTACGTGCATCCTTTGAGCGCTTCGCCAGAATCCGTAAATGTAATGTTTGCGTTGGATTGTTCGATACTAAGTCTCAAATGCTCCTAAACATTTGTGCATATGGATTGACCTTTGAAAGCATGGTCTGCAGTTCATGTAGAATGTCGGGATCTAATGTCAGCATGATAATCTGGCAATGCTGCAGTTGATTGGCTGTATCGTAGATGTATAGCTGACAAAACCATGGTTGAGCATCGTGTTGCGGCAATAGCGAACCAATTCGATGATACATTTGTCCCTGAATATGAAAAGCATAGACACCTCTCGTGCCTGCTACGCTTTCGTGGATTCTGGCTCCCGTTGATGTGAATGACAATATTGAATTGTACATTTTCATCTTTTCATGGAATGCACGACTTCGAGGATCTGATCCACTAAGTAACCCTCGCAAGACCTCGGGTGGTTGTTGAAGCAATGGCAACTGCACTGCTCCGTTGTTACAACACATGGTGAATCGTATGTTTGTCATTGTACTTTGGGAAACTTTTTCTTGCAG
Source organism: Sphagnum tenellum (assembly GCA_963921925.1). Taxonomy (NCBI): domain Eukaryota; kingdom Viridiplantae; phylum Streptophyta; class Sphagnopsida; order Sphagnales; family Sphagnaceae; genus Sphagnum; species Sphagnum tenellum. The sequence goes on from OY998144.1 coordinate 24,119,297, forward strand.
CCACATCTTTGCTCCGCAAGCAGAACAAATAGCACTTTTGCTTCCACAATCATGTCTTGCAACCAATGTCTACGCATGTATGCTACGTAATGCTATCGACATTTGCATGATGACCGCATGTTCTTGCTGTTCCAATCTCTGTTGTTCATGTTCTTGTTGTTGTTGCTCACTTTGACGTCGTCGTCGTTGTTGTTGCAAGCGTATCTTCCGTTGATCAGGAGTTCCGGTTTCATTGGGAGCTGCGTTCGACTATCAAGTTTGTTCACCACATTTTTCAATGTCACAATTTTTCATGAGTGAGTTTTATTTATATCTTTTTCACTATTGATTTAGCATCATTTTTGGGTTCTTTTCCACTTTCTTTTTTGACCATGTTATTTGACCTCAAGGCTTAACCATGAGATTTTTTATTTGAGAAAAATGTATATTGATGGTGGGGCTATGTTCAAAGTTTGATGTGTTGGGTGATTGTAATGTAACCACTTGACAATGCAATATGCATCTCACTATTTATTTCATTTTTGTTTTATGCAATTTTATTTATTTATAATTGTGTGATTTTCTTTTAAAACACTTGCCATGTTTTTTCTTTTTATTGAAATTTGAATTTACATTGATTTAAACTTCAAATGTTCCCCCTAAAAAAAATCCACAAAACAAAACATTGTTTGACTCATAGACACTAAGATTTGGATTCAATAATCACAATGAAATTAATTGCTATGTGCTTTATATTTGCAATTTGTTGATCTCCTTGTATTTGTTTCTTTTCTTAAATCTAAAAGTTTTAAGAGAACAGAAACTTAATTTGTATTCAATTGTTCATTTTTTGCACATTGTTTGCTGAATTTCTCTTTTGATCTTTTGATGTAAATATCAAGCTCCATTAAAGCAATCCACCTGTTTCAATTGTCAATTTATAATGCTAAATTTTGTAAATAATACCATTTTACAATAAAGATGGAAATAAAATGAAAGAAAACTTTCACCCAGTATTTTACATCAGGTAAAGCCCTTGGACTGAACGTTACCGAAATGTGGGATGTGCCCTTGGCTTGTGTTGAACCAACTTGGTTATTTTGTCAATTAAAAACCGATTTTGTCATTAAGTCCAAGCTTCAAATCAGGCAAACATTGGAATCTGCGCAGTAGCAGCGAGGAGGAAGAGGAGATCGAAATTCCCAAATCAAAAAATTCCTCAAGAACATTTGAATCCGCACAAACGGATGACGGTTCGGGCGGATTCAGGGGTTGTTTCAATTCTAAATTCCTCAAGAACATTTGAATCCGCACAGACGGATGACGGTTCGAGCAAATTCAGGGGTTGTTTCAATTCTCATCCCCAAAAAAACAGTTCAAAACAGTTCAATCCGCACGGACGGATGACGGTTCGGGCGGAGTCAGGGGTTGCTTCAATTCTCATCCCCAAAACAGTTCAAAACGGAACTAGCGTGTTGCTTCATTTTTCATCCCCAAAAAAACAATTCAAAACAGTTCATTCAAAATGGAATTAGGGGTTGCTTCAATTCTCATCCCCAAAAGTTTTCATATATAAGAAGATCATCAAAGGTACATTGATTTAATATATGATATTTGTATATTTCATGATAGGTTTGACATATATATCTATTAAGGAAGGTTGTTTATTTATTTTGTTTCGTTTGTTTGTCATGTTAAAATCTCTCAAACCAAGATGCCCCTTGTACTTTTGGTAGCATTGGAAAGCCGTCATGAAGTAGTGCATTGAGTTGGTTCATAATGTTTGGACCTATAGTGGAAAAGTTAATGAATATTGAATAACTTTCTCATTGAAAATCCATTTAAATCAATAAATTCTATAAAAAAGGGAATTTGGGAACACTCTTGGTATAGTTGGAAAATTAACTAAATGTGCAAAAGATATTGAATTTTGAGTATTTTTTGTCATTGAAAATTTAATTAAAATATTAAAACAGTTTTGGAAGGAAAAAGTTATTTGGGTAATTGGCTCACGTTTGGAAAAACATAGGCTAAACTAATCTATCTAAAATAATATAATGAAGGTATTTTATTGTGTCTATTTGTTTTGTTTGTCACATTGAAATTTCTCAAACCACAACAACTCCCACCATGCACTTGGTATTGCTGAAAACTATTGATAACTAGGGGTGCATTGAGGTGGTTTTGTAATGTTTCAACTTACAATATAGGAGTCATTGCATATCAAATATTTTTGCGACAAAAAAATCAAAAAAATTGACATAAAAATTGTAAGATTATCAGGGCTCATTCTTGGTATTGTTGGAAATCCCTTTATGAGTGGGATTTCATGGAGACAATTTTTTATTAATAGGCCTAAAGTGTGGGATATATTGAATTTTGAAAAAAATTCCCATTAAGAATTGAACTTAGATTCGTTTTTTGCACAATTGGGCTTTATCATTAAAGTCTTGTTTACATTGTAGAACACTTACATGGTCCTATTCATATTTAGGCCAAATATCACAAGCTACGTTAAGGTTATGGAAAACATGGATTAACATGGGATCTATATTAAGAATATACATGTGTTTATTTTGTTTGTAATGTTTTGTTTATGACCACACCTTAACACTCTCAAATTGTGAGGCTAAGCCCTTTGTAACACTTTTGGTATTGTCAAAACATCTTTGACAAGGTGTTGTGCATATCAATTTTCAAACTAGCAAAGCATAAGTCTTTCAATTTGGAGTTATTTTTGTCATTCAAAATTAATCAAAATTTACAAATTTGATTTTTTCAACCAATCAATGTGTTTTTAGTGTATCAACCTTATAAAATTTTATTTGCCCTTTCACATCACATGAGGAAATGCATGGAAATTTTCCAATTGGTCATCTTATTTGCCCTTGAACCTTAAACCTTTCACATTAGTCGTGGCCTTTAAAGCCTTGGAGACCTTTTTTGAAAATATATATCGCATAGATCCTCTGATCGCATTTGGGCCAACATTTAAACCTACATTTTAAAAGTTATTGAACATTGAACAATTTTGTCAAAAACAAATCAATAAAATCAAAACTAAAATATCAATGGAAATTGGGGTGCATTCATGATATTGCTTGATGAGTTCACAACTAGGCCAACAACATAAAGCACACTAACATGTCTATGAAGGAAGGTAGTTTATTTTGTTTCTCATGTTGAAATTCTCCAAATCATGTGCCCTTCCTTCCACACTTGGTACCAATGGAAAAGCTTCATTGAAAAGGGGTGCACCAAAGTGGTTTCATAATGTTTAGACTATTGTTGTCCAATTCTTGATTTCAAAACCAAGTTTGGTTCCATTTCTAACCCCCTTTTTTTAATGGAACCTCCTTTTGGTCTTCAAGCCAATTTTTTGGATTTCAAAGCTTTCAAATCTACTCATTTTCACAAAGAATTCATATTTTATTCAATTTAAAACCAAGTCCATTACACACCAAATGGAATTGGATGAAACTAAAATCTAGATTTAGATTGGAATCAACTTTAGATTCTTGGATATTGAGTAATTTTTATCATTGAAATGAGGTCAAATTTAAAATTCATGATTATACTCTATGATCATGGTCTTATTCACAGTTGTAGTAGGCACATAGTCATGTTCACATTGGGTAAATAACACAAGCTACATTAGTTATTTGTTAAGAGGTATGTCACCAATAAAATAACATTTCAATCAAGCAAGTAACAAATTCCATTGATTTGTCAATATTCATCGGAGCCAGTTTACATAGAACAACTTAAAGTTTCATAAGTCATCCTTTTGCATGACAATTCCAAAATAGGATTCGTTTAACCAATTCCCAAGTAAAGAAGAATCGAAATGTGTCTTTTCATAGTTTTATTTTCCAATACCATAACCACAAAAAAATTTCAAATCCTTTTCCATCAATTTACATCCCATTTCTTTTCAATAGAATTTGAATTAAACTTAAGGATTTCAATTCTACTTGAATAAATTCAATTAAAGTTGCAATGTCATTCAATATTTTCATTTGAATGGAACTTAATTTTCTTCAAATGTATTTATTTATTTCATTAGTTGATCATTACCAAAATATAGTTGTGGGCATGGGTATATGAGTCATGGACAACAACTTCATCCAACATGTCATTATTGAGTAAAAGTTTATATATATGGTACATTAATTCAAACTTTGATTTTCATGATCAACACCTTTAAAAATGTCTATTTTTTTAATGGTAAAGGTAATGGGAGACATATACTCAAATGTTTTCCTTCACACAATGAATTTGGTTTCTAAAAGTTTTTAATTTATTTCTCTTTACTTTTTCAAGCAAAATTGGGAATCGTTTGTTGTGGTTTTTATTCAAACCCACATATGTAAAGAGGGATATGGATGAAATTGCATGAAAGAAATGAATATGGGATTGACTTTGCCTCAAGACTTAGCCTGATTTAAATTCTTGTTTAAAAATTGGTCAAGATTCTACATGTACACCCAAACCTAATTGGGATGAATGTGCCATAAACAAATCAAATAGATGATAGAAAAATTTTCAATTAAATGTAAACAAGATTTAGTAAAAAAAAATCAATTTAAAACATCATATAAATTATAGATGTATTAATTTAAAAATTACATTAAAAATATTTCTATTAAATATTTAACTAAGATCACACAAGGATGGTCATATCTTAGATAGTTTCAACAGATGACTTAAAACCTTCAATCATGTATTTAATCACAACCATTTCCCCCAAAGGTGATACCTCAGATATCCTACTAAAATTATGGATTTCATCCATAGAACATTAGAATTTTAATTGACAACAAACATGTGTTTTTTCTAGGGCAACCTTTCTGAAGTCCTTATAAGTTGTGGCAAAATGATAGTGATATTTCCAAAATATTCCCAACAATTTTTTTCTTTTAAATTTTTTCCAAAACATGAATGTCTATGCCATCTTCTTAAGAGCCATTTGTTTCGACCTCATATTCTAACATTGACCCCTCTGTGCTTGAAATGATATTCTCTCAAAGAAGTTTTGAACCTTCATAGGTTTCCTTCCATCCACAAACACTTCTTGATGATGGATGTGGTGCTTGAAATGATATTCTCTCAAAGAAGTTTTGAACCTTTATAGGTTTCCTTCCATCCACAAACACTTCTTGATGATGGATGTGGTGAACCTCTGGTTAACATGAATACTTTTTCTATAGTTTTCTAAATCATAAAACAAACATTTGTAAAATGTTTGTGTGTGGAGGCGACAAAAATGTTGATTATTTCAGCTCTTTAATGATTAAATTTGTGATCATGAAATATAGGCATTTCTATAAGCAACCACTTATTGAATGAATGGTTATTATTTTGAACTCATTCTTAGTCCTCTAGATGCATAACATTGTGATAGGTGTTTGCTCTTTCTATTGGATGGATAATTTGGACTTCCTTTGATATGTTTGTTTAGATTAAAAGAATGTGGACTAATAGGCATGGATGTACAACATTTGATCATTCATTCAATGTCACCATTTACCATATACATGCAATGTAATGTTTTTATGTATATCCAACATATGAAAAATTTCAAAGAAAATTCAAGCAACCAATAAGAACTCATTGTCTAAATATGGTGACAAGTAACCTTTTTTTTTGCCTGAAAATGTGATGACTTTTGCAGTTTTTTCCAAGACAAAAAACTCTTTAACAATTTAAGGTGGGTTTTTTTTAGTCACCATAGTGTGAAAATTCAACCAAAACAAACCAAAAAGAAAACACTGATGCCAAGGTACTATGGTATTAGTTTTGAGCAACATAGTTAACTCAAGCAATTTGTTATGATAATGAATGAATGTTGTTGAAGGTGGGGGAAGAATGTGAAGTGTGGGGAATGGGAAAAGGGAGGGGTGTCCAATTAAATGGATGGGTATGTTGAGGTTTCATTGGGTTAGGCAAGAGCAGGTAGGTAGGTAGGTAGGTAGGTAAGTAGGCAGGTATGATGAACCATTGAAAACAAAAGAAAAGCAGCAATCATCCTTTCTTCTAATCACTGAGAAGACAAAGAAGCACACTATCCAACCATTCCCTCTATTGTTTGCTACAAGTAGCTCTGCTTTCACAAAGCTTGGTTTCATCACTTTGACTTAACTAACACACTCAACCATACTTCTCCAACATTTCTTCACACCATACACTTAAGTTTAGCATAACTTAACATACTGCCATAGACTTGATTCAAGATCATGCTATACTTCGCAAATTTCAAAGTTAACAATACAACAAAGCTAATAATACTGTAACTAAGACTCATGTTTCGCACTAATTAATTCAATTCCTAAGAGTGTTGGTCAAAACAAAAACTACGAAGAATTTATTTATCAAAATTCTAAAGAATCGAACCCAGCTCAAAACACACATGATAAATTTGAAACTTACTCATGAACTTAGCCTACTTAAAAAAGACTATTGTTGAAATTCTGAAATAATCAGATTGGGCTGCCAAACCCCATTTTTTCAAAAATTAATTATTTCAGCAAGATTTGCTGAACATGAGTTGAAGGGTATGGTATTGTTGGAAAAAGAAAAACTTGCCACCAAAGCCACCACACTGCAAAAACAGCCCACAACTCACAAATGCTTCAAGAGTAAAATGCCAACACACCGACTGAGAAGAAAGATTGACAGAACTGCTGCCATTGCATTTTGCAGCTTCCATCCTCAACCCTAATTATATCTTGGGTCTTGTATCCAAATCGTAACTTAGTTTTTCTCACCATCTTCACAATCAATCCATTTTTTTAAAAAAACTACAATCTGTAAACAAACAGGAAACAACGAAGGTTGTGTGATCAGAGTCGATGCCATCATCCCCTTCAATAATCATACCCACTCGCACAAACCTTTCTTCTGGATGTGAAATGGTGTATTTGCATTTCAGAGGAGGCATACATACAACTTTTTTGCTTAATCTTGATAGCACAGATCATATTGCCCAGTGTCCATGCACACGGGTTGACGCATGAAAAACAAGTAGACCATTCTAATACAGAAATAATCAGCCTTTCCATCACGAAAGTCATCTTCACCATTTCTCACAAGGATACATATATGTCCATGAAGAGTGCAAAGTTGAGGATTTATCTTTGGCATTGTCCATCAAGCTCAAGTCTCCGAATTGCACCCTAAACCCTCCACCTTTGTGTCTATGCATGATCTGAAACATCCCGCACATAATTCACATCTCACCTTCCTGTCATTTTTGGTGCAATGGATATATAATGTTGTTGTTGCCAACATCTCCACCGGGATGATGATTCATCATGACAAAGGTCTTTCCCTTTTCATTCAAGCCCCAAATTGCAAGATACAACGAATTTTGCTAAGTTTAAGAACCAAATTGGGTTGTGTTATAATACATTGAAAATGAGGCGAAAATCTTGTGACCGCAAGTGTAACATCAGGAACACCACAGAAATACCTTCTTGAGGTTTATTGTTTATTCAAGGAAATGACTTCATCACCTTCAAGTCCTCACACAATGCGCAACCCAGCCTCAAAAATTTGAGACTTTTGAGAAATCATTTACTTGTACATAACAAGGAAGAAGTACACTTGATAAATTTTTATTGGTTATGCCAAAATCCCAAGAAAAAAAAAATTAAATATTTGGCTTCAAAGTGCTGAAGCTCCTAGGCTATGATTGTATACAAACATTTCTAAACACAATCATACTTGGGTAAATGATGATATTGCACCACTACACTTCATTGTTGGCCTTTGCCTATGCATGTAAGGATATTGTCTTGAGAATCATTATAGAGCATACAACCTAGCTTTGAATCAAGGTTGTCCTGAACTAGTCCTTGAAGCTAGTGTACTCTATAAATTCATGAACTGTCATGAAGTGCAATCTCATGTTCCAAGATGCAATGCTGATTCTTTTAAACTTAGTTAATTTGACATGCAAGATTAATAATAGCACATGTGAAACTGAGTTGCACACTCATTAGCAATGATTTTTCTATTGGTGAAATTTTGCATATAAGTGATATTATAAACTAAGAAACTAGAAAATGAAGTGATTTTGGACTTTTTGATTGCCAGAAGTAAGGAAAGAATAGTAAAAATCATCAGATTTCTATATTTGGTTTTCACTTTGTAGCCCAAAATATAGAAGAATGATTAAATATTTGTACTTTATATCTAGTTTATAGCCATATTTGGCAAAATCTTCCGAGGGATGATTGCCATGTTTTCCTCCAGCTTCCTATGGATGATCACCACTTTGGTTACAAACAAAATATTCCTCCAAAAAACATTGCTCAATTGCTAGTCCAGAATTGCCTATCAATAAAGGAAGCATAATTTAATTTCAAACCATGCCAATGCCTAAAGAACAAATTGGTGGTCTTTATGGGAGTTATGGAAGTTAACTCTAAATAATAACTATAAAAGAAAAAGCTTTACTCCCATAACATTATAAGATGGAAATGGTAGAGTGTTAGAATGTTGGAAACCACTTTTTTTTTTTTTTTTCATGAAAATTTCTAGGGTCAGTTCTTACACTAATTTCCAAGAATTGTCTCAATTATTTGAATATTTTAAATACCCACCTAAGGGTTCAAAATTTCCATAAAAAGTTGTAGGGTAGGTTTTAGGTAGGCTGGTTTTCACAGTTTCCATGATAGTAAGTTATCATACATTGGATCTCTAAAACAAAATTTGATTTTTAGAACAAAGAACTTGAATTATAGATGCATTAATTTTCCACTAGGTTTGAAGGGGATTTATAATTAACCCTACAATCATTTGGTCAATTTTTCTGCACAAATATCAATTTATATATGATTTTCTGCTTGGGAACAATATTTCCTTAAATTAATATGGATTCTAACCAAGGGAGAATTCTTTCCATGTTCATTTGAGATTTAACAAAACAAAAAAATTGACAAGCAAGAAAACCAATTGTTGACCGCATGGACTCATGTTTCGCCCACCACTCCACCATAATGATCACTTCATGTGTTTCACATTCACATGATAGCGTCTGAAATTGCCCAATTTTCTATCAACAAGCTCCTTGACAAGCTCTTTTGCATTCGGGTCTCTTTCAAAGATATGCAAGTTGAAATCCTCATCCCTCCATGTACATCATTAGCCCCAAATTGAAATGAAAGGTGCAAGTGATAATGACATTTAAAGAACATAGGAAGCAATGTTTTTCTAACATATTCAACAAATTGTTCATGACCAACAAACAACTAGTTGTGTTTGTCTCATACATGCTTGATAAAACCTAAAATCATACATGCATGTTTACTATCTTAGGGCAATGATAAATTTTTATTGCATTAAAGGCAACAACAATACAAACAAATTATTCAATTAAAAATTAATCTCATTATGATTTTTTTATTAAATCTCCATCAAAGCCTTATTGAAGTTTTAAAAATAACATCAGATTACCTAAAAACTTTTATATCTCAAAAAAGAATTTCATATTAAATTTTTAATTTATTTTAAAATTGACTTGTTTTAGTTTAATCAATTTTTGCATAATCTTTCAAATCATTTTTTAAATAATTTCTTTTTAATATGATTTAAAAGAAGGGAAGCTAATTATTTTTATGTCTATAAAAAAAATTCATTTAAAAAATTAGTCATATGAATTTTTTTTACATTTCATAGTGATATGAAACTTCAAAAAGGCTAGTGACAACCCCAAAAAAATAAAATGATATAAAAATATTATTAAATCAATTACCCAACATTCATATTTTGAGAAGAAACCCAACAAATAGATGGGTAGACTTCAAAACAACCCATCAATTGGATGGGTGCACCCAAAATCTACACATACACATCCATTAACTTTAGGCAATAAAAACAAAAATAATTATATTTTGAACCCAACATCAATGAAAGCATATTTTACATCTTTTTTTCATCATATTTTGTTTAAAATGAAAAAAAAACATCAAACATAGAACAAACTTTTTTTTTAATGTTAGAAATAAAATGTCCCAACTTTATGTTAATTATTGAATCCTCATAAATATTCCTAACAATGTGGGTTATTCACTTCTTCCTCCAATTTTAGACTTAGTGATATGATAAAATGCAAGGCATCACTTAACATCTAGTGATCACAAGATTGGTTTAACACACAAGTAGACACAAATGATCCACAACCATGTGAGAAATATGCAATGTGAAAAGATGACGCATATATCTAGAAACCATAATAATAATATGCCTATGGTAACATAGAACAATAACCTTCATGAATTTCTTAGCCTTGTGGAAGATATCACTTACTCACAAATTTGCAAGACATTTCAAATATAGTTGGAATATCTAACATTTGCTTGTCATGCATACCATTGTAAAATTTATAGATGTTTGAATAATGTCATATTTCGTTTTGATTGGAATATTCAAATTTGTTTGAAGGTATTCCAAAATTTGTTCAAGCCTTGCTCCATTTTGCCCACCCTTCCTAGGTTGTTTTGGCCAAGGACACATTTTTGCAAATATGCTTTTGTAAATTTTATATAAAATATATTCCAATCTTTTATAGAGTTTTTTGTTCATTATAGCATGTTGGCAAACTTTTGAAAATGCAGGCCTAAAAAAAGAAAAGTGCCTTTGAAACACTTTTTGTGTGTTTAGAACTAGTGTTGGCATACAACAAAAACCCAATTCAACACATTCTTCCAATAGGTCTCCAAAATGTTATTTTGCAAGAATTGTATTCTATTCATTTACCGAGGGAATATTGTTTCTCAATTACATATTTGGAGGCATTTTTAATTGATCATTACCCCCTTCATTCATTGCATTATCCATGCTTTCATTAATTATGAACATATTTTCATTTTCACTAGATTCAATTTTCTCAACCTATAGTTTCTTGGGGGGCAAGGGGACATGCTTCTTTGAATTTACAAAATACATTCGAGTAAAAATATAAGGTCCCACATATTGGTTGTTAGGTAAAAATGATAATTTAATTAGTTTTATAATAAGATTGTGTTTGTTTTAAAAATCAAGGTATAATTACATAAGGTGTGCATTAATCCCCAATATTTAAAATTACTAGTGAATTTCACAAGGTCAATTATTATTAATAAGTTCAATTAGTAGGTTCGTAAGTGAGTTAGTACTAGTAAATGAATTAAAAAGTAAATGTTAAAGAATGTGAGGTGAAATATATATTTGCATCATTTATAGTTTGAGTCATTTTGAAAAAACTTACACTATGCTTTGTCATTTAACAATTCCCTAGTTGAAAATAATGCTAAATACATATACCATCCAAAAAATTAATTTGATCACTTTATCATACCATGTTTAGTTACATCCTCACCATTCATCACAATTTTAAATAATAAAGGTGAAAAATAAATACTATGAAGTATCAAAATTTAATGCAAGAATTTTTGAAAAGGTGGTTTAAATATGTGCATATTAAAAACTTAAATAATAATAAAATGAAAAAAAAAATTCCCTAACATAATACCCCACACAATACCTTGTTTGACGCAAGTAAACTACAACTTTAACATTTGATGATGGCTTCCTTACAAGCTTGTGAAGAAAACCATATAAGGATATTTTCACAAAATAAAAAACATGTTATTTGCCACTACAAGTTTTGTTGTTTTCTGGTTTACATTTTTTTATTGACAAATCCTAAATTCTAAGAGATCCAAAATTTACAATCAACATTTGCAAAGCCAAAGATTAAGTCACTTTCTCCCTTTCTTTATAATCAACTTGAACTCTAGAAAAAAGCTGGTTCACAACCCACACACATATTCAACTTCTAGAAAAGAGTGAATAACATAAAATAGGAGTGACACTTACCAGAGCCAAAGGAGGAGTAACCACCATAGGAACAATAGCAACACCGTAAGAGCAATAACAATTGCCATAGGAACAACAACAGCAAAGGAGCTTGAGCACACCAGAAAAAAATTGAGCCCAAAGATTGGCACTTGGTTTTTCTATGCAAGCCAAAGGTTAGGATGATTTTGCCAAGTGGTTGCAATCCATGGTTCAAACTTAACCCTAACCCTAATGGCAATCGGCCGCAACCTTGAACCCCCATTGACCTAGAACCTAGTATCACATGACCCCCTAGGCATCATAACTACACAGACTATGACCTTCAAACCACCAAGAAGTATCATCATGCCTATGTTAACTCTGAAAATATTATTGCAAGAATTTGGCATTCAAATGCCGAGTTTCAGCATATCATACTGAGATTTAATAAAATTTCCTTACTTTGCAGATACCACTGAAAGAGGGGATAAGGGGGTGAAAGAGAGGGTGAATTTATGAATAACTTTGATGTGTTGAAGCTTTATTATTACCCCTTATTACTTACTCTGCATGGTTGCCTCTGAAACTGCAATTGCAAGAATTGGCAATCTTTTATTATGTCTTCCAAGGTTTTAAATGTTAGAGAAAGTGTATGCCACCGACTCTGAAGATTTAAATGAGTGTGATTTATAAGTACACTTTACTCAACGGTTTTTAATTAAGTTGCAACAACATACACACCAATTTGGGGGGAGGGGGTGTGGCAGAGGGATTGTTGTGCATTTTACTTTGTCCATGGCTATTGGCTATTCATCTGAAAAAGGTAAACCAGTGGTGGTGGGTCTGATTTTCAGAGTGGTCCACCATACCAGCTTTCTGCAATTAGTTGCAACAACTTGTGTGCTATTGGAATTGATGATTTTATGGACATTGGGAAACAATATTCTGGATAGAAAGAGAAGAAGGAAAGAGGGCGTGCTAATCACGACATTCTGACAATTTCTGAACAAAATGCTTTTCTGTCACACAAGCAAAAGCTCTTGTTGTGAGGTTGATGCAGAACAGCAAGAGAATCGGAACCAATCCATCCATCCATTCATCCATCCATCCATCCATCCATCCAAACTGGTGCGTTCGTGGGCACTGCTGGTTCACTGGTGGCCAATTCTATCACAATCACATAATGGAATGCCCGATGAAGTGGAAGAAGACGATGGAAAGTACTCTACAATACTTACAAAATGGTACGTAGTTGAAGAATTCCTTCACAAAGTACTACTCACCAAGGAAACAAGGGGGTGTGTCACACTGTGGCCTTGCCATTTACAAATCTTAAGGATCTTAAGGCAAAAGAAGAATTATGGAAACTCAAATATTTCACCATGCAAAAATCTACCTAATCTTTAAAAAAAATCCTCTCAAAGAAACCAAAATCCTTCAAGATATTATTAGAACTCTGTAACTAATCTCAAGTTTCAACACAAGCCAAAATATCATCTTTCAAAATAATCCTCATATAAAAATAGACCTATTATTTATTACCTAGTAGGGGCCAAAATCCCTTAAGCTAAAATATATAGTCTATAATGAATCTAAACACAATATCCTTGCCTCGGTACTCTTTCTTAGGGTTTCGAGTGCAAAATTAGGGCAAAGAATTTTGGCTAAACCCCAACAGTTGCAGCAAATTCAGCACCCATAAGCAAAGATAGATCAATCATTCAAAATTCACTTCCAAGAAAATATTCTTGTTGCACAATAAATTATTATTTTTTGGGAGGACCAAATGTATATACATGTATATACATACGGGTATTAAAAAATTAAAAAAATAAAAAAATAAAAAAATAAAAATCCCAAAGACATGTCAGCCTATTGAGAACTGTGGAAGTAAGCTCTCACAAAATTAGAGCTGTACAAGGGCCAGGCCTACTTCTTCCTGAGTCCTCATGTTGTCAATGCTTTTTGTAAGCTAGAGGCATTGATATGGACAAAATTAAGAACATCATGTTTTCCAATCACTTGTGTGACAAAGTGTTTGTGTGTCTGATGGGGTGTTCATAGTTTATGTGAATTTGAAGCCCAGATTGTTGAAGCCCTAATTATTTGTAAAAAAAATTATTTTATTTATTTGTTTATTTATTTATTTTTGATTTTTATATTATAAAATTAGTTTTCCTGCTTTATTGGGTGTATCATAAAAGACACGCTCTATAAGGTGGGTGAACAAGACATCTGAATTATTGGGTGAGTACTTACTTAACTCTCTCTGTTGCCTTTAGGACAGACTAAAACACTTTGGCACTGGGAATCCAAACCCTCTCTCTCTCTCTCTCTCTCTCTCTCTCTCTTTCCAAATAATGGTGTAAAAGTAGTCAGAAACAATGCTGTTTCCAAACCACTCCCTGCAACTTTGCACGGTATTCTCAGCTAATTATTCTCAACAAGAAGGATGATCCCTTTTTCCTTTACTTATTTATTTATTTTAATTTAGTTTAATTTAATTTAATTTGTTTGTTGGTTGAAATGGGTTGGTCTCATATTTTGTTTTTGGTTCGCTTAAACCCCTAAATGTCAGGGCAGACCAATTTGGTTCACTTTTCAGTGTATATTTGGCTTTCCCTGACCGTTACGGGGTGACATTACAACGTTAAGTTAAACCCTAAACCCTAAACCCTGCAAGAGCACCCAGGTTAATAGTCAAGGTGTGAGATCACACAACAACACGAGTCTATTCACGGTAACCAGCAATTTGGTTGGTAAATGGATGAAAAAGTATGCATGTAACCCTCCTTTCAATGGATGAAAAAGCATGCAACCCTCCTTTCAATGGATGAAAAAGCATGTAACCCTGCTTTCAATGGATGAAAAATCATGTAACCCTCCTTTCAGTGGATGAAAAAGCATGTAACCCTCCTTTCAATGGATGAAAAAGCATGCAACCCCCCTTTCAATGGATGAAAAAACATGCAACCCTCCTTTCAATGGATGAAAAAGCTGTAACCCTCCTTTCCAATGGATGAAAAAACTGTGTAACACTCCTCTCAATGGACGAAAACTCATAACCCTATTTGTCCTGTTTGGATGAACTAACTATGCAAGACAAAAAGAAGATGGGAGAGGAGGTTATGCATCTTGAGCAAACAACTAGAGGAGGGAGAGGGCCGATGAGAAAGCTGGAGAACCTCTAGCACTGTAGGAGGTTGTGGCAAAAGGATGATGAGCAGCAGCAAACATGGATTCTCTGATGGATGGGTAAAAGTTGCACAGTTCATAATGCATAATCTCCTCTCTATTTAGTTAAGGAAATTAGGGATCCCCACTCATGACTGGCTGGCTGAGTGAGAGAGAGAAAGAGAGAGAGAGAGAGAGAGACAGACACACACACACACACACACAAAATGAGATGGTATTCTTATTTATCATGCCTTTCTAGTTAGTTACTTCTCACACTTGCTTTGGAGTGGGAGTAATACATACTCTCTCTCGCTACTGAGACGAGATTTGTTGTAAGTTAGTCAGTCTGTCGATCACATCATAACATATGTGGGTCAGTTGGGCTTTTACACAAAATCCTAAGACAACGAACTCTCTTTGAAGACAGACACACACACACAGAGACAGACATTTATTCACTTCCGGTGAGTTAATGACCCTCCTAACTACTAATTACTTACCCTGGCATGCTAAGTACATGCAAGAAAATGAAAGAGATCTACCTCACTCTCTCTTTCTCTCTCAGAGTCTCAAATTGGTCTTCACATGTGCATTTTTTTTTAATAAGCTTTTGTGTCCCTGCTACATTATAACAAAAGAAAGTGCCACCATGCCTTAACTAACAAGAGTTGTTTGGGCTGTGGAACATTGCAAACACTTCATGACCCATAGAGACTTATGTTTGTCTTCATTGTTACTTTGATTCTTTTTCAATTTTGTGTTCTCAGCTCATTATAGCTTGTCATTAACGATTTTTGAAAAAACTCTTATTATGCTTAATTTTTTATTATTACGAGTGTGTGTCCATAGTGTTTCAACGCAAGTAAGCCATTGCGATTTTTTAGCATGCTGTTGCATTTGAAAAGCATTCCTCGTTTCTTCCACACATTGCAGCAAAATGCATCTTTGTTGCTAGGTGATTTGTTATAAATGAAAACTTTTAGCTTTCGATCTTTTATTTTATTAGTGTATTAGTGGTGTCCTGATTATTATGTTCTTACATAACATGTGTTCTTGGGCTCTTATTTGCCTTGTACTTCTTGCTTTGTGTATCCCTGCTTCTTTTTACAGAGTGGGTTTTTCTTCTAATGCACAACAATACGCTAGGCTATTAAGTTATGCTTGAAAGCAAAATGTTTTGTGATCTCAAATGATGAACTGCAAGAATGGAATCTTAACACCCCCATTTGTTTTTGCACCCAATTTGTTGTTTGTACCCTTCATACAACAACAAATTGGGTGCAAAAACAAATAGCATCTCAACTTTAGTATTTGTTTTCTTCAGTTTTGTGGTTTTGAAAGTTTGGTGAGTTTTCCATTAAAAATAGCAATCTTTTTCAAATTTACACTTTTAAAAAACCAAAATTTCCAAAATTTCCCAATCTTCTTTTTGTTTTCAAGTTGCAAAATTAAAAAATAAAAATAAAATCACTGTTCATCTTACTTGAGGTCGGCCCGCAAATATAAGCATTAACAATTACAATAATCCTGATCTTGTGACCAAAGCAATTGTGATTGTTTCTTTAAAACAAACATGAGTCCCTTTCTTTTGAATGGTTAGTGTATAGCTAACCAACTTGCTTAGTTATCGAACATGAATAGGTGCAATGGAAAAATATTTTCCATTCCACAGACCATCCATTGTGCACGGGGTGCTGGTTCACTCTTGGCTCTGCATCCACCGATGAGTCCATTGAGGCCGTATATACTATATACCCATGTTGGGAGGTTATGAAAAACATGAACAGACCTCTGGTGGTTATTGCGGTATTTTCCAATCCTAGTAGTTTTATTAACCCTCACATTATTATTATTGCTCATGCTGGCCTTACGTGTACTTGAGCACCAATTTATAAAATTTCTATATGATGTCCTATAGTCTTCTTCTTCCAATAATAATAATAATAATAATAATAATGTCATCGTACAGTGCTTGCCTCATAGGCAAGTGATGCATTTTGTGAAATGCTCATTGTAAGGTTGATCCCTATGGTGGGGACCTCTTGGGCAAACAACTAGAAATTTCATCTCTAAATTTCCTGATGTACACACTGAAGGTGCTACCCTAGGTGTAGTGTAAAGCCCAAGGCTGCATGCTTTATTGGAATAAGGGCCTTTGCAAGGTGGAGCCAAGCATGGGCCAAGCTTTGTGGTAAAGCCTGCGTCCAAGGGCTTTAACAAGCGTAAAAACTTGCTCCGATAGAGGGAAAAAGAATGGGAAAAATGTGAGGTGTTTTAAAAATTAAAAAAATGGAACATGGAAAAATTTCTGGGTAAGGTGGCATCCCATTGATAAATATACACTAAAAGAGTTGAGCAGGTAGGTCTTTACTCTATTAGAAGAAGGCTGGCCACATCTGCAACATTATTGAATGCAAAAAGCCCATCAACTTCCCTCTTGGATTTCACTCAAACAAGAAAATTGTGTGATGAGAGCCAGCAGGGTGTGTTATGTAAGAGAGAAAATGATGATGGGAAGTTGGGCTGTTGTTGCTTGTTGAGTGCACAAACTTCTTAGTTTACTAACTAAGCAAATGGAGTAGCCTAGCCTAGGTACTCAATGTTGCGGTTTTTGGAAGTCAGATGTTGCATGTGATGTTAAGAACTGGGGCCATGATATTTTTTTTTTGTTTTGTAACTGCTGCAGCCATTTTGTAAGAGACCATTTAACAAAGGGGGCAGGGATGATGTTGCAAATTTATACAACCGCTACCTTCCTGAAGAAGAAAAGCCGTTTATCTCCCCCCTCCACTTCCTTCCCAAAAGCCAAACACAACTGTGTACACCCAGAGACGACATGCATGCAGCAATAAATAAAAATTTCACATCTTTTGAATTTTTTTCTGTGTTGTGTTCGGTGGCAATATACATGTGTAGTAACCCCTTCCTTGTTGGAAACTTGTCACATACAAATTCGAACCTAGATTTTAGTTAATCACTTAGTTTTGAGTAAAACTAACTGACCCAATTGTCAAACATGACTTCTAGCCTTTTTTTTTGGCTAAACTTGCAGCAACATCTAGCTTTGTAAATGATAACTACCAATACCAATACATAACATCCTCCCAGATTTTTCTTAGCATATTTGAAGGTATGCATAAAATCTTGTGGAGGCAATTTGCCATAACTGTATCTTCATTGCTTTGTTGCCTGTACTTTTCATTAGAAATCAAGTCTTGTCACCATGAAAGATGGTGCAAATGTTTGTGAACTGATACCCAATTTCATTAGATAGTACCCAAGTTCACTCACTTTCCAACCACACTCAAATTGGGGATGGAACAGAGATTTGGAGGATTAAGTTAGGGCCCAAATAGATGATGACTTTACGGATAACTTTAATGTTGTGGTGACCACAATGCTTCTTTTTCTTCATCTTGTACAACAACACAACTTGTACAACACAACATAGTAGGCACTTTCAAGAATGTCTTTGGCACTCCAATTCTTTTGTTTCATCTGTGTACAACACAACATAGACACTTGAAAATTGCCATAGACCGTGTGAGTGTTGTCGTCCTATTGCCACTACTTACTAGACAACTCCTCGAAAAGTGAGGAGATCACTCTTGAACCACTCAAACTGTATTCTGAGTAAAACATAATCCAATAATAAATCATCATTTGGAGCTTCTATTAGGATAGTGACAATCCTAGAAGTTTATTGAAAGGTAGTAAGTGCAAACTTGCCATAAGTTCAAACCTTAAAGGCCTAAGGGGTGACAATAGATGGGTAACATAACTCATATAAGAAGAGTAAATTTTTTTTGACTACCCTACAGGCGACCATAGGTGAGTAACTTAACTTGAGTAAGCAAAGGAATTTTTGGCTGGGGGTCGTGCTATTGCTTTTTCTGCAAGGGAAGAAAGGACTCCGTGTATGTGTAAATAATATATATATACACTACTAACTCACACCCAGCCTGACCCAACTGTCTGTTGAATGCAGTCCAATAAATTGGAGGTGCAGGGGATCATTGGAATTTTTTTGTATAATTGAGAGAGCACACCATTATAGCTGCTACTACTGCTGTCACTAGGACTACTCACCACCAACAAATTTGCACTGCACTCAAAATACAGCTTGCTTGTTTGTTCATTACTTTACCTCTCGGCTAATGAAGGCAAGGCAATGAAAGGAAAGGAAGGAAAGGAAAGATGAGGCTGGCTGCTACATAGTAATGATATGATACCCCACTCTCTCTCTCTCTCTCTCTCTCTCTCTCTCTCCTGTTGCTTCTGCACAGCAATCAACCCCAGACACGCATTTTGGGCTGGCATCTCCGGCAACAATTTGTGTGTTTTTGTTTTAAACTTGTGTTTCCCAGCTTGTGTGAAATAGGCTCTATCTGCAGAACCCATCTGGAGAATCTCATCTCTGTCAATTCCAATCAATTATGAACCTTATACAAAAAACCCAATGGCCCCAGCAAAGGGTTAGGCCAGGCCAACCAGCCAGCCAGCCAGCCAGCCAGGGAGGTGTGAAATGAGCTCTCTTTTCATCCATCATTATCAAACCCATGTTATGTCGGTGGCCACATCTCTCTCAGTCTGTCTGTCCATCCATCCGCCAGGAAAGACCATAATTGCAAGATGCAGGTGTGCCAATATATATGAACTAGAATAGTCACTCAATTAAAAAAACATGTTTAGTTAGTTAACACCAAGAGGAGGGCAATAGTAACAAGCATGAACAAGGAGGAGGCTGATGATAGTAAGGTGCAGCCAACTGAGAGAAAAACACAAAGAGGAGGAGGGTGATGGCAGTAGGTGCCAAACAGGAGAAGAACACAAAGAGGAGGTGATGACAACATGTTTAGGGTTTAGGCATGGAATCTGAATTGGAACCCAGTTTTTTTCAACCAACTGTTTGAGTTTCAGATACTAGGTCCACTTAGGAACTGGGCTTGGGTTTGATTACCCACTCCTTCACATACTACAATTGGGGGGCAGTTCCCCATTTGGTTCTCAAACCTTACCCTACCCTAACCCCAGTATCAAGTTTTAAACTGGTGCTAGAACCTCAATCTAGTTCTGGCTTAAGTTTCTTGAGTGTCTGGAACCAAAAACCATCTCCAGGCAACTGAATAACCCGGGTACCTGCACAACACTGGTCTGTACTAGTGTGGGCTGGTTATTGAGTTTTGACTCAGTTATCAAGCCGGATACTAATAACCTACCTGGATGATCTTTTTGGTTATCATCCATAGTCCCCCAAAGCAGTAAGTAGCAGGCAGAGGAACAGAGTACAACCTGAGGTCAGGTCTTTCAGATTAAGTCAGAATCCACTGGGCCAAGGAGTTGCCATACTAGGTAGGTAGGTAGGTAGGTACTTCAGTAGGTAGGTAAGTACTTAGGTAGGTAAGGGCAGGCCTGCACCCACGTGCAGCAATGCACGAGCACCTTGTCACGTTATTGAAAATGGAATCTGGCCACGTCACCCAATGGCAGCACTCCATTCCTGCCAGCTGGAGGATTTGCAGCAATCCCATTGGTTATTCCGGCAGCCCACCTGGTAGGTAGGTACCTAGTGCCTCCTTCTGATTGGCCAGCTGTCTTTGCACTGGCCCTGTCGGATGAGTCCGGGGGCAGAAGGTAGAACTTTTGAAAGGGCATCAGGGCAGCAGTAAAAACCAAAGGCTAGGTAATAAAAATTAAGTACCTCTTTAGTGTTTTCTTTTTTTTTACCTCTTTACTCCACAATAAATTTAAAATTCATTCCTTTATTTTATTTTAAATTTAATTTTAGAGCCAGAAAATTGAAATTTCTCATACTATAGGCACATAGGGATGTTTGAATTTAGGTGAAGAACGGTTTTAAGAGTCCAAGCACACAAAATAAAAAATAAAAAAATCTCTTCGGGGGGTGTGGGGGATTTGTAGTACCTTGGCAACTTTGACACATACATATATGTATGTCCAATAATTAATTAAATGTTCATTTTTCATTTCAAGAAATAGAATATTCCTTAAGGTTCAAAATTCTCCTTTAAAAACATTTTTTTTTAAAATTTGAGAATTTGGAAAACTTGAAAACTAATACAATTAATGTGCCAAGCTACTATGGCATGATG
This sequence comes from Sphagnum tenellum, assembly GCA_963921925.1. NCBI lineage: Eukaryota > Viridiplantae > Streptophyta > Sphagnopsida > Sphagnales > Sphagnaceae > Sphagnum > Sphagnum tenellum. Next base: position 24,140,389 of record OY998144.1, read on the forward strand.
TAAAAACTTACATAATTTGAAGTTTTGTGGGGGGATCCATTGTATGGGATTTTTGACTCCTAGAGTGGGAAAGGAGAAGGGGAACTCATTGATTTAAGGAGTTTGTGTTTTTTTCTGCCAGGAGGAAACTGTTCTTTTGATGTTTTGTTGTGATTTGGGAGGCAAGGTGGGTGGGTGGGCCTTCTGAAAGTGTGTTTATTTAGCAAATTTCAGCCGGCCTAAATAGGAGGGGAGCTGGGCTGACCAGCTTCTGGCTACATACTTAAATGCTTCTCATGTGCAAAATTGGTGGCCTTTTCTTGGCTCCTTTTGTATCCAAGTGTAGGTTAGGTAGTAAGGGGGGGAGGGGCTACAAGGTGGGAACTTGGGGGGACTTTTTGAACACAATTTGTTTGTTTTGAGAGAGGGGGGGGGGGTTAGGGGGGGAGCAAGGGAGGGAAGAGAGAGTGGGGGGTAGGGGAGGGGGTGCCTGAGTTGGGAACTTGGGGGAGGTAATAAAGCTGATGCTCATCCAGATTTGGCAACACTGCCAATGACGAGTGCAAATATGAACTTTCTTTTGGAAGTTTGTGTATACCTTATTCAATAAGGCAAAGGCCTGACATGAGAGATCAAGGCTTGGCTGTAATTAGTGGGAGAGGAATAAACAAAAACAAAAAAACACTGTGGGTACTTCAATGTGCTCATACATGTGCTCTTGTCGTAATGTCACATAACAAAGAAGCCAGAAAACTCTGGCAAACACAAACCAACAACAAATCACCTGATCGTCTATGTACATATCCACTCGGATCCATGTTTTCAGCAAGGTGGGTGTGAGTGACAGTGGTAATGAGGCCAACCTCATTCACAAGGCTTTCCTTTTTTTTCCTCCCTCTCACACACCCACCTCATTTATCAATATTTGTGAGAAGGATTGCTTGGTAGGTAGTACTATGATGATGGACAGGCTAGCCTACTTGGTGGAGGCTTGGTGTTTTTTTTTTTTTTTTTTTGGGTCACAATTTCAATTCTATATGGGAGTGTGTGTGGAAAAAAAAGAAGAAAAAAAAAGAAGCAAGAACAGACAACATTAAAAAGGCAAGAAACAGGTTCCAGAAAAACTATATTTAATAGGGATTTGATAGGGGAAGTTTAGTACTATTTTCTAAACTGGGTTGATTTACCTGTGCACTACGTACACAACTTACTACTTACAGCATAAGAGGATAACTAATAAACCCCCCCCCCTCCCTTAACGATAAGTCAGGACAGAGGCTTCTGACCGTGGCCGGGCCGCCCGCCAGCCAGCCAGCCCGCCCGCCCGCCCGCCCGCCCTCCCTTCTTACTATTTTTCACCAAATTTCAAAACGGGGTTTGGGGGGGAAGTCTGGCCGGTTGAGCTTTCCCCGGACAAATCGCGGGTGCGACGCTCCGTCCATCGGCCCCACCATGTCAGAAGATTCCAATCAGACCCTGATTACTGCCGGGTCACACGCCTATTCCAGAGAGGGAGGAGGGACCCACTCACGGGTCCCGACGCCCGCCAGCTTCTTCCCCTCTCTCCTTTCCCCCACCCTACCCGCGGCCCTCTTCCACCCGGGCCTACCCGCCTGCCGTCCGGCCCCAAATTGGTACCTTCCTTCTGATGAGAGCGAGCGGGTGCATGAAACAAGGGGCTGTCACCACCCACCCACACCCGTGTGCCTTCTTCGCCCAGAAAGTCGCAGTTCCTTTGTCTCAAGTCTGAACCGTGTTTGTTGTGGTCTCTAGTCACTATCGCCGTGCCCAAACTTTTCTAGTGTATTTGGAGGTACACTTACATAGCATAATGTGTATTGCTTGCGCAAGATGTGGGGGTCATTTCAAAAAATGAAACCCTGAATATCACTTCAAAGCATCACTAGGCCTCCTTAACTTCGGAAATCGCACGAATGTACGATTCCTATGTTTTTTCGGGCACCTGCTGCCCCTAAAGGCGTGCGAATCGTGCACTAGTATATTAACTATGGGTTAAGGTTCTCCCCAATCTTATTATTAACCACCGCTACTCGAGATAATAAGAGGCAGTCAGTCTTCTTCTACAACTAATAACCAGCAGCGGAAGAGGAAAAAGACAAGACAATGAGGTGCTAATTCCCTTCTTGGAGTGCCATCTCGTTGAAGGTTTGTCGCAACTTCTCAAGCTACGTCGAGTGCAATATGCCTTCCAGAGAGAAGCTTGTGAGTGCAGAACGATAATCATCCTTCTTGTAGTTGATGGTCGAAAAATTAGCCTCCATAGTCGTTGTTCCAAGCATAATGCTGGCCAAACCAGCTGCAAAGCGAAGCATGTAGGGGAAACGATTATCGAGTGGCTGCCATGCTTTCCCAAAATTAGAGTCTTCGCTTCTTTTCGTCAGGGTTGCTTTGAGGTTTGAGTCTCGGGATATCAATCGCACAAGCTACTCAAACTCGTTGCTGATGATTTCCTCGACAACAGTTCCCCGAAAAGAATGCCTCAGCCTCTCCTCATGTTCAAACAGTAACTCCGTAAACTCGATAGTTGAAAGTCCCGCGATCTCAAGTGGCAGTATTGGAGGAGCAGCATCGGTCTTTTCTCGGTTTCTTGCGTCACGCTTAGCAACTATAGCGGCGATTAAGTACATAGCTTGAACATAGACTCGAGAAACATCCCTAGTGACCTCTTCCAAATCATTAGTTGGGAGTCGATTTGCCATGGACATCGTTAATAAATTGGTTCCCTTTATATGCCGCTTTGCTTGACTTCACAGCAACGTAAACGGGCCGTACCTAATAAGAAGAAAGGCTGGAATTATGTTCTTCTTCAACAAGTGCATCGGATGCTGGATCAGGAGAAGTGCTAGTTTCATGGGTAGCACTGATAGCTATCTTCAATTCAGTCACAAGATTCGATAGGTTCGATGTCTACTGCCGCAACGTAAGATTGGAAGCTTGCAAAGAGGCACTCGTTGACCAAAACAGATCCAGCATCTTGTGAAGCATGAGCAGAGTAAGCCACCATTGTTTAGACGGTGCCCACACTACCTCCTTCTCAGCTAGGAATGCCTTGACCTTTTCCTGATGCTTGACGTACCAAGATACCACCTGATAGAGAGAAGACCATCGAACCGTGATATAATATGGACTCTTGCTCTTCATTTCGGAGATCAATTTCTGTTGGCATCGCAAATATGTGATCATAGTTGTCAACGTGGTCAGGAACGCTTTTGGAAGACGGCCCAACACTTTTTTTAAAGCAAGATCCAGTTGGTGAGCGCCGCACCATACTCGAATGAGACCTTTAGACCAACTGCTTGGATTCGAGAAACAATACCCATTCGCACTCCTGTCATGGAGGTTGCACCGTCTATAGTTATCCCAACAATTTTCATCTTCTAATCAGGATCTAGTGCTGACAGTGAGTCGAAAAGCAGTTTGAACATCTCCTCTATGGAGTGTTCAGCAAACATAGGGACGACGAGCATGTGAAAGTTGTGGATATCTCCATTCACTGGAATGCGGATCCTGAGATCAAGCATACTGATACCAAAGGAATCTGTTGAAGCATCGAGACCAACTGAGTAAGCCCACGAGGCGCGCATCATCTCACTTAGCATTTCTAGGTTGAGCGCACAAGTGATACGTGCGATTCTCGCCACGCATTCTCCGACACTCATCCAATCTTTGTTGCCTAACCTAGCTCCTCTCGAGACGCTGATACCACTTTTGCACACTACACAAATGAGAGTCCACAACCAAGGAGACGTTGAACATACCGCAGTTGGTCAAAATTGTTTATCCTGATATTGTAGGAAGAAACTGGTTCATCGTCGGAGTTGTGGACTTCTTCAAAGATGGCTTTCGCCCTCGAAGCGGAAGCAACATCGTCAGCATCAACATTGAACAGCAATCCCAATACAATAGTTTCGACAATATCTTTTCCAATGTTGATGGCCGCACTGTGTTTCTCCGATCGGTTAGCGTGAAGGTTGTCTTGAAGAACTTCTTGAACCGATTGGCAAGAGGCATCTCCAATACCGAGGAATCTGGGGAGGAGTTTACCTTTTGAATGTAACTTTGCTTAAGCTGGTTGTACTCTTCCCACCGCTTTGCATGCTACTGTTACAGGTGTTTCGTAAAGTTATCTGTGCGAAATTTTGGTCCTGTCCACTGCTTGTGGTTGGCAGTGCGCTTTCGCCGCTTCCACTTATTGCCGCCACCATTAACTACTTCATTGATCGCGTCAACATTATTGGTGTTAATAGGCGGTTCGATATCATTGTTGTCCGACTTCTCCTCCTCTGCTGCGCTATCGCATGCGTCAATACTTTCCTCACGCCCAAACACTATGCAAAAACGACATGAAACAGTTTCCACTCTCAAAGTCGTCGCATTCCGTGCGATAACCTTCAAACTGTATTCGTCCGCGTACAAATCCTTCCACTCATAAGAGCATTTCTTCTTCGTTGGTGCCATCTCAGAAAGCATCGCTAGCGTAGCTGTTATGATGATGACTACTACTACTTACTACAACAACAACAGCGAGATACTAGATATTATTCTAGTCAAGAAGAACGACAACGAAGGGAGACGATAGACGAATGAGTGGTGGATCACTCCAGGACCGAGGCTAAATGACGATGCAAGTATCGAGTTTACGGAGTTACGGAGTATGCAAGTATAATGAATCATTAAATTGGCCGCCAAGTCATTTCGAATCCTATAGTTTGTTACATAAATCTATGTGTACGAAAATAGGTGAATTGCGGATTTCCTAAATGCGTGCAATGCACGCAAAAAGAGGCCCGTGCACAAATCTAAGGAGGCCTGAGCATCACTTTTTTAAAAATCATCCATTTTTACCCTTGGTTGGTTAACATCTGAGGATGGGGGTGTTGCCGACGTAAGTGCCCCTCAACTTCACCTCAGGCAAGCACTTACTTCCTTTGGGAACTCCCCCACTCCTCACATGTTACCCTACTACATGTAACAAGTTTGGAGAAATTCGGTAGAGTATTTGGAGGGTGCCTTACTTAGCAAGCCGAACTTCTCACTCCACCCTACCTAGAGCGAGAGATTTTGTATAAGATCCCTGGAGCAGGGTCCTAAGGCTTTTTGCAACACGGGTGGATTTCTGTAAGGCAATAATAATGTCAGCCGCTCATCTCTTTTGGTTGCTACAAAGGGGAAGAGAAGGCACATAGCAGTAGTGCCTTTCTGGCCTTTGGTTCACAGCACAATAGGCACTGGCAGCAATGCCTTCCCGGTATATGTAACAAAACCCAACCCCGGTTTTGCAATTGCCTTAAACAAGGCAATTTCTAGCTCTTTCCTGGAGTGTGGATCCAGAAGAAGCCACGGGGGCAAAAGGCACTGCTGCTGCTGCTGGCTGTCAGCGCCTTCCGTCCTGTGTGACTGGCTTCCTTCCCCCTACACATTCCAAACTAGCGTCCAAATAGGCCTGGTTTGCATCCGTGTTCCAAAGAGGCCTTGCGGCAGTGTGACTCCAACCTGGGTATGACCTTACTTACTTGCTTACTACACACACCTGGGTGGTCTGGCTGCTTGGGGGTAGAAGAGGGGGGCGGTGGGGACAACGACACATAGGTAGTCCAAGAATGTGTTGCTTAAAATAAAATAGGGTAAGCTTAGCGACAGACTTCTTATCCAATCCAAGCGCTTCACAACAACAACTAAGTTGTAAGGAGCTGAGTATTATTCGTTCCATTAGCTGTGGGACCCCACCATATAAACGGTCTTGCTTTGTCGAAGGCGAGTGAGTCCACACAAACAAGCAAGGCCTGGGTCAGGGCCTCAGGCTGTCAGTTTGAGAGCATTAAGACCTGCACTGATTTTTGGAGTGTAATTCAACAGCACCTTATGGACCAACCAGCCATAAATTTTCCCTCCCCGGGGCATTCCAAAACACAGAATGCCTGGTGCTGGGAGGGGCCGTTCCGTTTGTTGAATCACCCCCGGCCCCACAATTGTTTTTTCTTTCTTTCCCAGGATTACCTACCTACCTGCCTACCTACCTACCTACTTGCCGCTGGGTATCACAGGGAAAAAAATTAAACACCAGTTCAAGTCTTTACACTCAATCAAGCCCAATCTTCACAGGCTTTATGGGAATAAGGAGCCGCATGGAGGCGGACCTTGGCCATGCGCTTTTAATGGAATTCGGCACGGCCTGGGGCTTTACCCTAAATTTAACTCCTGCCATTGGTCACATGAGATAAGACCTTGGGCCATGTGCTTTATTGGAATTCGGCCCATGCTTCTACAATCTGTCTCACACGGGCCCTTATTCCAGTAAAGCCCGGCACAGCCTGAGGCTTTACCCGAAACTTAAGACTCCTGCCTTTGGTCGGGGATGATTTGTTTGCCGGTGCTGTGCTTGCTCGATGATTGTAGATTATTCCTTGTTTGCTGGGTTCTACTGCACCTGCCTGCCTGCTGAAGCGTCGTTCTTTGTGCGTTTTCTCCTCGAAAGAGGATGAAATAATAATGGATGAAATAATGAGCCCCACTCCATCATCCCCCCAACCCCAAAAAGCCCCCACCCCCCCCAAAGTTTGCATTATTGTGGATTGTGGAAATAATAGCCTTTTTCTGCGCAACAAAACTTGTCGTGTAGCGCCTCGTTTTCCCAGGAAAAGGAAAGCTAAAAAATCATTTGAATAGGTAGCCTGAGTCTATCTCTCACGTGACTAGCAGAGAGAGGTCTACCAGAGGGCATCTTATCAGAGTAGCCAGTTGATGATTAAGAGCAGGCCCCAGGTTTTTGCTACTTATCTAGCCAGTTTCAGCAACAAAAAGAAAAACACAAAACAAAACCCAAAAAAAAATTCTAAAATGTTTTGGAAAACAACTATTTCTAAGTGTATTTGGAGTTCATCTTTGACACTACCGTCTAGTGTGGCTCTTTGTTTTGGTCCTTTTCAGTGGTAGCTAAAGCCCAGGGCTGCCTTCTTTGCTGGAATAAGGGCCTACGCAAGGTGGAGCCAAGCATAAGCCCAAGGTCGTGTGCTTTACCAGAATAAGGGCCTGCACAAGGCGGAGCCAAGCATTGGTCCAATTCCAAGGTCAAGGACTTTACGGTGCCCATAAAGACTCATAGGATTTTTATTTTTTTTATATTTTTTTAAAACTAAAAGGAAATGCAAGCCTTTCCAAAAATGAAACGCCCACAAGACTTGTGGGCACTACATTTTCTTTGAAATGCATGGTTTGCTTTGTGGATGAAAAGTGTTACATTCATGAATGTGCCCTTCAACTACATTTTTAAAATCCTATTTTTTTAATGTCAATACAAAGCAAAGCATGGTGTAATAATGTGTTATTTCATGAGATCTCAATTTCCTCAAAATGAGGGCCAATCTCTCTCTCTACAATATAGTAATGAGTCGAAGTCTTTATTATTATTATTTTTTTTTTTTCCAATTTGCTAGAGTGTTTTGGATGCTCTTTTCAAAAATGATAATTAAACTCTTTCAAAATAAACAAAAAAGATCGAGTCAATTATAATGCCAGGTTATTTGATTGGGCCACGACATGAATGGACAAAGATTAGGTAGGTTATCTACCTACCAAATTCCTTGTTCACATTATTCTATAATTGACACAAGAAAACATGAGACCAACTTGCAGGGAGTAGGATTTTTATTCAATTTTTTTTTTAAAAAAAATTTGTTTAGGAATTCATAAGGGAATCAAACAAAAAAAATATGTTCAAAGAGAGGGGCACTCCTTCTCACCAAGGGGGTGTATTTTTTCATGCAAACCAACAAAAACTTTATCACAACAGAACAACACAACATGCAATTTTTGGTTGGTTTGTGAATGCTCGGTCAACCGACCCACCGACCAATGAACCAACCAAACGACCACCAACCTCGTCATTCGGTGAACTCACACCATGTACAAAAAGAAGTGAATGAAATTTGAGGCATGGAGTGCGCCTTATTGCATCAAAATTTCAAAATTTTCCTCCACAAAAGGGCAGACATTTGGGGAAAAAAAAAAATGGTAATGGCCTCTTCTTCTACAGGCGTTTCATTTTTTCAAAACGCTCACTTTCATTTGTTTCCAGTGATACCCAGTGGATAACCGGGTAAGCATCATTATTGGGTATGATGGAAAAATTAAAGTTTCTTGAAAAAAAACACAAATTGCTGGTGCTAAATGGACGGGCCGCCGAAGGCAAAAAGAAGAACATCCTGGGGTGCATTAGTTGTGTATTACATCAACTTGGGGTAGCACCGTAGTAGTAGTAGTAGTAGTGTAGACGAGTTCGAGAGACGCCACTTGGTAAAAATTCCACCCGCATTAATTCATTCTCACTAGTTGTTGTCTCCAGGTTCCACATTAGGAATGAGTTCTTCTCCAGGTTCCAGACTTTAAGAACCAGCTCTTCCTCCAGGTTCCACACTTTAAGACCCAGCTCTTCTCCAGGTTCCACATTAAAAGGAATCATTTTCTTCTCCAGGTTCCACATTAAAACGAATCATTTTCTTCTCCAGGTTCCAAATTAAGAACCCCCCAACTTATTACTTTCTTCACTCACATGTTCCAGTAGTCGTTGTTCTTGTCGTTCATGTGTCAGGGATCGAAATTTCATGTTACTTCTTGTTTGTTATTCCCCTTGTGTTTTTACCTACCACAATTCGTAGCCTAACTAGGGCCTGGCTCGTTAAGTGGACTCCGAGAGTAACTAAGTTAGTCACCGGCGCCCGGGTCGCCCGGTCCTTGCCTAACTCACGCGCCACCTATATACCTAGTACCCATACAGGGCAGTGGGCACGTACCGGTTACTTTCTTTACCACTGCTACCCGGACCGGATCGGGCCCCCCAAGGCAACAGAAAGGCTCTTCGCAAGCCGTCGCGGTGGAGAAGACGAAGGAAACGCTCTCTCTCTCTCTCTCTCTCTCTCTCTCTCTCTCTCAGACAGAGTTCGCTTCCTTGCTTTCTTCCGATTTCACATCATCATCGCGTTCCCGATGCTTGTGGTACACGCTTGTCAACTGTAGACTGCGAGCTCGTGGTCGGATTGATAGTCTGGTGTCAGGTTTTGGTGCAGTTTTCTGTTCACTGGAGGTAGTTATGTGTCCTGTGGCTTCTGGCGGGCGAGTGGGGGTGAAGTAATAAGAAGATGAGTAGAAGAGCCTCAGGGAAGTTTGAGGCCGGAGATGGAATGCGCCTAAGTAAATTCCTGCGGTCCTTTTGATCCTAGGATTCTAAAACAAGACGCAGATGCATTGATGCATAGATGCATAGATGCATAGAAAGATAGACGCACAGACGCACAGATACACGTTGCAATTCGCTTGATCCTTGCAAGAGCTCTTGTTGTATTTAGTTAGTATCCACGGGTCCCCTTCGCAGCTTTCCTCTTGCTCGGTTGTGGAGCACCGGAAGCTTTGCTTGCCTGTGTTCTTCTGTGTTCTGACTCTTGTGCGTTGTTCGTTCTGCATTGCCTCGTGTTCTCTGTCTCTCTATCTGTGTTGCAATCGGTTTTTTGTCGTTGGGTTTTCTGCGGAGGCTACCCTGAGAATTCATCTCTCGCCTTCGTCAGGAGAGTAATTTAGTATCGCTCCTTTTCTCTCAGCACGCAGCCGTCAACTCTCTTTCTCATTACTGTAATGGACTGGTTGTCTGTTTGCTTGCGACTGTTTTCTGGTCGAGTGCACGCCGCTGCTTTTGCGTGAGCAAATTCCGATCTTCACCATCGTTTTCCTCTCTGGCACTCCCGGTCCTGCGCTTTTGTTTTCCATTCCCTGTTCATCCCTCTCTCTCCCCCCCGGCCCCCGACTTTGTCCCTGGTCGCATTGCCGCTGAAACAGACATCAGAAGTCATCAGCGCACGTAGGGTTTTGTTGTGCCTGCGAGAACGAACCATCAGAACTATCGCCGGATGGAAAACAGCAGCACGATGAAGGACGTAGAAGATGAGACGGAGACGGCGCTTACCGATGCTGAGGACTGCGGCGCTGCTACAGACTACGGCTCATTGGATAGAGACATTCAGGCGCAGCGAGTGGTGGCGCTTGAGGTGAGTAATATAAGTCTCTCCTTTCCTCCTCTAGCGCTGTCGAATTCATAAGCGACGGTGCTGCTCCGGACAGACATGTCTGTAGAAGAGAGTCTTCTCGAGTCCATCCAGAACACGATCATAATCATCAGGATCGTGTCTTTCTGCAGATCCTGCAATAATCTGCTTTAAAGTTCAGTGAAGAAGTGGTTTTCGTCTTATGGATCTAAGTCCCTGATCTTCTCTGTCTCCCGAACTTAGAAGAATCTCATTCAAATCAAGCTCAATCTGTGCTTTTCTTCTTATAAAAAGGCTCACTGGGGACTCTCTGAGAAAGAAGATGGCTCTGGACATGTCAAGTTTGTTAAACATTCTCCTGTCACCAGCATCCAGTGCCACCATTCAAGTTCTAAGGCAGCAGTTTGCATGCATACTTCCTACAGATACGATTCTCAATTTGGGATCATCTTTTGCCACCTGAAGTCCTTCCTTCTTTCACGGTTTTCTTGAGGGAGAATGAATAACACAAATTGCTGTACAAGTTAAAATATCAGGTCGATCAATGTACATAGCTTCTTTCCAAGAATGGGCTTGCTTGAAAGTTTCAGGACCCTATGATCTTGTGAGGCTGAGTACTACAGCAAATTGAAGTCCTTTCACCGAGAAAAAGCTATGGGAGAAAATCCATATCTCAATAGATCCTTGTGGTGCAGTAATGAAAGTTTCTACAACTTTTTGCAATGCGCACATACTATTGTTCATGTTGCTTGAAGAATGGGCGTGTCCCAAAAACCTGGGTTAAAAATTGAGGATAATTGTTCTCTGAGTATAGATCTATAAAATTGGTTTCCTGATTTGGGGTTGTTCTGCATCAAGGACTTCATTTGCCTGGGACACACCCTATCATCCTGACAAAATTTGTAATTTTTTCCTATGTACCCTTGTGCCACAGGAGAGGAGATTGGATGCTGCAATCGAGGAGCTATTGAAATTGGAGAACCAAATGCGTTGTGCTGCTGATGTTTCCAGAACCAGAAGAATAGTGGTGGCCATTATTCAACTCTGTTATGAAGCACGAGCCTGGAAAACTCTGAATGATCAAATTCATCTGCTGTCTCAGCGTCAACAGCAGCTTCAGCAGGTGCTGTAGTGAAACTCTTGTTACAGTCAAAGATATCTAGGTTTCTGACTTGCCCATTGCTTTTTCCTTTGGTAGGCCAGCAGTTCTTGTGTGATCTACTTAGACTACCAATAGTGTCAAAGTCAGTCCCCTGTTCACACCATTTTCACAGGTGGAGAGGATGCAAGTGGAGCATATAAGTACTTCGCACTGCTCTGTTGTTTCTCCACATCAGATGTAAAAGTGAAGCTATCATGGTTTGGGCCATTCAATCCTTAGATTTGGTTGGATGGGCATTGGTGGTTTGCAGGCAGTCAAAGCTATGATCCAGCAAGCTGCCAAATACGTAGATGATACTCCAGACATGGACACTCGGAACAAGCTGATTGAGACTCTCAACAATGTCTCCTCTGCCAAGGTGACCACAAAGTTCTTCTCCTGCTTATTCTAGTCAGAGAGTGGACCAAAGAATGCCAACAGAATAGTGGAGCATATTTGTGTCATCAAACTTGTTTCTGAATCTTCTTTGCTCCAATTAGGCTTGTAGAGGGAGGTGTGATCAACAGATCCTTGAGTTTGTGAACCAACCACATTACTGTAAGTATCAAGCTGAAGTAGTCTCACTTTGTGCAGGGGCTGAGGAAAATATTCTGGTATGTGGTTTTGGCCCCCCATGACAATCTTCAGTCTGATGCAACAAAGAATACTGTGGAGATATTGAAACAGTCTAATCTCCCCAGAGCTTGGTACAACTTACCTCTCTGCTATTTTCTCTTTCTTCTCTGGTTTTTGGAGAGCTCAGCTTGGCTTGAGTAGCCATGGGGAACAGAGTAATAGGAAATGTATTTATGTGGACTCTCAAACTGCAAAATGCAGTAACACTTTTACAATTCTGGTGTAAGGCAGTTGGCGAGAACTGCTTTTGTTTACACTGGGTCTAAAATACATTTTTGTGAAATTGCAGTGAATCATCTCCAGAAACAGTTCAGGAACAGTTGCAGGAAGCTCAGGAATGTCAGGCACAATTGCAGGAACAGTCCCCAAAACGGAAATATGAGAAATGCATTCAACATTTTCAGGACCAATCTCTGGAAGAACTGTACACTCCATCATGTGAAAGCAGACCAAGTACACCCCCTCCGCAACAGGAGACAAAAGCAAAGGAGATCCCTAAATTTCTCTTCAAGAAGGTGGCCACTTCTCAACGACCTGTCCGACGACGGCTATTTGACTCACCATCTCCAGCAGAATTGGAGGACTTCTTCTCTGATTTTGAGGAAAGGGAACGGAAAAGATTCACAGACAGGTGAGGTCCACCTACTTTGCTGAAACATGTTCAGTTGATTTTGTTCTTCAGCTGTGAATATGTTCTTGACAATGCATCTCCCGTGTTGAGACATGCAGATACAATTTCGATCCTTTGATGGATGCACCATTGCCAGGTCGGTTTGAGTGGGTAAATCTACAGCCCAAGGCAACAGCAGCCACCCACCATCGTTCCAGGACTACTATCCGGAGATCATCAACTGTGTGAGTTTGATTGGATAGCTCCTACTCCAATGTGTTCCTCTCTTAATGGGATCATTTAAGAGAGTAGCAAATTAGGAATTGAGAAGAGCTGCAGATGGGTATCTCTGGCAGCTATGTTATGCCAGTTTTACAGCAAAACAGAGCAAGACATGATTTATGTTGCTTCACTGTAGTTTGTGAGCAAGTCCCCTGCAGAGTCTAGGAGCTTTTTCTTAAAACATCAGCCTGGAAACAGAAGCAGAGAGAAACAGAGGCCAAGGGAAAACAATTCAATTGAAAGTGGGATACAGAAATATACTCATCAATCCTCCCAGTGAGTGTAGGCTCACTATAGTTAGTAGTAGCCTTGCAAGAATTACAAGGCACAGAGAGAGAGAGAGAGATGGGAGGAATATAGACTAAGTTTGAAAGCTGCAGACTGCTATGGCAGCAGCTCTTGTAAGAGTAGTAGTGGAACCCCATTGTTTTTCTTAGATTACAAAGTATCTCTAGCAGAGAAGAAGAGGAAGATCAGGTCAAGCTGAGAGAACTCATGCGGCCCATTCACAAAAGAGAGAGAGAGACACCCAGACAAACAAGCACACAACACACCCATCTGTTCCAACATGGATTGGGCATGAGGAGGTAAAATTGTAGCATATTTTTTTGTATTTGTGGTAGTTATAATGTGTTCTTCACCTGTTATGGGTGATTTATATTTGTACAGTCTTTGAGTTAATCTAAATACACACAGAGTGGAGTCACAACTTTATTTATATAACAGTCACAATGGACTTCTTTTTTATTGTTCCAGAGTATATGATATTGCAGGCTCCTTTTTGTTGGACAATCAAACTTGGCTGGCCATGATGCTGTTGGAATTTTTTATTTTTTCTCCTCTCTACTTATTTCCTCCAGCACTTGTATTTTGTTTTGGAACTGTCTTCTTTGTCTCTTTGAACATGGAAAAATGCATAGCAAAGTAGATATCAGGATTTGGAATGTGAAGCAGCCTGCATCAATTTGTGTGCATTTGGGTTTCGGGAAGAATCAATTTCAAGCCTTGAAAGAGTTTGGGACCATAAACCAGTGTTGTAGTCTGAGTAATGAATTCTAATTTATTTTTGCATGTAGAAATAAAAAGTAGGTCCTCTCTAGGTTTTCCGAACCAGAACTGACGGGTATGAGTCGGGTATATGGAGACCTTGTCAGATGGTTCTCAAAAATTAGATGGATTGGTTCTGACCCTTGAGAATTGCTTGTCAAAAAATCATAGGACAAGTTTTGCTCATTTACTCGGTGCTCTAAAAAATCAAAGAACTCCATAAAAAGGACCTACCCTAAACCACCGATTCTTTGCTGGCCAATTCTTTCATGAAAACCATTTGGTTATTTGAATTTTTTTCAAAAACCCAAAACCAGAGGTTTGTTTCAATTTGAAAACTTTCCCAAAGACAAGAACCTCGATTCTGGATTTGTCCCAAAAAAAAAACTGAAACCCCAAGGTTCTTTGATTTCAGAACAAGAGGTGATTACTCCACACAACACTGGTCAGGCCTCACCCTGGTAACCTATTGTGTCAAGAATGGATCCTGTACGTAAGTAGGTAGGTATGTAATTTGTAGGTAGGTAGGAAAATCATAAGTAAGGCACATACTTGTTGAAATTTAGGGTTTTGAAGGTTTCAATTTGACTGGGTACAATTTGACTGAAGAGTAAATAAATGTACACATATCATACCTGGAGAAGGTTTTTTATGCCACTTTTATTCTTTCCGAGGGAGACTAGGAACATGTACAAAGTCACAACTTGTCCATCATTTGTGACCAGACCAGACCAGACCAGACCGACTTCTAAGTGCAGTGTCCAACATTCGGTGAATTTGAAATATCTTCTATCGGCATTGGGGTTCATTTATGTGCATGAGAATTTCAACTCATTTATTGTGGAATCAGTTGGTATGGAAAAATGTGAAGTTGTAGTTTCTTCCCCAAGCTCCAACTCCACTTTGGGAGGCTGTGGAATTTCACAAACACATACTTTATTTTAAGTATTTGAGCAAAGTTCTTCTTCCTTGGCGTTTTGCCTAACACATTTGAACATTCCACCGTGTAATTATTATCAATTGATTTGGTTGCACAGGGTGTGGAACTTCTCATTTTGTTTATGCGCTGAAGCTTCTAATAAAAGAGTACAAACCAAGCTTCTACCCAATTGCACCAAAGCTTTCATATGACACTATTTCCAATACTTCAAAAAATTCAGTCCCAATTCCGCTTTTGCTTCCAAGCACAAATGGAACCAGGAATCCAATTCTGGGTCTGGTTCTTCTTCTATTAAAAAAAAACTCAGTTCCAGCTCTAGATCCGTTTGCAAATATCAGATCTGGTTATGGTTTGGCTTTTACTAACTGAAACCAAAAATGATAGTTCTAACTTCTAACTCTCCAAACCAGGTACCTACCCAACACTACTACTCTCTAAAATTTTCATACCAAACTGGTTCTGCCATTGGGTCATCTTATTGTGGCTATTGAAAATCCCAAAAAACAATTGATTTTAGATTTTTTTTTAATTTTTAATTTTCTCATTTATGACTACATAGCCAACCCAAAGAGAGGTTGCTTCACATATTCTTCAGAGCTGTCAAGTTACAATAGAAACAATCTTGGGTGTGATGGTTCCATGAATTCGAATCCTCATGAACTCAGACCAACTCCTTTGTTTTTGTATGAAATTCAATGGACTCATCTACATTTCTCCATTTGACACTAAGTGTAGTACATGGTTTTAAAAGGGTGACAATACAAATATGAAAAGAATCAATAGGACCAATTTTAAGAGTCGTTCAAATTTTACATGCCAATAGGGTCCAATTAACAACTAATTTTAAATGTGTATGATAAACAAAAACCCTTTGTTTGCACATGATATGTTGAATATGGAGTGGCCTAGCTAAAAGTATTTGCTATGTTGTTACAAGTATTATATTTTAAGCTTTACTCTAAACACGATTTTGTCACATTTCTATGTCCATGTGTTCCAAATCGCAAGTGAAAAATTGAATCAAAATTTGAGCATGAAAATGTTCATCCAGATTTTTCATTTGAAAAATGGGTATTCTTCTTGATAACATGAGCATCAAATTTGAGGATACACTTTCTAATTTTCTAATGAAAACCAATTATACCCAATCAATGACCTCATGCCCTTTTTCATTTCAATTGAAGAGTATTTCAATAAATATAGCTTTTCCTAAATAGAATTTCAGTTATATTGGTTTTGGCGAATGCCCATTATACAAAGATGTGTGCCCCTCAGGTTGTTTGAAAAGATGATCATTTGGGTGGTAACTTGCAATGTTGCTTTGAATATTATAAATTCCTTTGGCTCAACTCTCTCAAAAACCGTTTATCATTTATATTTCAAACAACATATTTTTCATAAGTGAAACTTGCAAGTGGCATTTAGATATTACAATAGGTGCACAAAATAATTTGTAGCTAACTTGAATCAAAACATGACCTAATGTTTTAAATGGATTGCATCAAGGAATACACAAATCTCACATTTCAATTGATTGGAATGGTCATTCAACAATCAAATGTGTAATTAAATTAGAAATAAATTTTAATCAAATGAATCAAAACATAAACATTAGTTAAAAGGGTTTAGGTCAATCTCTTCCATATGTTGAAATCAACTTTTAAGTTGAAACCAATCTAGGTTTGACCAAGATCACCTATGTAGAACTCTTTCCTATGTCATATATGTGACAAAATGTTAGCTTATCTCATCCCATACCCCCCTCCTTATTGCCAGATTTTGAGGGGAAAAAATCTGAAATCACCATATTTAGACAATAGGTTTCAGCACGTCACCAAAATATACCAGGATTCTTACATTTCCACTCTAACTTGTAACCAAATTTGAGCAATTCCTCTTGTAGATCATCATCATTGAGGTGACTACATCACAAAATTGAAAAAGAAAACTCTGCTCCAAATATGCAAGAGGATACAAAGCTCCCTTAAAAACAAAATAATACAATTGGTTGGTCACAATGATTGGTCCATGTGGTGACATTTTTTGATCCTCACTTCACTCTATCCAGGCTGAGAATGTGGAAATAACTCACATCCTATTCTGGACTTACCAGACTTAGGTTGAGTGTATGGATGAGGGAATAACTTGCACCCTATTTTAGATTTGGTAGACTCTGGTCTAAATATGGTGATTTCAGATTTTTTTTCCCTCAAATATCAAGTTGGCTCACATACCAAGTTTGGGGGGATTTGTGCTGCAAGAGCATCTCCATCATCACATTGCACAACATGTTTTGAATGAAGATCAATAAAAATTTGCTCCACATGCTCAGTGGAGATGCTCTCATCTATCCATTGGATAATGTTTTAACAATGTCATTGACCAAATGGGAGGATATTTTGTAGATCCTCCCTCCATATCAAAAGGGTAGTGAAACCATTCCCCGCACACACTTCTGTTGCAAAGCTCAACAGTACTTTTTGTGGCCCTCAAGTTGGCTAGACATTCCAATTTGGACTTTCCCTCGAGAAATACTCTAAAAAATAGTTTATAGACTAGAACTCAGACAATATCAATATCATTGACAGACTGAGCTCTCAAATTTCAAGACCAACAGTTCTAGTTGTTAATTCTTTCCCAATTTGGTTACTTTCAATTTATGAATGACTTTGAAGACCTGCAAAAATTCCATTGCCATAGTTTCCACGTAGTAGTAACCCAAGAATCTATTGAGACAGACTTTTTCCAGACCCACCAATTTGCCATCCAAGAGTCAGCAGACAAGCAGAGCTGTTTGCAACCTTCAATAACATAATATAACAACATGGTACAATTTTTCCATTTTCAAACAAAATAGGGAAGTAGTAATTGCTTCAGAATACACAGTTACACTGACAGTTTACACAGGAATTTCAGTGGACTAAGCATTTACAGATTGAAACACAATATTGTTCAATCTATTTTGTGATTACAGACAAAACCAAATGCTTCAAATCACACTTTTGTGATGAAGACCCACAATAAGAAACATGCAGCTTTGACTTTCTCAAATCCAAAATTCTAATATACAGCGGCATCCTTTTGTACCCTACACTTAGAAAGAGTCATTTACTTGATGCAGAACCTTAGTGTTGAACCTTTACCTTCACACCGCCACTATGTGTTAACTTGCTCAGAAACTGACACAGAGAACTGCCATGCTGGTTGGATGATGATGAGTCCGCAATGTAGCTCAATCTGGAGGCAGGTCCCGAAATAATGCATATGTTCACACTTCTTAGCAAGTTACAATTTAGAAACAATTTATCCAAGTAGTGAATTGGGATACATTATTTTGGACAGCACACAGATGGGAGAATCTAAACTTTTGTCTCAATACAACACCCATGTGAAGGAAATCGGAGAAACAACATTGATTTGGGTTTTGCTAAGAAACGAAGCTAACAATGTGAAGGCTCAATCTGAATCTAACCTTAAAGCAAGCCTGTGTAAGCTCTCAACAAAAAACTTTGAATGGGAAACTAGTAAGTGGATTTAAAGACTTGGTCATGGATAACATACACATACCCAATTAAGAAGGTGACCATAAGGGCTGGGGCATAGGAGTTGCAGACTTAGACAGGTAGAGTATCATCAAAGGCTGAGGATGCAGGAAGGAGGCGCTCAGTATTGGAGTTATGCTCAACATCCAAAGTGATGTCGTGTAGAGCTGGGTGTAAATATGCTGTTTGAATTTCATTTAGCACTTGCTCCTTTCGTCCAGAAGCCTCGTCTTCCATATCCTTCTTCATCGTGCTCTGCACCCCCAGCCCCAAAAAACCCACATAGGATTGCACTAGTTCAAAAGCTATTTCCGCAAACTCATTGCCATCCAAAGTCCTGAACTAGCCTTTGAAGCAAGGAGAGAAAACCGGGTTTAGGGATTAGGGTTCAGGTTTGTAGGTAAACCCTATCTACCTCCAGATTGAAGTTT
This sequence comes from Sphagnum tenellum, assembly GCA_963921925.1. Lineage (NCBI taxonomy): Eukaryota > Viridiplantae > Streptophyta > Sphagnopsida > Sphagnales > Sphagnaceae > Sphagnum > Sphagnum tenellum. The sequence goes on from OY998144.1 coordinate 24,159,049, forward strand.
TTAAATGTGGGTTGAAATCGTTGCCGGCAATGGGCATGAAAAAGGAGTGTCAAAATTGGCAATGGAATGCATGCTAAAGATGCCCGACTCAACCCTTTCAATGAAAATAACCCAATGAATAACACTTGCGTAAGGATTAGGCAAGAGATAATGCGGGTGTGAACTTCTGGCCAGAACTGCCCTCCTGTTTCATACGCTGGTTCATAAACAAATAGCACCTGAACAAATAAAATTTAGGAAAAGCACAATGAAAACTGAGTCACAAATTAAAAGCTATAAAAAATCATGACAGCTGCTGATTGATGCCAGAGACAAAAGAGCGAAAGGAGAGCATTCTTTTGTCAAATACCTGGTTACGGAAAACAATGTAGCCCAATATGAAGTAAATGAGAAGAAATGGGAGTAAAAGAGGGTTGACAATGGAATACACCAATCCCAACAATATGAAAAAAAGAATTGATGGGATTGTTCGGTAGTATGGTAGTGACTGAACAGTGTCCAGAAGAGGTTGTTGCTTCCGTTCGACAGTGTGACGTTTCAGGAAGTTCAATACAAGTGTGCCTGTTTGCAATATTTCCAACGGAAAGCCTGTCCAGCTTGTCAACACATATGTTATGAAGAACTCTGCCTGCAGTCACAGTGTCACACAGGACCATCATACACACCATACCTAAATGCATACATGTGCAAGGAGATTTGCCATTCTCTTTTATCCAAATGTGTATGTAAAAGCGCGACAAAAAACAGAAGAGACTTTTGCATTTTTTATTTTGCATTTTTTGTTTCATAGACATATATTGTTTTCTTACTTGGCTGGGTATGGCTTCAGCTAACCGCCTTGGAATCAATTTGGGCTCGACTGCAAAGGTTTCAATAATTGAGACCAACGAACCTCCCAACACAGTCACAAGAAACACATTTCCAGCCAAAAGATTGAAGAATTTCCCAGCTGCCTTGCGCTCCTGATGGCTAACAGATGCATAACCTTCAAGCTGTGACAAATACAGCATAAAATATGGAACAAAATATAGAATCGCTGAAAGCACTAGAGCAGGAAGGTACCCTTGGATCACAGACTTCAATCCTGGGCTGCAAAACCCAACATCAAAATCAGTGTGTTCTAATAATAATTTCCCCTGGAACTGCAGGAATCTCCTCATCCAGATTTTCCATCACAAAATCTCCTTATACCCTACCAGGGTTGAGGAAACGCACATCTTCAGGAGAGCATCAACAATGACATCGGGAAGGTATCGTTTCAGGCTGTCAAGATTGGCAAGTGCAACAGCAGAACCCGTCAAGGGAATGTAAAAGATGGTGATGAGGGCGGCCAGAACACCCGCCAAGATGAGTCGGAAGAAGAGTTGGCTGTAAGGAATTTCTAAGTTACTCCAGTCCACATCCCTGGGCTCAGGTGCCCACTCAGTTGCCCATGTCATAGGGTTGGATGACTGCTGTGTCTGAGCTGTGGTTGCAGCCTCCCACCGAGTTTTGAATGTCACAAACGCTGTTGGCACCTCCTGCAACAACGGATACTAAATATTATTTTTTGGGATTCAGGATTCAAAGTTCATTCATGGGGTTTGATTTTATCAGGATCCATCCATTAAGGGTATATGCTTTAAGGAACTTTTCTCCATTTCCCTTCACTCTGTGTGAATCCTTCCTGCAATGGCTTGGGATGCCCTAAAACCATGCAACAAGCATTTGAGCAAAACATGCATGACTGAAACATACTGATTGTTTGTTCCGAAAAGAAGTCTGAAGTTCTCGGATTTGGTGATAGACATCCTCCATCTTCTGGGTGTGCAATTCAACAGGATCCACAAGTGGTCCATATAACCCACAAAACCCAGCCCGACAAGGGCGTCTTTGGCTTGCAGCCTTCTGCTTCAGAGACAAAATTTTAAGTTTCAAACTGTCCATTTCTTTCTGGAAATCCAACCCCCATCAACCCCCCCAAGCAACAAAAGACAAAGTTTGTCAGCTGTGAACTTAAAAGTAAACAGATGAGTAAAATACAACCAAAAAAAAAAAGACTCATTTGAAAACAAGAAGAGAACATTGCAATATTCAGCTGAAGGAAAACCTGTGTTAAAACAAACCCTAAATGTTGAGGGGTTTACAAAAGTGAGTAAAAACTCCTGAATTGAATTTTTACTGAATGGACAAGGACCAGAGTACTAGGGATACCCACCCAACCCATAGAAACCCTAAATGTTGAGGGGTTTACAAAAGTGAGTAAAACTCCTGAATTGCATGTTACTGAATGGAAAAGAGCAGAGTACTAGGGGTACTCACCCAACCCATTAGAAACCCTAAATGTTACAAAAGTGAGGGAAAAAAACCCTTGAATTTCATTCTTGCTGAATGGAAATGGGCCAGAGTAATGGTACCCACCCGCAAGCTTTGAATCAGGCTGGAGTGGTAAACCATTTGGTGTGAAAGGTATGCCATAGGATGAAACCGTCGGAAAAAGTAATCCACATTATCACTATAGCTCTGATCCTCACTCTCAGGTGGTGGAATAGAGCGAACAAGGACTGAGAATTGATCTGGTTGTGGCATTACTGAACTCAAATACTCCTGCCTCATGTTTGTTATGTGCTTGTACTCCTGCAGACGACACATGCACAATGTGTTATGGGGACATCAAATCTACTTAAGAGGGAGTACAAGGATCAATGTAAGAGTAATCATTAAATTTAAATCACAGTTTTTTGATCTGCATGCACTCAGTGCCAGAAAGCCACTGTCCAAATGATGGGTTGCTGTTACAACAGCTGCTGCTCCCAACTGCTTCTAGTGATTTATAAAAAATGTGAGGTCTTTTTTCTTATGGTTTCCAGAGTAAATATACAGAATGTTGCTGCTGTATAAGGATGAATTTTTCCAAAGACCCAAAAACCAACACACACACCAGAAGAGCAGGAGTCACGCACCACATACAGGAGGACATATGCACTGATTGAGATGAAATAAAGAACTCCAAAGTGAACCCATAGCCTGTTGACAACACCCGCATGAAGAATTGGTGCCCACAATTCAATTGATGGCCATGGGTGATCATCATCATACTTAGATCATCCAGAAAATCTTAGGTCACAAAGTGATGCCAATCTCCAACAAAATTATTCAACATCAACACAATTCCTGGAAAAAAAATATGGATTCAGAAAAAAAGAAAACTGCACTCTTCTTCCAAAAGCAAGTATTTTTATACACTACTTTGAAAAATTGCCAGTTCAGAGAGGTTTGCTGCTGTGAGAAGATTAGCAAATAGGGCAAAAGCTCTGTGTACCGTTTGGAGCCAAAAGAGATGTTGAGAATGGTGAGTTTCTCGAGTGTCCCATACTTCTCATCAGGGTTTCGGGACAAGTAGTTGTCAGTGAAGTTCAGCGGTGTCAACACACCAAAGCCAACAAGAACACAAATTGAAAAAAACCGCAGCCTGTATTTATTTTATTTTATTTTACCAGCACATCACCCACACCACCAACAACCACCCTCAAAAAAAAATTCAAGAGAAGAAGATGCTCCCAGGAATGCTTCCTTTTCCCATCAGTGCATATGAAAAATTTCCTTATTACCCTTTTGTGATTGGACAGCCACACTGCAACAAAAAGAATGGACATTTGATGGCATTCTGTCTTCCATGGGTTACAAAGATGAGACTGTAAAATTTTACAACTACAGATTGTAGAATTTCACACTACAGATTATGGTGGAATTTGATACTAGCTACAAAAGTGTGGATTGAAATTTGAGGATTGGGGGGGTTTCAGAAATTTTGGGGTAGAAAAGAGACCGACTCAAAGATGAGGATTTGGTGGGCGGGGGGGGGGGGAGGTGTTCAGAACTTTTAGGGTAGAAAAAGAGACTGACCCAAAGATGAAGATTCTGAGAAAAACAACAGCATCCAAGCCTGAAGAGTGCAGAATGTCATCCTCAGTAGGATCCCAAGATTTCTTCACCCATCCAGCTGAGGGTACCAGAGCTTCAAAAGAAAAGGGTTGCTTCTTCACCTCCTTTTCTTTCTCTCTCAGCATATGTCTTGTGAAGTAAACTCCAGCATTCCCTGGCTGCTTCCTGAACACTGAGTAGAGGACAAAAAACAGCACTGCTAACGCTAGATTGATGCCTGCAGAAGTGGCCAAATCAGCTATCTCCATAGCTCAAAAGCTTGCCAGAGGTTCAATTCTTCTTCTCAGTGGGTTGGGCAAGAAATCCAATCCTCTCTCTCTCTCTCTCTCTCCCCACACCCCAAACAATCAAAAAACTAATAAAGAGAAAGAAACACACTCCACCACTGTCCACAACAAAACCCAGAATGATGAACTTTCCCAACACTCTCGGCACAAGGTTTTTTTCTTCGAGGAAACCAAAATCCTCAGATCTTCTTCTAAGATACAGACATGATTGATGGATGGAGAAGGAGTTGGTAGGTGAGCTTGAAGATCAACCAGAAGAAGGAATAAAAAAACCCCACTATCAAAGAAAAAAAAAGACATAAGCAACAGAAACAAAAAAAAACCCAATAACCAGAAACAAAAAAAACAAACAAACAACAACAACAACAAGAGAAACAAAGTGTGAAAGACAACCAAAAACAACACAAGTTTCTCTCCACGAAGTCAAGCTCTTGAGAACAAACAACAAAATCTACACAAGTTTCTTCACAAAACAATGTCGATAATTTTATAATTATGTAATTATAGAATAATGGCAGTAAGAGTGAATTTTTAGGACAATATAGAGGTGTTGATTTGATTCCAGTACCTCTGCATTATTTTTGTTGCTATTTTGATAACCATTATAGCAAGAGAAGGTCCAGCCATACCCTACCCCCAACCCCCCCTATTTTGGCCTCTACTCTTGTTTATCACATCCAACATAGAGTGTTAATTGTTTTGAAACTTTTATTAATTGGTGAAAACTCCACAAAAGCTGACCACTAATTCCAATTTTTTGGCAAAGGAAAAATCTTTTTTTCCTTCATAAAAGATTCATCAAATTGCACCCCAAAAGTTTGTTTTTGGGGAGAATAGGGTTTAGGGTTTAGGAAGCGCCACTGTAAAACTCTACCTTTTCAGTTTATATACATGGAAGTTGAACTTTGGGCAAACAATATGGGATAAAACTAATGTGCTATTGGGAGTGTCTTGCAGGCTGAAGGGGGAAATGTGAGCACTTGGGGAACCTGATGGGAACTGATGAAAACACATTTGGAAGAACAAGGGTAAAAACAACTGAAAAATTGGAGGAAAAAAGAAAAACTGGCGAATTTTTTTAAAATCTGGCGATTTTTGGGCAATTTCTTCAATGGAAAATCCTCAGAATTTATTGGAAATCAAATTTTGGCTAAAATAAGGTCAAAATTTGGCTGAACTCGCCTGTAAAAGAAATCAAGGCATGTGTGCAAAACAAAGCAGGTCCAAACTCCAAACCCCATTTTTATAGTATTTGATGATGATGATGATGATGATGATGCTGATGATGATGATGATGGATGTACTTCATCCAAAGTACACTTGTCAATGAAGGGGGCTCAGATGTGTGACACGTGTTGATGTAGGACTATAGGGGCAATGACCACGTGGGAGACTCCCAACAAACAGCTGTTTTGTCCAGATTCGTGACACGTGTCAGTGCCTTTTTTGACCACATTAAATCCAATGGCTGGCACATATGGATGGTCTAGGAATCCGACTTGTTGCTTTTTGAAGGATGAGATTAACCAAATGGGATCAAATCCAACGGCTCTCCGCCAATCACTAGCTACCACATACTTGCATGTCCTAGTCATTCCAAAACAAAAATGGCCCACCTCCCTTTTTAGAAATGACAGGACTATTCATTTTTGTTAGCTCTGGAATCTGCCTCTAGAGGACAAAACTACAGAATATCGTAATTCTCATTTGGTCTCACATTTTCACCCGAATGTACCCTTGAGTGTTAGTGTGAACTATGGACTCGGTAACCCGCAAGAGTTCGAAGGTCACCATGACTTTGTCTCAATGCTCAAACCATTCATGTTTGTTTGTTTTGACCTAAGCAACATTTTGTTTCAAGGTGACAATTTTTTTTTCACAATAATTTGTCAAATTTTCTTCAAATCCCAAAAATTTGTCATGTTTCTACACATTTCTGAAGCACGTAGCCAAGATATAAAAGGATTTTTTTAATTTTTACTTTCAAAGCTAGTCTATAGCCAAATGTGACTAAATCTCCTTCTGAAGCAAGTAGCCAAGATGTAAAAGGATTTTTTAAATTTTTACTTTCAAAGCTAAGTCTATAACTAAATGTGACCAAATCTCCTTGTGGATTTCATCACCAATGTGACACTATCACAAAATTGAAAAATAAAATATAATTGAACCTTCACACTTGAACTAATAATCTATTGTACAAGAACATTGAGCTTATGGGTTATAGAACAAATAATAATAAGGTGAGTTACAACCCTTTCTTTTAGCTTGAATCAAAGTTCACATATAATGGTGTACATTTAGATGTCAAAGTATTCAAAAGTTTATGTTCATGTTCATCAATAAAATCTACACTTAAATAAACTTGTGATAATTACTTGGAAATTGATCCATAATAAACAATTTTCTGGAGTTAATTAAAATTGTTGCAAAGATTTATCCTCAGCTAGAATCATATATTAAAAACTAACTTAAAAACCCATTGACGATTAACAATGATAACCATTATTTTACTTGAGAGACGGAATATCTTGTCATGCAAAACTACTAATGTCCATCATCCATTGTCAAATGATTACATTTGAATCCTTAATAATTAGGTTTATCACTAGCTTGCCCCCTCTCAACAGGAAGGATTGCTAGCTCAATGTTCATGCACCTATAGCTTCAAAATTTAACAGCCACTTTAGATGAGGGTAAAAGGTTTAATGTCCAATGAAATAGAACAATTCTATTGGTTGAATCCTATAAATTGGGCACCTAGCGTTTTAAATGATGGTCCAAGATTGAAAAATGGCAAATTGAGGCTAAACTTACATGGCACCATTTGGGAAGCAAAATCAACTGGTTTAGAATTCAAAAGACCTCAAACAAAGGGTTCATGATTTGGAGAACCAAGATGCAAACTAAGGTTCAAGGCAAAGTCCAACTCAAGGATTAAATTTTGCTTCAAATGAATCCAAATTGGTACCTACGAATTTGGACCTTGAACCCCATTTAAAATGGGTCTAAACTAGTGTTGGGAGATTCTCATTGGGTGATCGATTTTCAAACCAATTTTAAGTCCAATTCTCAAATTTAAAAACCAATTGTTTTCATTTTGGGTGAAAACCAAACTAACAACCAATTCTTTTTTTCTTTAAATTGGATGAGTTTTCACATGAAAATCCAAATTTAATTTTCTTTTCAATGATATGTCACACATTGTCTACAAATAAGTAAATCGGGTCGATTTTCGACTTTTTCTGGTCGGGAGTCAAATTGGCAATTTGACCTCCAACCCTTCTTTTGGCCATAACTTGTGTTTCTGATGTCCAAATGAGCAATGTGAGCCCACTTTAGATATCTAGAATCCAAAATCTTTCCAATGATATAAAGAATGTCATAATCCATTGCGATTTGACCCTTGAAATCATCCTCTGAAATTTTGGAAGTCCATCGGGACTCCATCTCCCAAAGTGGGAGTTGCCTTGGGAGGGGTGAGGGTTCACTCTCTCACACTTTCCTACACTCTCAGGAGTATGTGATGTGACTCCCGGGCTTCCTCTTGGCCCGCAACCTTGCAACCCTTTTGCCTTTGTTGCAAGCCCATGGCTAAGGTTGCAACATTTTGGGTACCTTAATTGTGAATATGCCTTACAACAATCCATTACAACTATAATAAAGTACATAAACAAAAATCCAAAGTTATTCTTTGAAGTCCTTAAAAACTTAAACACTCCTTTTCAATATTTTAATTATGAATGGACTTGTATGAATTCCCAAGTTTTAATTAATCATAATTTATTTCTTTTTAAAGCAAATATGCCATATCTACTCCTTGCATTATTTATTCAAAAAAAATATTAACTTGTACCATTGGAACTAATTCAAATTGTGCACCAAATTTGCCATGATGGAATTCCTTAAACAAATTAATACAAAATTGCCAAATTATTGTATATTTTTATCTTCATTTATTTTTCGTTTGTAGCATTTTCTACATCATGTGCTTATGTTTGGAATGTCATTTACACAATAAATTATCATCCCTAATTTGCCAATATACTTGTACACAATATTATATATTTGAATTGCCTTACTTATTAACCTTTCATATGTGTAGGGAAAATGTAAAATAACTAGTAAGCATTTACCCCTACTTTTACCTTGTCAATAATTGAAAATGTTGGTCATTTACCTTTACCATTATACATAATATAAATGAAGTCTTACCTTCATCTTGATTGGGAGTTTTTTTTCAAGTCAACATACATAGCTTTAAATTTGGCTAATGTACATTGTTTAACAATATCATTTAATTTTACTTGACAATATGATAAAAATCAATATACCCATTGATTACTAAACACAACCCCTTTTGCTAGAACTTTATTAGAATAAACCAATAGTTCCTAACACACAATCTCATTGAATGTTTTTTATGATTGAGTTGTGAATGAACCACAACTTGAATCCATGTTGGGTTCATTATAACAAAATAATAACATTTTCAACTAAAGGAAACAAGTCGGGTTTTGCAACTTCCAAAACAAGTATATAATCAAAATGGAAGTTGTAAAACCTAAGATGGCAATTGTAAATCCTAAAATAATAAATCTACAAAACCCATGTTGAAAGTGAATTTTTTTGTTGTAATTGTTTCATCTTGTAAATAACCTTAGATATAAAATATAGGTCCTTTGGTAGGTAGCATAAGATTATATAAGTACATGCACAAAGATGGTTGGTATGTAGGTAAATCATTAATGGGTCACTAGTAATTTGGTAATAAAAATAAAAATAAAGTGAATGACCATGGCAAAATGGGGACTTGAAACTCATTGATGAAAAAACGTTTCCTATCCAACCATCATTCATCTTTCATGGTGAACCGATGGATTATTAATTCAATCTTGCCACTAAAGCTTATATTATAGTAAAACCCATGTTTTTGACATTTATAATTTTGCACTCGTAAGTACACCATTCATTGGGAATCTAATTAGTTTTCAATGAATCACAACTAACTTACTAAGGTTCTACCTTGTAACATATCCTATAAACCTTCCTATTTCCCCATTCCCCTATGAAGGTACTACTTGCCTATGCGAAGGTTTATTCAAACTTAAAGTTAACCATTTGTCAATAAAGTTGTTAATGATTTATAGGCTACCAAAAAAAAAGTGGTAGGTGTCTAAAATTCGAACACCAATAGTTATAGTATAAAGATCATTCTTCACCATTCAAACTTAATAATTTTTTTGTTGATATGTAAGCTAAAAATCTCTAGCTTTGCATCTTCATTCATGATAATATTTGTGTTGATAATAAATAAATTAAAGTTCCATCATAATGACATGCAACATTTCTTTTCTTTTAGCATAGCATTAAATTTTGCATAATGATGTTTCAATTTCTACACTTCACTATGCAAGGAGCTTTCATTTGTGTTTGCACATGCTTCTTTCTTTTACTTTTAGCTCTTTAATAAAGTTTTGGTTATGTTTTTTTCTTCTTGTCTTGAAAATTGTTTTTAATTTTTTCTATTTTTTACTCCCCAAGTTTTTTCAAATCTTCATTCTAGTTGTTGGTTGTCATGTGATGCCAAGTTTTTGTCTGTACTTATAAAACTCTCTTAAATCTTCCTTATAGTCCTATTTGTGTCCAGTGCCAAGTTTTTGTGATCTTTGCAATTGTTTTGTTGGTGGCATCAAATTGTGCATGCCATTAGTTTCCTCCCTCATTGCTTTCTAAGGTTCCCTTCTCAATTTCCTTTTTATTTATTTTTGAATGTTATAAATGTTGAAATTCAAATGGTGCAAAATCAAAAGGTGTCTAAATTTTGCTAAAGTTCTATGGTGAAAGCTTTGCATTGTTGAAAATTTGTGGTGTGGAAGTTGTGAGGCTTTTGGAAAGAATTCAATTGCAAGGAAAAAAATGTTGAACCATTGATGGAAGTTACAAATGTTAATAAATTATCACATATGTTTTGGAAAAGTAAGTATAATGATAGTGTTAAAAAACAAAATGTTCATTTTCTAAAAACTTTAATCACATTAATGTTTGTTTAAAAAATTACAAGACAAAAAATAAATGTTAATATTAATGATGCCACATCAACATCCAACTCAACTTGTATCCCCAAACAACAAGTTTGAATAAAAAGTAATTAATTATTTTTATTAATAACCATAACTCCAAGTTTAAATGTAGCATAAACGGGTAAATATGGTCATAAGAAGTAGTAAGGAATGTAAATCATTATTATGTAGGTAGGTAAAGTAGTTGGTGATTATGAAGTATGTAGATGCATGTGGATGATTAGTACATAGGTTGGTTAAGTTATGGGACATGAAAAAAATGAAAAAGTAGTTCATATCACACACCATCCATCTTGCATGAGTGCACTAGTGGGTGCTAGTTCATTTTGACCCTTTACCAATAGTTAATAAGTAATGCATTAATGACTAATAGGTGTGTAGATGCATGTGGATGGTTAGTAGATAATACATAGCTAATAGTTGTGGTTAGATATGGGACAAAGAAACTTGAGGAAAAGAATGAAATTTGAAATAAATGGGTCACATGCAAAAGACATACAACATGTAAACTAAATACAATATTAATTCTTCAAATGAAATTGCTCCTCAAAACAAATCAAAGATTTAATTCCTGCAATTTGATTGGCCACATAGCTTGGCACAAACTTATAAAACTATTACGACATTTAAATACCATTTGATTAAAAAAAACTACTCAAAACAATTCAAGGCTCTCATTCTAATTATCAAATTGGTCCCATTAGGTGACACCAAGGCACAAGCCTATGCTGACATGAATTTATTACATCATTTGAGTTTTGTGCTACTCCACACTACCAATGACAATGAAATGAAGAAAAATGAATGTACTTTTGTGAAAATGAAGTTCCATTTAAATAAAAATTATGTTGAATGAATTTTCATAATGCAAGTTGAATCGAATACAACTCAATTGAATTTGAAATCGATCAAAATTTCCAAAATTGAATTCAAATTCTTAAATTGACACAATATTCATTTTGAATTCAACAAAATTCGTGTTCCCATTGAAATTCAATTGAATTGAATCATCTTAAATTCATTTGGAAACACATTGGTTGAATTTATTTAGACTAGTTTGAATTCAACCAAATTATGAAAATTCAATTACAAAAAAAAAAATGTTAATTTGCCTTTTCATGTTATCCATGTCACTAGAATTGAAGTGAAAGTTGACATTCAAAAACAACTCAAAACAATTCAAGGCTCCCATTCTTATAACAATTTGATTGACCACATAAAGTGCTATTGTTGTAGAGTTAGTAAACACAATCTTTATGTCACAAAACCCTAATATTTATTTTTTGTATGTCTTCTACACTAACATTATACCCATTGCCTAAAATATAAACATGGCTAAAAAATGAGACAAGGTTTAAAAATGAAACTTTACAAGTGCACAATTGCAATAGGTTGTGAAGAAATCATCTAAGATTTTGCACCCAAAAAAAAATCTAACCCATAAGAGCCATTCAGAATACTCATTTATTAATTTTAATTCACAAGAAAGGAAACCCATTAAGGAACTCAAAATTCCCTATTTGAAAAGTTCATATGAAAAAAAAAATTAGGTTTTGGAAATAGGTTAAAAGATAGGGCTTAAACACGTCCACTAGCATGTAAAGAAATCATGTAAGATTTTGCACACTAGGATGATATTTGACCCATAAGGGCCAACTACAATAGTTATTTATAATATTTATTAATTCATTTTCTTTACTATAGAGAACCCATTAAAAATCTCAAAGTTCGCCTAATTGCAAAAATTGATGCCCAAAATTAGGGTTTGAAGATAGGTAAAACAAGAGGGACTTTACACAAGTGCACACCCGGATGATTAAAATCTGACCCTTAAAAGAGCTAGTGTTTTATTTGTGACAAATTTTGTGGTTTTCTACACCAAAACAAATTAGGAAATTAAAAAAGTTTTTTTCTAATGTAAATTGGACTAAATTCGCTAATTTCTGGGAAATATCCCCCAATTTTTCGATATTAAAAATTTGAATAAAATCCCTGGTATTTTATAAGAACCATTCCCCAAAAAACTATTTTATCTGTGATTTTTATTTTTATTTTTATTGTTGCCCCCAAAAACTATAAAATCCATTAAAAGTTCCAAATTTCCGGATAACGGAGCGGACAGTTGGTGCGGAAAATTAGGGTTTGAAGATGCGTGTGTTGGCCATGGCGAGGATGGAGAGCTGGAAATTAGGGTTTTGGATATGTTGTTCGCCATGGCTGATGAGATCGAGAGCTCCCACGAGCAGCGAGAGTTGGCGTCTCCCGCACCAGCTTCTTCTCAGCGTGACCCCGGCGACAAGGACCGGGGTTGGCTTCGTGTTCATAACGTAGGAGGCTCGCTTACATTCCTTCTCCAGGTTTTTTCATTTCGTCCTCTTTTCTTCCAAACTCAGACAATCCGCCTTCCTTTTGTGATGTGCTTTTTCAAGGTTGCTTGTTTTTTTTGGATTTATTTTTCCCCCCTCGTCTGTTTTCTTGCTTTTTTGTTTATTCGTTTTGTGTGTGTGTGTGTGCTTTTTTTTTTTGGGGGTTGCAATTCGTGCCTTTTTAGGGGGTTTTACATGCTCCTCAGTTTGTAGAGGCTTCCAGTTTTAGTCATAGTGAGCGACACAAGACTTTGGAGCTGCGGTTGAGTTTCTAAAGTGTAATTTTCGGTATACCCCTGGGCTTTACTTTTGTTGATTTCTTTTTTAATAATTTTTAAAATTTTGAATTTTAGCGGTCAAATGATAGGAATTCGAGCTCAAGAAAGGCCTGAAGTGAATTTAGGTTTCGTAGGAGGTTTCGTCTATGGATTTTTATTTTATTTTATTTTATTGGCTGTAGAAGAGCAGTGTAATTATTTTTGAGTTTAAGAAGTTTTCAGAGAAACGGTGGGAAACTTGTTGTGGACACGTGAGCTCACAAAAAGGTTTGGTGAGGGTTTTGGTTCTAGGGTTTTTGTTTGTGTGTAGTATGAGATCCAAATGATGCTGCCATGAGATTTTTGAGAATGTTGATAATCACCAGCCATGATCCATCCTGGATGGGGGCAGATTGCTTTGGTGGCATGGGGTGTGAGACAGCTTCGCAGAGTCCTGACCAGGCAACAACACAATGAAAAAAAATCAGAGGGTCCTAAGCAGTCATCATTGCCTGTCAACTCAATGGAGCTTCCTTTGTTTGCTCATTTGAGCCCGTTGGCAGTCCAAAAACTCATTGAGCTTGATCCCACTCCTTATATTCTGATCGATGTCCGATTTCCAGATGCATCACAGTTGGATCTGATTCCGTTTGACAATGTCATACATATTCCAGGTACACTAGAATCAACAATTTGCATCTGTCAATGCTGTTCTTCTTTCTTGTCACTGAGTTTAGACCTAACTGATCAATGCTGCATGTCCATTCACCCCTTTGTAATAGAGCTATGCTTTGCCCATCAGCTTCATCAAATCGTATATCCATCATTTGACTGGATGCACCACACTTGTGTGGTTTCTTCTAGTTGGAGTTGGTTTTCTCGTGCATAGTATTGATTCTCAAGGGTTCACTGTGTGCCTTAGAACCTTGTCACTCCCACTGTGTATCTTAGAACCTTGTTTTGTGCATGTGTAGAGTCAGAGGTGAGAGCTTCTCTACAACTTTCTCCAGTGGATTGGAACAAGAAGTTTCCTTCAGTGCAAATGCCTAAGCAGGATGACTTGTTGGTATTTATCTCCACTCGGGGTAAGCGGGCTGGTAGAGCTGCAGCCATTGCCAGCAACCTCGGCTATAGTGGGTATGCCACATTTTCTGTTGATGTTTCTGGTTCTTCAGCTACATTATGGTGCTGTTTACTGTTTTACCCATGTGCTCAGCTCTTGAGTTCTGAACCAATGTGAAGGTTTTTTGTTTCCTCAAATTTCATGTACAAGTTTTTGTGTGCATTTCATAGTGAATTTCTTACACCCATGAAAGCACATTGATTTCCACTTCATGGCTGAAGGACTGCAGGTGTTGTGTCTTGAAGGGAGGGATTCAGTCTATACAATCATCAACAGGTGCTTCTAATCCAGAATGCTTGCAATATCTCAACAGGTAATTGACCTTGTATCTTAAATAATTGCTTATCTCTGATGTAGAGTACTAGGTCACACTACTCTACCTATCAAATAGCTGTAAGAAGTCGGCTGTGTAAATTACCAGAATAATGTTTTGTCCTATGACCCATTACCCAACAACAAAACCTGCTGACTACAAAGTCTTCATCTAGTATAGTAGGTGGTACTTGTTTTATCCTGGTTACAGAGTCTGTATTAGATCACCTTGCCTGAGGACTGCCCTTTGCTCTTTCTGCCATTGGCTGCCATATGTCATCTTTAGTCATTCCTATGAAAAAAGGTGTTATGGCCACCTATTTGAGGGGTGTTGTGGGGGAGAATCCTGCTTTCCAGTGTTTGTTTTGGTTTACATTTTGGCTCCTCACCGTATCCTTTTAGTGGATATCATTTCAACAGAAGTTCTTTATCTTTTGCATTTTCTTTAATGTACTGTTCATTTTTCTGGGTTAGTTCAGGTATCTAAGAGTGCTTCAGGTGATACAGGGATGCAGTTTTCGTCCTACTACATGACCAGGAGAAAATGGATAATGAGGGTACAATGAGTCCAAACACACCAAGATTTATCGATCTGCGCAGGCATGACGAATTAGCTCTATTTGGCCAAATTCCAGGATCTCTTCATTTACAAGGTATAGTAATATGTGGATGTAGGAATGGGTCTTACTTCAATCCTCTCTGTGATAGCATATTTCAACTGAAAGTTTGGCAGGGTGTTTGTTTTCATAGCTTGAAAGCACCTGCCTGAAGTAATCAAGGATGATATTACATACTCAGATTTGAGATGTTTTCTTCGTTGATATTTCAAAGGTTTGATTGGATGAACAATTTGTGTGATGTAGTGCAGGAGTGGCCTAAGGCACTAGCTATGGATTCCAGGGCATGGGAACAAAGTTTCAAGTTTCCAAAATTAGGAAACGATGATCTTGTCATTCTTCATTGTATGGATTGCCTACTCTTCTGCTTCTCCTTGCACAAACTCATCATGCTATCCCAGGATTTTATAACTATGATGGGTGGTCATGTACAATCCTCACCTCTGGCTGACAAATCAGCAGTATCACATAGGTTTGGGTTTTAAGGTGAATTATGATCTGTTGGCGGTCAATGCTTGGTAATAAGAAAGGATGACTACAGTGGAATAGGTATGGGACTGGCAGGTGACTGTATTAATTATCCACAATAGGAAAACTACTTCAGAGGTGAAACTTGTAATTTAGAACTATAACTAGAGGGGTATTTTGCATTAAGCGCTGTATTGGACTCATTGATCGAGTTTTGTTGCTTTGAACAGGTAGATCTAATAGACGTGCCTCTTGGGCTGCCTATTTGGCCCAGGATGCTGGCTTGAAAAGGTATTAAACACCTCTCTTGTGTACATCCTTCTCCTTTGCTGATAGTAAGGTATGCTACTTTAGCTCACTTTACTTTTAGACCAAAAGCTCTCGACAGGGTTCTTTTGATGATTTATATTACCCATTGCCACTGGACATGAATTCCAGGTTTGAAACTAGAATTCTGCATGTTCGTGGTATGGGTGATTCTCCCATACAAGGCCCCATTTCAACCAGATAGGATGATGCAAACAGTTGTATCTGGAGGGAGCCTGCTTGGTCAACTTTTGACCAAATAGAGAGAAAAAGTACTCTTTTTGCTACCTCAGTTGGTTTATTGTGGGAAAGATGCTGAAATTCTAGGTGTTCATTTTTAACTATTTATGTTCTTTCATGTGAAGGTGTTTTGTATATAAGCAAGGGGTGTTTGGATGGCGAGTGGATCATGCAGTTAAACCTTATGAGAGCTATGAACTGGTAACTTCATATCATATCTCGGGTTTTTTTTCCCAAATTACTTAAGTAGGTCCATTGGTGAGGATCCTCAGCTTTAGTTAGCATTAAATGACAACTGAACTAGGTGGGCTGTAGCATTTTTGCAAAAGTGCTGCTACAAGTGGCAATCTAGGAAGTGCCTAGTTCTAGATGTGGCTAATTTAATTTTTTTTATTTCGAAAAATGGTGAAAAAATCCCCAAAAAATCACAATTTTTTCATTTCTAAAAACAAATTCATCAAGTTGTGAAAATTTGCCACAGAAAAAAATACTGTTTGCATCCCTTTCAATCTGTTTATCAGCTCTTGTACATTGACCATTCTAGGGCCCTGATTGGCATTTAATGATTGGCTATATGGTGGCTAGTGGTTGGGGGTGATCATACAGGGTTCTAATGGTGAGCTGATAAGTGTCTAGGGTTTTGATCAATTTTAGGAAAGCATATCCTAACATTGTCTTTGCTTGGCAGGAGGATGTGCCTCCAGAACCATTGAAATTTGATGTTGAGGCAATTAATGTTGAAGCTGGGAAGCGTGAGCTTCAGATGTTAGGGCTGCTCAAAATGCAAAGTTAAGTTGTTTAGATATTAAATTGTCCAGTGTCAAACAGCTTGTTTTTCTTTTTTCTTGTCCACTGTTTCAACACAATTGTGTGTGAGAGGAGTTCAGTGTGGGAATGGTGGCATATTATATCAGGTTGAGTATGAAATCCTTTGTGTGGGGTTTTTGTTTAAGAGCCTTGTATTGGCTCCTAAGATGCATTTGCAGTATTGAGTAAGTTTTTTCTTTTCTTTTCCTTATGATTGCAGGGTGGATTTGGGATTTCTTGGGGGTACATGCTGCTATTAAAGTAGAGGTTGATTTTGAGTAACTTTTTGCAATTGTCAAGTACACTTTTGAATTGGCAGAAGTAGGGTAGATGCAATTATGAATGCTCTGTAATGCATTAAGCTAATGTACTTTTTGTTTAGCAGGTCCTGGAGTGTTGGGTCCATTTGTTGTAATTGTTGCTGTTTTCTTTCTCTTTTGGACAAAGCTTTGCTGCTGCAGCGATGCACTTTCTGAAAGAATTGATTCTTGCAACTGGGCTGCACCCTGTCAGTGTAGTGAAGCTATCTTGTCTTCAGCTATTTAGTGAATGTCTTTGGTTGACACACAGTGCACCAGAATAGCATGAGTAGAGTTGGTTGTGCATTTTTTGAGCAGGAGATATAGCTATTCAAGGAAGAATTTGATTGGCCAGTCACTGAATAAGTGAAGGTGGAATATTTTGTGATAAATTTGAGAGGGGCATTGATTTCAACTGGGGGTTTAGGGTTTAAGGACTTAGTAGGGACAAAAGATTTGATACCAGTATCAGCTCGTATGTTCAAAAGTTAATACCTGCTCTTGAATCTCTTGTCATATAAGTCATAATCCTTTTGGTAACAGCAATTGCTTTTAACCTGTTTTATTCACATTGCTTATTTCAATAGTTTATGCTGCTCCTATTTTACATGCTCTCAGATTTATAGGACACATATTCTCAACCAACTTGCAACTAACAGAAATGGATTCCCTACAGAAATGGACAGCTTAATAATGTCTAGATTTTTAGATCAGATGTTATTTGATCCGCAGGTGCTCAAGCCACGAGTAATAGTGGAGGAGCCTGGCAGGACTTACTTTTTACCTCCTTTAAGTGTGTTTTTGGCAGCAGCTTTCAACAAGCCAGTTTTTGTGAGTTTGGAAGCCCCAGCTGGGGATGCTTTTGGGTTCAGAGCTTTGCGGAGCTTGGTGACTGTCCAAGCTGTTGCCACCACATGCCCAGCAGTTGCCAAAGTTTCTTCAGCTACCTTGGCAGCAGAGTCTCCAAACCTGTCCCCCAAAAAACAAATTAACTCTAAATTTCTTAATCTCCAATCATGCCCCGAAGAACAACAGTAACCCTAAATCACGAGAAAGCAACCACTTGATTGTGCAAGAATTAACCAATTGGGTGGTTATTACAAACAGGAACAGACCCCCAGCAGGTTTTAGAATTCATATTGCAGTCCTATAACAATCAAATAACTAGTTCTCGTCTATAAAAATGATTCTCGTTTTTTTTCCTGAAAAAATCAAAAAAATCTGCCATAAAACTCCCAGTGGCTCTCATAAACACCAAAGGTTCTTCAATGGTTTTGAAATAACCACAATCAGCAGTTCTATGATTTCAACTTTTTTCCCAAAGAACTGGAACTGACATTTTCTGAATCTGGAATACAATAAAAACCAGAATCAGCGGTTCTTTTAAGGAATTAAATAACCGCACAAACTCTGGCATTTGCCATCATAATATCAGGACCCACCAGGGCACCATCCACTGGACTCTGTTATAACTTGGTTGTGGATGAACCTCAAAAGAGAGAGTTGATATTCGGTTTTGCCTTGGTCACCTATTCTGTAAGATATAGGTCCTACATTTAGGTAGATAGGTAGGAAAATAGGTGGCTTCTAGGGTTTAGGGTAGTAGATGGTTTAAAGTTTTCTTAAGGGCTGTTTTTGCTACCTACATACTAACAACCCAGCTCAAGCCGGGGATGAAAGAGGGATTGAAGGGTGAAACTAGGGCCCAGAGACAGGGTGACATTACAGATATCCGCAAATTTACCCTGTCTTTGGGCCTCCTTTCACCCCCTAACCCTTCTTTTAGTGGTATCCATAAAGGAAGGAAATTTTCTTAAATCTCAGTATGAAATGCTGAATCTCAGCATTTAATGGACAAGGTTCCAGAGGAATTGTAGTAGCTATACACAGGTAGGAGCAGTAAAATTTATGTAGCAAGTGGTGGAGGCGCTCAGGAAAAAAGAAAGACAGGGTGAAACTCAGGAACCACCAAAATTGATGGTTTTCTGAGTTTCACCCCTCCCCAACCATTGAATGCTAATGCACATTTTTGCAGGTTTTTCTTTAATCTCACCCTATGTATGAACAACTCTGGGTCCTGGTGCTGCCTTTTCATGACTTTACGGATATCTCTATTGTGTACAACTCTATTAAGCAGTAAACTATCTGCTTGCACTTAAAACCTCTAACAACTATATGCCCTACCCGGCCTCATCAAGGCTGAGAAATTTGACCACAAATATCATGAAAGAAGAGATAGGAAAAAATAACCTGTGTCCAACAACATTTTGGGTCATTACGGATGTTGATCCTAGAATGTCCCTGCTCGTTTTCTCAATTGCATCAAATAGCTTCCCTGCAAAACAAAAACAAAAACAAATGTCACTGAAGGTTGAAACTTGTACAAAAATGAGATGGAAACTAACTAAATCTCCACTAACCGGATTATGCAACCTAGCATCCACCAGTGCAGCATCCATTGGAAACCCATTATGACTTGGTTGTGGATGAAACAATAAGAGAGTTACCAAAGGTTCCAAAGCTATGCTCTCTAAACCCTCCTCCTTCTCCCTCACATTACCTAGGGTAATTACCTATGTAAGTAGGTAGTACCATACATAAGCAGGTAGGGAAGGTATGTGGTTACTATGTAGGTAGTTAGGTGAGTAGGTAAGGCACTTGGTAGCTATTAGGTAGGTAGATACTAGATACATGCAGATGGATAGTATATACTTAGCTAGTACAATGGTTGACCACTTTGGTCATCTATGGTACAGGAATACAATGAGAAAGTGTTTCCTGTCCACATGCCATCCATCCAACGTGGTGAGCTATTGGGTCCTTTGGCCCTAGTATCCCTCCTATTTGCTTATTGAAACCTAATGTTAATACATGCAACAAAGATGTGTAGAAATATGTTGCTGACCAAAAGCATCCAGGGATACCAGGGCTACTTCCCCGGGCATCAACTTGAAAATTTTCTTCCCTGCACTTGACTTGATAATTGCACCCTCAAAAAATCCAGTTGTCACAATGACACCAGTCAATACACCCTTTGTCACATTCTCGGTTGCCCTTGACATTCTCCTCACCCTGGATATAAGAGAGACCCGTCATGCCAATTTATATCGTTTTGTCACAATATCACATAGGCTGATCAAAGTGCAGG
Source organism: Sphagnum tenellum (assembly GCA_963921925.1). Taxonomy (NCBI): domain Eukaryota; kingdom Viridiplantae; phylum Streptophyta; class Sphagnopsida; order Sphagnales; family Sphagnaceae; genus Sphagnum; species Sphagnum tenellum. Next base: position 24,179,283 of record OY998144.1, read on the forward strand.
TTTTCTCAACCTATTCATAATTTCCACATTTATAACATTTGCAGAAACTCTCAAAACTCAGAAGATTCAACCTGGAGTATATTTCAGGAAAAAGTGCTATCGTAGTACATAGGCTGTTTTGGCAGCAAGGTGCCTTACAATTAACTATATTTTATCAGTTATGTTTGGCAATCAAAATAATAATAATTTACAATTTGACATTATAGTAAATAATGAAGCCAATGTGCTTGAAACTGTCATTTGGACTTTTGGCATGGCATGTACATATTTTCCAGAATTATTTGCAATTCCAAAAAATAACAATTAGTGCCTAACCAGCCCAAGTACTATGGTAATTATTTTGGAGAACTAAAATCAGTTGGGAATTCTTTACCTACATGCTAATGAGTTTTCAGCTTGGTTTTTAGTTTCTACCAGTGGTTTTCAGAGTGTTAGAAAAAGGTGGGAAAAGGAGTTACCGATGTAAATTACGCAGGACCCGGGGGCTAACGTTGTGAGGCTTATTGTTTGCTTTTAATTTGCTCTGCATGTAAATGCTCCCATTGTCAAGCTTTGTCCTTGTAGAGTCTCCCACCCGAAAAATCCCTTTCACAACTTGGCCAGAACCTGTTGCTATTGCCCTAGCTGCACTGGACCCATAATCATCCACATTGGGTGCCATGGTTGTCCAAAATTCCGCTTCATTCCGCTCTGTAATTTCCATCTACACCACTGCAACACATAGTTGGAAGCTGCTGATTCAATGGAAAAGAAGATCTCAATTGTTCAATTGACTTCTTTACTTTCTACATAAAGAATTTCAGACAAATTCCATTCATTGGAAATGAATTGTGACTCACTTATGGATTCAACTACAACTGAGTTACCGAGGTCCCAACCTTATCCTGTAAATCCTCCTACTTCCACCTCACACTAGCTAGGTAACTACTTACGTAAGTGGGTAAGTACCCTAGATAAGTAGCTACAGAACATAAGTGGTTATTATGTAGGCAAGCAAATAGGTAAGGCATTGGGTTGCTACAAGGTATGTAGATACATGAGGATGGCTAGTACATAGCTAACCACTATGGTTAGTAGTTATGCAACAGAACTACAATCAAAAAGTCTTTCCTGTGCACATACCATGCATCCTTCATGGTGCGCTGATGGGTGCTAGTTCACTCTGGCCAAACCTATGAAGCCCTTGCCATGGGTGCCTTTCACATTTCATCTAAAACATAGTACCATAGAGTTCATGAACAGTACAGTAACTACTCCCTAGAGCATAGAATAACATTGTGGACACACCTTTTTTCCCTTCCTGGTGACCTGTTGAGGGGGGATGACCATTCCATTGTAGTCATCCGGCTTACCATCTGTGGGTATATTCATGCTTCTGGAGGCTATATGGAGGTCCTCTTCTGGGTTCTTTTCCATCCGTTCATCTTTTTCCTTGTCCTCGTGAATTACAGTGGGTGATGAAAATTGGCTATAGTGCTCAAGCAATGAGTCAAGAACAGGGAGGGCCGTGTCACTTCCTTGCAATGGAAATGTTACTCCATAAGTCAAGACCTTGACATCTTTCCCCCAACTCGCATTCTGCCACAGAATTCAACTTCAGAACGTTAGTAGTCATGAAGGAGATGATGACCCATTTGTGAATTTCTCGGATCAATGTGAATGAGAATATGGAAAGAGTGGTTTAGGGTCTTTAGGGTTTCTAACTCATGGAAGGTCCTCAGGACAAGTACCTCAAATACAGGAAGGTCCTCATGATAGGTACCTCAAATACTGGAAGGTTCAGAAAGATAGGCCCTTCTCCTAGAGTAAATGACCTCTGAGATTTTGATGACACACTTGGATGGGACCCACAGTGTTGCCCACAGTTTATTCACATCACTACATCATGTTCCAGGGACTGAGTGAACCAACACCCACCAATCCACCATCCACTGGATGCCCATGATGATGCAGTGGTGGATGAACCTCAACTGTACTAATATCTAGTTTCACCTTGGTAACCCATTCTGTAAGGAGCAGGTCCTATATACAGGTAGACTGGTAGGGAAATAGGTGGCTACTATGTAAGTAGACTATTTATATAGATCAGGGCTGTTTCTACTACCTAATAGCAACCCCCTTGCTTTAGACTCCACTGGTTACACTCTAAAACAAGGGGGTTATTCATAGGTAGGTAGTAATCGAAGCAATTAAGCTAACCACCATGGTTAGCTAAAGAACCAGAACCAAACAGAGAACTGTTTCCTGACTGCTTACCATCCATCCACCATCCATCCTTCATGCTGGGCTGCTGGGTGCTGGTTCACTCTGGCCATGTTCTGGCCATTCCATTAGGTGGTTAACAGGTTCTGTTACAGCGTGTTTTAGAGTGTAACCAGCCTTGACTCCCACTATTGATTCACATTACAAAGTGAAACCCTAAAGTGAAACCAGGAGAGCATTCTAAGATCTACCTTCCCTAGGACATTTTTAGCTTGTCAAAATGCCCATTTGCAGATTTTGTCAAATAAGGGTGCCTTCAACTACACTAGCAGAAATCGCAGAGGTTTTTCCCCTTAGGAATAAAAAACCCTAATAGATCAAACACCAAAACCTGCTACAAGAGGGGGCAAAACTTTTTCTTTTTACCTCATTTTGATTGTTGTCACCTTTGGGGTGAGGGACTTCATCATCATCATCATCCATCATAACTGATGTAAGGGGAAGTGAGAAAAAGTAATGGGTGGGATCAAGCTTCACAGTGGGCATGTCCTTCAGCACTGGCCAATGCAAATTGTGACCCACATTGGCAAGCACTAAAATGCCATTCCCTTTCTGGGTGATGCGCACAATGGAGAAAACCCCAGTTGCCAAATGTGGACTCTCTTCATCATCAACCATATGCACAACAGTCCCTGGAATTGATACCAAGCATTCCTCCTCACCTTGGTCTTCTTCTTCTACAGCAGCAACACCAGCACCAACTTCATCATCTTGGTTTGGTTGTTTTTTCTCTGGGTTTTCTTCTTCTGTTGACTGTTGTAGTGGTGGCCCAGTAGTCTTCACCATCTCTGGGTTTTGGGACCCCTTTGGCAACTTAGGATCTTTAGAACTGTATTGCGAAGCTGGGGGCTCCTGAGAGTTTGAACTTGGATTCTCCAAATTTTGTGCTCGACTGCTTTCCATTTGTTGACCTGCTTCTGCTGCTGCCGGAGGAGGAGTAGGATCTTGTTTGTCTTGATCCTCACTCCTACTTATATGTTTCCTAATCCACTGCATCACTGCACTCACTTTTGATGTATAGGTATATATTTCTACCACAACACACACAAAAGAGGGAGAAAAACTCAGTGGATTGTAGCAAACTTCATGTTAAAAGAAATCCAATTGGAGTAGATCTTGCTCTTTGGGATTGTCTACCAAAAACCCACAAGGAATTGGATGGATAGCTTGATGGTTATGTGGGCTTTGAGTGGAAAGGTTTCAACGTTTTCTAACATTTCTTTCACAGCCAGAATTTCCATCAAACATTCCTGAAGATTACCTTCACCAAAAAAAAAAGAAAAAAAGAAGAGACGCATATAGAATCTCTCAAACTCAATTGAATGTGCTTCAATGCCTGCACGATTTTAACTTGCAACTCCGTGAAACCGAAAATAAATCCCACTTACCAAAATTGGCAGATTGATGAAGAATATTTTCAAGCCTTGAGGAATCCACTTAAGCTTTCCTTTCTTTCTTTCTCCACCGAGTTTTTTCAACACTTGAAGAACCCACTCAAGCTTTCCTTCTTTCGTCACCGGATTTGTTCAAAACAAAAGGACCCACTCAATCTTCCTTTATGTCTTTCTTTCTTTCATTCTTCACCGAATTTGTTCAAGCCTTGAAGGACCCACATCAAGCTTTCTTCCTTTCTTCAAACAATTTGTTAAAACCTTGAAGAACCCACTCAAGCATTCCTCCTTTCTTGACCGGATTTGTTCAAAAAGAAAGAAGACCCACTCAAGGTTTCTTTCTTTCTTCACCGAATTTGTTCAATTCTTGAAGAACCCACTCAAGCTTTCCTCCTGTCTTCACCGGATTGGTTCAAAAAGAAAGAAGTCCCACTCAAGCATTCCTTTATCTTCACCGGATTTGTTCTCAGCTCCAGCTGCAGCTTCAATTCCACAAGTCACTCCCCAAAAAAACTACACAGAAATCTCAGACTACAATCACAAAACCTCTCATGAATTTGCGATTGCTGCGACAAAGATCGACACCACAACAATGCACCTCTTCATGAGACTGCAGAGAAATTTGCTAAAGAGCACTAACTGGGTTTAGGGTTTAGGGATCCTTCCGCTAAACATCTGCATCAGCGCAATAAAGCAACGCCGTCAGATCGCGGACCCAGTACAGGACTGACCGTTGGATCAAAAGGATTGAATTCATCACCCACGAGATGGATGGATGGAAATAAAATCCCTACTCTCTTCTCCTCTTTCCAAAATCCCTTTTCACATTAGGAAAGAGTTTCCAGTCTCCACGTGTCAGAAGGAAGGAGGCAGACGTGTGCAAATATCAGGACTACTAATAGTCATTCTGCCAAGTGGCAGTTCTCTAACGAACAGCAAGCCATCACGTAATGTCTTTTGAAACCAAAAAAAAATTGAGCACACGTGCTTTAATGGATTAAAAGAGGGTTTACTTACGTGCCATTGTGCCACGTGGAGAGATATTTGGCATGCCACTTGGTATACTCAATGGAACATAGTTGAATTAGAATAAATTAATTTTTTTTTAAAATTAATTTTAAGGAGTGCCTGAAATGGTGTTATGCACTACTAGTGACAATCAACTATTTATTATTGTGGTGGATGTTTGAGGAATGGAATTACATTTTTATTGGCAATGTTATTATGTAAATTTAATCGTATTTGTTTCACATAATGTGTATTTGTTTCACATAATGGATAGATTGTTCAAGGTTAAGTCCAAATGTTATGTTGATCACATATGTTATCGTGAAAAGATCACATGATGAATCGCATGTTTTTTTGGTTGATATTCCCGTATGTGTATAATAAGTGTTTGACATTAATCATATTAGTTAATAATCGTATGATGTCATTTAGTAATTTTCAATCATTGGTGCATTTGAATAATATATTGTGTAATACATATTCAGGGTGATGACATGTATTTTGATTAATATCCAATTAACGTTGTTTATGAACACATGTTGAAAACAATTGTTTAGGTATCTATGTATAGTTAATTGCATATGTGTGTTGTTATTAACTTAATGACTATAGTTTTTGAATGTATAACATTTGCATTATGCCTACTAAATGTTCGTCATTTAACCATCCATTAGTATTGAAGAATACAATTTCATTGTTTTTAATTAATTGCAATTCTTCGTGTCAATAGTTGATGATAAAATCAGCAATAATGTCATTGTCCAAATCATCATTTATTGTAATTTTAAAACTTTTTTCATTTTTGGATTTCAGGCAATGTTTGTGTTGAATGGTTTTGTTTTCATTGGTTATATTATGTTTTGATGTAAATGTAGTCTTTTTTAAGAATCTTTTTTTAAAGTTTGCTTTGCATATGTTATGAATAGTTATATTTTGAAAGATTACAAGTCCATCTATATAACACATACATGATAATGTAATGTATATGTTGTGCATACTTAATGGCACATTATTAGGTAGTTGACGAAGCTTTATAATTAAATGATGTCTTTAAACTTTGAAATATATGAAACAAAAAATTTGGGCAAGTGGTAATTGATATCTATTGATTGTGAATGTTTTGAAAGTGTTTGAATCTAATGTGTGATAAAAGATATTGGAAGTTCCTTGATATGGGTACTATTGGTAGAACATTTTTAGGGAGGTTTTCAACTATTATGTTTGTAAACTAACATGTTTTTTAATGAAATCATTCGAATTGATAAAAAATTTCATAGGTGGATGCATCGTAATATTTTTTCGTATCCATTCAACATCTATGAGGGATGTTTTCTTTATATGAACAATGTTTCCATTGACAATTCCTAATTTGGCTATACATTTTCTATTATAACAATTTTCATTATTTTATATATTTCAAGGAAACTTGGTGTTAAGTGTTGAGTTTTGTTTGTGGACATTGTTTGTCTTTATAATATATTTTGATCATTACATATTGGACATTTTTTATAAATGTCAATTGTGACAATAACGTAAACATTTTCATTTTGATGTTTTTGAATGGAAATCTACTATGTAATTGTTTATAGCATTTCATAATTCATTATGAAGAATTGTGTATGTTGTGGTATTCCATGGATCATCAAATAAGTTGATATCTAAATTAGAACAGAAAAGTTGTTTTAATAAGCTAAAATTTAAATTTGGAATATTTCATGTTTGAAGGTTTTCTAAAATAGTTGCATATTGAATGTCTCTATTACATCTCATTTGTTTTCTTAGTATGACACTACTTGGTTAAATGTAATTATCGCAAAGGTTTTTTACCTGTGAGTTTTTTTTTAGTTGATTTTGTCAACATAAAAATTGGGTGGATGTTTGTTGAATATAATGGTGTGTTAGTGATTGATGAAAATTGTAAAGAATCTCCCATGAACATTATGTTGATTTAGGGACAGAATCTATATTCTATTTCAATTTGTTCATGGTTTTCTTTTGGTTATGAATTATGTTCTTTTATATCATGGATGTAAATTTGGTTGATTCCTTCAATTTCATCATTATAAAGATGATGCATTATTGATAACTTTTTTGTCCTCTTTGAATTCATTTTTTATTGATTAAACCCTAAACCAAGTTTTCTAAATCATTCTTTGTGGTGGTATTGTGTTTGTAAAACTAATTATTTGGTGTTTTATTCATAAAAAATGTGAGTATTCGATTGTAGGTGTTGATTATGAAATTTTTGACAATGTATGTTGTTGATTTATTTTTCTTACTAAAGAATGCATATGGACATAAATTTATTGAAAATATTTGGTCTTTGTTGGTAATTGACGATAAAATTATGTATGATAAATTTCATACTTGATGAGTTTTTGTCAGTTATGCATGTTTCATAATTATGGTTAATATCATTATTATTTTCATTATTGTCTTTAATTATTTTCTTGTTTGTATATTCATTCTAATAAATTATACCAAGGAATATGAATGAAATCATTATTAGTTTAAATGATTTGATAAATCCAACAAACAAATAATTACTCTTGTGCAAGCCTTATATATCTTGTTGGCTTCCAATTGTATTTGAACGTTATAATAATTGACATCAATTTTTGTTGATTGAATCATACGTACAATTTTGATTTTCATTTATTGTTTTAGTTTTTGATATTATAAGTTGTAAGAAAATCTACATGTGTGAAATGTAAATAGAGGTTTTTGTTATGTAATCTATGATACAATAAACTAATGATTTGCTATATTTGCCAAAAGCCATTATAAATTTCAAATTATGATTACATCTTGAAGCTAATAGTATCCATGGATTTGCATTCAACCATTTGTTAGTTCTTTTTATGTGTAATAATCCAATTTATATGTCAAAATTAATTAGAGGTTGAGGGAAACCATACATGCACCATTCTTTAAATGCATGAATGTATGTTTTGTAACATCCTGGATTATACATGTTGATTACAAATATTCATTAATTTATAATTATCAGTTTGGAATAATTCATGAACATTTTTGTCATCAATATTTGAAGGTCTTGTGGTCCACATGCATGGATATATTTGATCGAAACCTTCATCAAGCCAATTTGTCAAAATAATTGTTGGAATAATGAACATTGATCAATGTTTCTTATAGTGATTTCATTCCTAAATTTTTTCATCATCATGTAATGTTTGCATGAATGTGTTGGGATTTGAAGTATCATTAAGCCATAACAATTTTTTTGTGGATACATAAACTACCATTTCTCCTAGTTTCATAACATCCATAATAAGATTTTATGTGATAGAGCACACCAATATTTTTGTCTTCATATGAATTTTTTTTGTTTTCACATGTAAGATGTATTTTTAAATTGTGTCAATAATTGCACGTGTAAAAATATAGCTTGAGCTTTTGGATTCATTGTTATTTTTTTGCATTGTTCAACTGTAGTCAAGATGTTCATGTCATAAATAGGTCGAGATTTATTTCTTGTCCATTTAGAACTACTAACAAAAGATGATGAATGAATGCAAGATTTTGAATGAAAACAAACTTGGCATTCCCATAAAGCTTACCATATTAAATTTGGTCTATTTGTGTTACATGATTAATTCCAAAGGCCATGACATTATTAGAATCTTTTATATGTTGCAATAAACTACATATATTTGTTTTCTGGTGTATGTTTTGTGGGTTAGAGATGTTGTCATCAAAATCAATAGTTTGTATTTCATTAAAAGTTTTTTTTCATTCATGTTCTATGATCTTGAAAGTGTTAATTTAGCTCAAAGACATATTTGTTTGCATTGTATTATGTTATTTACAAAAACTAGAATGTAAAATAAATATCTTGAGTTGATTCTACCCCACTATTATCAATTTGTTGTATATAGGAAGGTTTTATGAAGTCAGAATTGTAATGTTCTAACATCAATGTTTGTGGCCATATATTTCATAAGGGGCACCATAGCTCATATGGGATTAAAATATATAGATGAGATCGTTTCCAATTTATTTTCGACTTAGGATTGGGTGTGTGTATATTTTGAAAATGCCTAGTTCCTTGGGTTTTACTACCCAATACATGGGAGATTACACTTGGTGAGGTCCTCGAAGCAATATTAAAGGATCTTTCACCAAGGTTGTTATGTTTTGAAATCAACCTTATGGTCATTTGCCTAGTATATAATAAACAAGGAATATATGTGGGTCAAATTTGCATGGGTCTTCCAAGTTTCCATTCTAGCAATAAAATTGATGAAGAGTGAAGACCCTTAAGTATGAGATATTCCAACTTAGAAGGAATTCCTCATGTGGGAGACACCATAATTCCTCTTGGGAATCCAACAATTCCAAATAGAAACACATTCAAATTTAAATTTTTAATTAGGCTAAAAACGTTTTTTTTCAAACTCAAATTGTTTTCAACAAACCTACTTTTCACTTAATAATGCATTTGCCCCTTCCTTTATGGCAAGTTCAAAATTCAAACCAACAATAATTAAGTTAAGGTCTTCTAAAAGATGGATTCACATTAAAGAGGATTAATTGTTTGGAATTCCCATTTGCTTGTCAAATGTGATTATTCTTATTTTACTATTTTGCCAAAATGTTAAAATGAGATACATTTTATCACTTTTTCAAGTTGATTGTGTTAAGTTTAATCAAATCAAAATTTCTTCAAAATGTCAATTAAACCTCAAGGGCGATGGCTTAGTGTCATAGCATCAAAAGATATTTTGGGTTCAAACCCATTGGTGTGTAGGCAAAAATCTTGAAGACTCTCTACAACTAAACTTGATTTGGGGATCAATAAAGTATGTCATTGTGTTCCCAATAATAATAACAATAATAATATTTATTTTTAAAAAAAGTTCCATGAAGTCCCCAAAGGAAGGAATTGTGTGAATTCATAGTAACAACTTCTGAACATTCCTCAAAATGTGAAAGGGAATGAAAACTACTTATATTATTATCATGGTCCTCTTTGGGAGGCCCAGAAATTAAGAACTAAATAACTTAGTACATTTTGAAGTGTGGGGAAAAGGATACCATATTTGCATATCCAAATTGTACTTAAATATTGAAGCCCCAAGAGTTTGAATTGTAGGTATGAGCATTGAATAGTAGTGTTTTATATTGAGAATGAGTTTTAATTTAATTCAAGGCTACATACAAAAATAGATGGCCATTAACCATGCAAGAAAGTAAAAACAATTCAATATTTCATTTACTTGAAGCCTACTTTGTTTCTTCAAACAACCCAAAAAATAAAAACATTTCTACTTGCATTTTTTAAAAACATACTTAAATATATTTTAAACATTTGATTCATCAATATCATTGACATAAAATCAAATCATATATTCATATCGATCATTGAAATAAATATATTTTTAATTTAATATGCTAAGGCTTAATTTATGGTTACTTTACTCTTTTTTTTACAAGGATCATGAAATGTATACTTCATCATGTTTTCATCCCTCAATTTTCATGCTAAATTAAATGTGTACATTTTTCCACCCAATATTGATTCCATTATAATGTTTTGTTTTTGTATTCCTTGAAAAAAATTGAGTCATTGAAAGTGATGTAAAATGTTGATTTTACATATGTATTTGCAAATGACACTTGATTGTAATTCCCCTTTTCCCCAACTCAACAAGATTTTGTGATTCCTACAAATAATGTGAATGTCACCTCTTTTGATTTCGAATTAGAAAATGTGCTATAATAATTTGAAACCTTTGGGAAGGCATCCCATTCAACATCTTTTATGTTAACAATGTGATAGTCACATTTTTCATTTTGATTATAAATGGTGTCACACAAGTTACATTCCTACAAATAATTTGTTAAAATTAATAACCAAAACATGAAATTTGGATGTGATATGTTTGAATTCAAGAATTTGTTAACTTGAAAAATGATACAAATGTGGAAATATTAACCTTATCCTTTGATGGGATTATGACATCAAATTTGTTTGATTTTGCCATTTTTTTATTTAAATGTTTTGATTTTAAAATTTTGATTTATCCGTATTGTAATTCTACACATGTGACAATAAACACATGCAACATGTTTGTAATGAGTTTTAGAAATTTTCAATTGATACAAATTTGCGTGCTTAATGTTTTAAGCATGATAAAATATACTAAAAAGTAGTCCTATGAAAATTTAATTTCAAAAACAATCTTTTTTCAACATTCACATTCAAAAAGATATTAAAAACCTATTAAATTGCATTTTGAAATCACAGAGCTTTTCATTGAGTTTATTGTAAGTTGAACATCAAGTTTGAAATTTTTCTATATAAAAAAAGTGGATAAAAAGTATGTTCTAAATTGGCTGGTTGTTTAAATTTTCCAACGTATTTTTGCATTAACACTTTAATAGATTATCACCATAATATGAAAAGTTGAAACTATATTCATACACATTAGGGCTTTATCAACTTGAAAATACAATAATTCTAATTGATGTTTTATTTTCATGTATTTATAACTCTATTTTGCAAAATTGTTACCCATATTTTCCAATACTTGCATCTCAAAAAATGTACTTAAATGCATATTAAAATATGTGGTTCTTCAAAATTATGCAATGAAGTTAAGAAACTTCTAATTGTTGATCATTGACTTAAATAATATTCATGAATTCAATATTAAGGCATATTTTATGGATACTTTTTAAAAAACTAGCAAGTGTCACTAACTAGCAAACTTTACCATGTTTGATGCCTTTAAATAAAATTAACATTTTAAATCCTACATTATATATATATATCTATTTTATAAGACTTTTGGTATGGCTACATAACATGATATTTGACCATTGGTACTTGTAACATAGGAGGTTATGGGTGCAAAATGTGGTGTACATGAAGAAAAAATTGGGTACATGGGATCAATTGTCATTAAAATCCCCATAATAGTAACCAATAAACGAAGAAACATATGTTTTTTTTCTTTTTCCTTCAACATAAATGCCAATATTGTCAAGCTTGCATTGATACAAATCACTCAAACCCCAAATGAACCACCCTTTGTCACAATAGCAATCCAACTTTATTTGCATGCCCTTACTTATGGGATGTGTAAGAATTCCATCCATGTCACATACATGCAAACCCATATTAAGTTTATCTTCTTTTAATGGAAACCCAAAGTCAAGAGGTGGGAACTACAAGAATAAGTGTTCATCCATGTCAATGTATATTAACAATGTATATCATAGGGTGATTGATAGGGGATTCAAATCTTTCTCCACAAGGTAATTCTTTTGGACAATTTCAAAGTGTGTATTTTTTCAAGAGAAAAGAACATATAATGTTAAAATTAGCCAAAAAAAAAAACTAAACACAATTCTTAATTACATTTGTAAGGCGCAATTCTAGCCTTATTCCCACATAAAATTCTTTCACCAAAAAGGTTAAGTTTCAAAAATGACATAATCAACACACATACATGGCCAATTTGAATGTGTAAACACACCTTTAAGGACCTATAGACAAAAAGCCATTGGACCATGGATTTAAACCCAAGGATATTGAATGATTGATTCCCATAATATTTTAATAACACATAATACATTTCAATAATTTGGAGTAGAAATGTTTTCCATTTATTTTAAATCCTTCAATTTAAAAACCTCTTGCATGAGGTTTCAAACTTCGAGCTTGGGGTTTTTATTTTTTTGATCAAGGCTTATTGGCTACATACTAGATATTAAAGTAAAACAATAAAAATCGTTCTATTTTCTTCGCTACCTATCAAAACTTGTCAAATATGGTGATTTGGATTTTTTTCTCCTTTCAAAATTTGATGAATTCCATTCATGAAAAATCTTTTACATGGGTCAAAATCATTTTTTTTACCCACTTTTTATATTGAAATTTGGCAAAAAATTATTAGTAAAAGAAATATTAATGTGTGTAATTGTAAATTTCATTGATAATTTTGTAGATTTTTAAAGTAATTTCAAGTTTGAAGACCAAAGGTCTCCAATGGGGGGCCCAAATTTGGAGCAATAAATAGAAGTTTGTGGGGGTGAGGGGCCCAAGGAGGTACTCTTCAAAATTTTGTTACATCGATGATGGATTTTTTCATGCCAATGACAAGGTGACAAGATTTTAAAAAGTTAGGGGCAAGATCTTTCAAAATATATAAAAATAACATTTGAACCAATTCCAAGGCAACATTTTTAAAAATCCACAGAAGTAATACCTAAACCAATTCCAGAGCAAGATCTTTAAAATGATTGTAATTGTAATCGTGTTATTTTGAAAATTCATTTTAAATACTATTTTTTGACAATATGGGGGCATTTAGTCAACATGCAAGGATACACTGATAATATTTATTTTTCATTACAAGGTAAAATTTCACACCCATAAAAAAAGTTTATCAAAGTTATATTCCAACTTGTAATCAATTTGGTGTATTCATCTTGTAGATGATTGTCTTAAGTGTGGTTACATTATAAAATTCAAATATAAAATAAAATCATGATCATTTGATAAATATGAAATATTCAAACATTTAAAATTCAAAAAAATATTTTTCAATGGCATTTCAAATCTCTTAATGTCTAAATGATGTCTTTTTCATTAATATTTATACATTTTTCAATATTAAATATGGAAAATATGAACTTACATTTGATTTATATAAATTAATTATGCCTCTTATTTTGTTTGAGTGTTTGAGTTTATTGAACTTTTTTGAATTCATGAAATTTAACAATTTTTATTATACTAGTTTTTGAAAAAAAAATGATATGATATTATTATAGTCTTGATTCTTTAAATCTTAAAAATCAGTTTTGAAATTTTGCTTTGTAATTTGGAAAAAAAATCAATTTTCTTCTAATATTTTCAATTTTGCAAAACTATATGTTATTCTTTTTAAATTATAGATGAGAGTGTGTATTTGCAAATGAAATAGATGAGATAGTGTGATGGTTATGTGGGTGAGAATGAGACAATGTGAAGATGTAAGATTAGAAATTTGAGGGTTATATTTGTTACAATTGCAATTCAAAAACTATCAAACTCGTTGGAATACCTTCTACTAAATGTGAGTGAATGACAAGGTGAAATTGGGTGGTGAAGGGGGCAAGGAAGGGGAGTGTGTGTATTTGTTTTTGGGTTTTTAGTGATTAGTAGGGTTGAAAAGTTGTCATTTTTTTTTATGTTCATAAATTTTCCTCACAAATTTGCGGATTTTAACACACTTGGGTTTTGATTTTTGAACTTTATGATTCACTATATTCGATCACATAAAAAAATGGATAGATTTTTTAAAAACTTTGGACCTTAAACACATCATAATATTGTGAAAATTGGGAATGGTGGCTACCATACACAAATTGTTTTGTGGATAGTTAAGTATAAGGTGAAAACACACTATAGGGGGTGCCTTTAAATGAAAAAATGTACTATTTTTTGGGTACATTTTGTATTTTTTGGAGGTTTTTTTAAAAACATGCATCTAGTGTTTGGATAAACATATTAAATATTATTTTTTAATGAAATCACATGAATCAAACTTTTCAATTGTAATTGAAATGGTAAAATCAACTTATATTCAATATATAACTAAGTATTTCATCAATTTTTGTAATTATAAATAAATCATTTTTAGATTATATTTGCACTTTGTAGTCTATTTTGACAACATTTATTTTGTCACAAATATCTTTCACCATTTGAACATTTGTCAAGCTTTGGTTTTTTTGCACAATGTGTCATATATTCACCATTATTCCCCTCCTTCATTAAACACAATGTATACATGTTGATGTTATTTTTTGGGAACTCTTGGTGACACATTTTCATGTTTACTTAACAATAAGCTTATTGGTACATGTATTTAAATGACATCTATGTACAAAATGATCAAAAATTTGTTAAATCAAGTGGCCACCAAATGGAGTTCATCCCATCCACCAAGTTGTTGATCTAAAGTCCTAATTAAAACATTTAGTCTTATATTAATTATATATATATAAGTTTGTTCAATCATATAACATCAAGTGCTTTGAATCATTGTGTAAACCACTAGATTACGTCTATCAATATTTTGGTTTTTTTATAAATGTGATTGGCTCTAGTCACAATCGAGGTACCCAAAAAGAATTGTCACACACCAAGGATTTCAATTCACAAAATTTAAATATGAACTTTTTTTTCTTTTCATATTAGATCTTAAATTCAATATTCCCAATGAGTTTTAAGACTTGTAATAAACAAAATGATAGTTAAAGTTAAAAATTTGGTGCACAATTTATTCTCCTTATGATTCCTAGAAAATCAATTTAGTCTTTGGTCATAGCACTTGTAACATGATATAGGAATCAAAGGACTAATATACTTATGCCAAATTGCACCAAATTAAAACCATGTACACAAATTGTTGTTAGATATCAAATGGCAAAAAAATAATACCATATACATTGTCCAAATTTTTATGCCAACACGTAGTCCTATCACCATCCAATATTTTTAGGTTACAAGCTTAAGGGCTAATAAATGAACAATATTTAATGTGTTTTCAAGCAAATATGAAACATTAAGATGTAAACTAATGTTAGATGTAATTTTTTTTGTACAAAATATTGAAATGTTTTCAAGTGTATATAATTAAAATTACATGGGTTACATAGTCAAAATTGGCTTAAATTATTTCCTTTGTAAAAAAGGACTTTAAAGTCTTGGAGTACTAATTCCTTTTAGGAAACCCCGATTGTGACTATAACTGATTGCATAATCATTTGATGCAAAATATAAGAAGTTGAATGTCACATTTGTCTTTATGTATAATGTTCTATGTTTATTTTATATGAAAAACTTGGATATTTGAAGATGGAAATAGATCGCATACCTCCTAGTGCTTACATATTTTCCAAGCATAAATGTGTTCCAAATGCCAAGTTTTTTCTTATGAAAGAACTTACCTATTATGTTGATTTGGATATTAGTCATGAAGGAAAAATGTATGCAAAAGATCAATGCATTTTTTTCCCCCTTGAATGGTTTGAATAATTTTGAATTCCCTTGAGTTTTCAAAAATTGTCAATTAGTTCTATTATCTCTTTTAGCTTGTTTAATCATATAACATCAAGTGTTTTGACTCACTATGTGAACCATTGGATTATGTCTGGCAATGTTTTGGTTTTTTGGCAAATTTATTTGCATAATTTACTTTTAATACAAGTTACCTAAGAAGGCACATGTCACATTTGTTTTTATGGATGGTTGTCTACTTGTAATCTATGAAGAACTTGAATAGTTGAGGATGGAAATTGATTATATGCCTCCTAATTGGGCCTACATATGTTTTGCTAAAAAGTGTGTGCCAAATGCCCAAGTTTTTTTCTTACAAGAACTTGTTCATATAACACATATTTAATTAATTATAGACTTTGAAAAAGTTCAAAAATAAAAACAATGAATTTTGAGAGTTTAAAGATAACTATAATAACATCTTCAACCTAGTGGGCACTAAACAAAATGTCGAAATGACAAAATTTGCATAAGAAAATTTTCCCACCATGAGAACAATTAACATTCATGACAATAGATAAACTTGGTGGCCACCGGATTTGAAGAACTAGAAGACCATAAAAAGAGGGGTGCAAAATTAAAAGACCATAAAGAGAGAGGTGCATAACATCATGAAGTAAAAAATTTAGTGGCAAAATCAAAAGACACAATTTGAAATATCTACTAAATTTTATGTCATTGAATTCTATAAAGTATCAACAAAAGAATTTAAAAGACCTAAAGTTATTGCATCTCATAAATTGTTGGTGGACCATTCAACATAAAAGCTTGTAGGGCACTAAAAAATTGAAAATATATATTTACTAGAAAATAAAATCATTTGGTGGCCACAAATGGGTACAATAAATCTAGTTGGAAATGTACCAAAACATATACATTCAACATGTAACCTTGAGTAGAAATAATTTTCTTATTATGAAATATGAAATATGAATTTCATCCATTGGAGCCGACAATCAAAGTAAACTTCAAATTCTTAAAATGAATAAAGAACTTATTAGGTCCATGAAAATTATGCACCCAATTCTTCCTACTTCCAAACCTTAATGCCCTTCTCCTTTTCAAACATGACCTTAATTTATGAGAACTAGACTTGTTGTGTGTCAGAATTAAGCAATAACCTTAAATTCAAGGTTTTTCCTTAAAAGGCAATTACTATGACTTTTCAACATCTTTGCTATCAAATTTCATTACACGCAACTATCGAATCAATGGAATCAATGTGATGGAGTTGCAATTAGGTGTTTCCAAAGTTTAAAAAAGGAGTTGCAACAATGTCTGACTAGACAATGTCAAAAAATGGCTTCTAGGATTCCATAATTAACTACATTAGTAGTCACTTATGCCATATATTACAACTTGTGATTACATGACTATTTAATGAAAATGACCATGTTGTAACTACAACTAATTGTATCCTTAGTGCTAGTCACACATGGCATTTGTAATTGCCTCTTCCATGAGTATAATGATTATTATCACAATCATGGAAGGTGCATCCAATGACCTAGATTTAATTTTAAAAATATAAATTAATATTAATTTGTTGATTAATTCCTTGTTGCCACATGGTTGGGCTAGAAAGCTTAGATCTAATTGTTAATAACATGTTGTCATGTGGTAGCCTACACCCATTTCATTAATAGAATTCTTGCCAATTTATGTGCTTCCACATGGCAGCCTAGGCCAAATTGGAAAAAACATATTCAATTATAAACTACCATGTGGTAGCTAATAAATGAAAAAAATTGGCATATTGTGTGATGTCACATGGTAAACAAAAGCTAATCAAATAAGGATAAACAAAGTTTAGGTTAAAAGGCAAACCTAGGTTAAAAGCTTAGACAGACAACCTAAGCAAGAAACCTTACTAACTTAAACCATTTACCTAAATTGTAAGTGTGAGAACTTGAATTGGCCCTCACTTCCACTTTGAAAGTTTAAGGGTCAAAGCACAATTGGGTGGACTATTTGGATTGTCATAGTTGTAAAGTTTTTGGATTAAATGAACTGAAAATGTAAAATCATATCAAAAATTAAAATTTTCAATTTTTTCATTATCCATGTTGCAACAGACTTTAGTGAAAATCTTATTAAAACTTATGGATGAGTTTTAACAAAAGAATGGATTCATTGTGGACTTTTGAAATGATGACACTATGTTTTTCACACACAAAAAATGAGAATTATGAATTCAAAAAATATGTCATAGTAATATCAAATTTAAAATTAGAAAAAGGCCACCATAAAATGAATAATTTAATTGTAAGATGCATTGATTTTTTTCAAATTTATATTTTTTCATATTTTAAAATTGAACTTGTCTTGATTTTCGTCATTTTTTTTAATAATTGGTATCCCATTTCACATTGAAATCTTGAAATTTTTCTTTGAATATCTTGACCAATGACATGTCTAAGGGTATTTATAAGGTGGTATATTAATATTTGTGATCAAAACCATAGGGGATAATGATAGGATTTATAGTTTGATAATTGTTTTAAATGCTGAAAAATATAGCTAGTGTAAGATGTGGACTCTTCAAAATGTCAAACGTGAACCACCTACACATGAGTTTACTTTTAAATCCTTAATCATTGTTCCACAACTCTTTTTTATATATATAAATTATTCACCAAAAAATTATAAACAATACTTTAAGATAACATAAAAAATAATGAACCTTCTAGCTAAGTTAGGCCTAGCTTGACCTAACATAAGTAAACCGTTGACCTATGTTGACCTAGGCTCCTACGCCTCTATAAGTTAACCATGGCATACATAGTTAATTCTGTTACCTAAACTAACATATGTTACATAAGATAATGTAGGCTTACCTAGAGGTTGACATAGGCCTAACCAATGATAACTTGAAATAACCACTAAGATAAATTTAAATTGACCAAAATTTTACCTAGGCTAAACCCAATGAAACTACCAGGTCTAAATGTAAATTAACCTCAATTAAACCTAAGCTAATAGGCCTTAGTTAAGCCTAAATTAAACTTAACCTAACCAAGGTTAATATAAACCAACCAAGATGAAACCTAAGTTAAACCTAGGCTAGCAAATATTAAATCTAACCTAGGTTAACATAGGTTAAAATTAGGTTAAAACTTGACTAAATTTAAATTACCAAAGGTGACACATAGGTTGATTTTATTAAAGTTAAATTAATGAAAGCTAAAACTATGCAAAGCAAAGTTAAACATAGGCTAAACCTAAGGTGAGTTAGGTTAACTTTAACTAACCTTAGGCAATCCTAGGCCTCCCTAAGTTGATTTAAGTTAACCTAATATAACCTAGGGTTACCTAAGTTATCCCAAGGTTGTGTGGGTCAACTTAAGCTACATAGATAACCTATGTTATTTTAGGGTAGCCTAGGTTAACTTAAGCCTACTTATGATAGTGTAAGTTAAGCTAACTTAGATTATGACATGTGTCACATTTTAGAAATTGATTACTAATCATGTAGTCATTATTATGTAATCAAATAATCATTTGTATGACTACAATCATCATTACACCAATATGTGTCCAAATTCACTCTATGTTTCATATATTCTAAATGAAATTGCATAAATTTACCGTGGTGAAAATGGGCAACCCTTTAATAAACTAGGACCAATGGCTACGGACAAGTGATCTCACTAATAGCTAATTGAATTCACCAATAGTTAATAATATTCATTAATAGTTAAATCATCAATAATAAATTCATTAATAATTAATTTCAAACCTACACTATGAGAAATCACGTCTGTTGAAACCACATTACCTTGTAACTAAAACTCAAAAAACAACTCGTATACAACTATTATGCAACTACCCCTTTGGGTATTACAACTACTATGCAACTATCCCCTTAGAAATACGGTGTACTACTAAATAAATTACCACGTCAAAAAATCAATTAGTTATATTATACTTGTAAGTGAGTTGAAAATGGGTCTTTTGTACGATAATTTATACACATTGTACATACATATGAAATCAACCATATTTGATTTTTTTAGGACTTACATTGTAGTTGCATGTGGTAACTACTTTAGAACTATTATAAATGTGTCATTAAAGTAAGAATTATGTTGCAACTAATGTACAATGTACATACATGTGATTATACCATGTGTCGACATTTCCACCAGCCATTATGGGATACATTTGCAACTAGTTTTCATTATGATTCCCATTCATATGATTAATATGGCCCCTAGTGCGCCACTATTAAAGTACTATTGTTTAACTATCTTAGTATGACTATAAATCAACTACTTATAATTTAATAAGGATACATAATCATCAATTATTTATATCTTCATCATATGTGTTTCATTTTGAGTGATTTAAAATGTTATGGGAACGCTACCTCAAGTTCTAGTCATCTTTGAAGTGCAAAGGAATATGAGTAATGAAAAAATAACAAGAAGAGAAATAAGTTTTCCAACTTACAAAACACATTAATATTATTATTTTCTTTGCACCCTTCCTACTTTCAAACCTCATAATTTATTTCTATTCATTTAAACGATTTAATGTGTTATAGGATTGCCACCTTAAATTCTACAAATTATCTTTGAACTTTAACAACAAAAAAAAACATACAAGAAATCTTGTGGGTGTTTCGGAATTGGCCTTTGTAGCATTTGGTTCTTTGTTTTTTGAGTTTTTGACCGCTCTATTTTGAGGGGCCATAACTTTCTTAGTACTATTCCATTTTTTACAATTTTTAGTGCACTAGACATGCCAATAAAAGGGGTTCAAGTTTTGTTTAGATGAAAAAAACAATGGAACCCTCCCCTTGGATTTAGCATGCCTTTAGTGCTTAAATGTTATAGTTGCAACTCAATTGTAATTAATGAACAACTAAAAATTTGACCCATATGTTTTGTTTTCGAATCCCATGTTACAAACTATATAAAAAAAACTTGTTATCTTATGTTCTCAAACTAAAAATATACGTGCCATTTTGGGATGAGTTGAAATTTTTTTAACCTAAAGGCAAAAAAAAAAATAAAAAAAAAATTTCATGGCTATTATTTAATGGATTTAGTCTTGTGTTTTCTTACTTACCTACCTAGGTTTTTTTAACCTAAGTAGGTAGGTCCTAGGTGAATATGTATGTATGCACGTCTTATGACCTACTAACATACCTACTTGTGATTTATGTATGACCTACCTAACTACTAAATTTTTTTTATTTTTTATTTTCTCCAATATATAATTAAAATGATATGTGGCAATTTTTTATTGTGCCACATGTTGCAAGCTCGGACAATCATTAACAATCACAACGGATGATGGAGATCAATATTTCAATATTTTAATGTCAATAAATCTTCAAATGCCACATGTAAAATTTTCATAAATGGATTTTTATTAATGACATTAACATGACATCATGGGTGTAGTTATAATGGAGTTGAATAGTAGTTGAAAATGAGTTATTTTGATTAAATTACAATTGAGTTGCAATGAGTTGCATCATATAGATGATGAGTTGCAAATGTCCATTGCAACTCAAAAATTGAGTTACAAGGCCAATTGCAAAACACCCTTTTTTTCATAATGTTAGGTTAAACACCTAGGAATCTTCACTAGGTTACCTAACTTAAATTAGGAACCTAGCCCACCTAAACACCTTGCCCACCAACCTAGGGTGCAAGTGTGAAAGTGTGAACTAATGTCGTCCGATTATCCAATTTCTAGGCAAAATTCCAAATATGAAAAAAAAAAATGTTCACTTTTAAAAAAAGGATGGATATGTATATTTAAATTCCCACATATTTTCATATATAGATAGTTATGTATTTTTTAAAAATTCCGTTTGTTAGTTA
Organism: Sphagnum tenellum; assembly: GCA_963921925.1. Taxonomy (NCBI): domain Eukaryota; kingdom Viridiplantae; phylum Streptophyta; class Sphagnopsida; order Sphagnales; family Sphagnaceae; genus Sphagnum; species Sphagnum tenellum. The sequence goes on from OY998144.1 coordinate 24,200,858, forward strand.
CGAATAGATGATTATTGAGTGTTAAAAAATCATGGATATGCATAAAGGATATGCATTACCAATTTGTCACTACTCACTCAAAATGCGGACTAAGGCATAAGGTTTTTTTTTAAATACAAAAAAGTCGCCACATCTTGAGGGACAAAATTTAGAAGTCCCTAGATTTAAACAATGTAATCTTGAAGGTCATTAGAACTAGGCAAGATTCCCAAAAAAATTTATGTCCCTCCAAGACAATCGCCATTTACTACTAATTAATGCTAGGAATCCTAGCCATTGTACCTACTTGAGGAATTTGAAAAGCAAACATTGTACATAACTATACATATGCTTATATAATCTTTAGATACAAATTTACATATGGTTAACTGAAATCTTGCATCCATGGACATGAATACTTTTAAATTAGTGGTCAATCTATATTCAGAGGATATGTATAATTATTATTTTTTAACTGATGTAGTTTTAGAATATGCATATACATAATTAGCTAACCCTATATAACCAAACAACACTAGTTTGAACCCTGCACCTCCTTTCACTTCCATGTTTAAGGAACAAACCTTTAACCATTGAACCATTATTTAAATTTTAAAAAAATCATTACAGATTATTATGCACATTTGTTTTTACCCTAACTATTATTGACAATTCTTGACTATTCTACCATAAGTTATTCTAGGCTATTTTATCATATGCCATTATTGGTTATTTTACATTATTTTACAATAGGCTATTCTTGGTAATTCTTGGCAATTATTCCAAAGGTTATTTTAAGTTATTTTATTGTACGACATTATTGGTTATTTTACATTATTTCACCATAGGCTATTGTTGGTTATTATAAGTTATATTACCATAGGCTATTTGTGGTTATTCTATTGTTGGTTATTTTAGGCTATATTATCATAAACTATCGGTGGTTATTATATTATAGGTTATTGTTGGTTATATTATCATAAGCTATTAGTGGTATTCTATTGTAAGGTATTATTGGTTATTATAAGTTATATTACCATAGGATATTGGTGGCTATTATATTGTAAATTATTATTGGTTATTTTAAGTTATATTGTCATAAGTTATTAATGGCTATTATATTATAGGCTATTGTTGGTTATTCTAATAATGAAACATGATGTTTACATAATGACCCTATAATAAAATAATTTTAACCATGGTGAAATCATTAAGGTGTAGGGAACCTATTTTACTTTTAAGGTTTCATAGTGATTTAAGTTAGTGAACTACATGCCACTTTTGTATTAATGAACGTTGAAAAATGGAGTTATGAATTGTAACCATCCATCATAAGGAATAAGGTTTGTAACCATCCATCGTAAGGAATAGGGTTTAATTAGTGAAAACTTCTTATCATCACCCATCGATGAGTTCTTGTCACAATGGTGGGATGTTTGAACTTTGACGCTCATAAATGGGCTTGGGTGAGAATGGTAATGGGTTGGAGGGTATTTTTGTGTCATTGATGGGAGGATTATAAGGGTGTAAAAATGGGCATTTTGAAAAAGTTGCAAGGTTTGAGGTTTGAAAATGTTGTGAAAACTAACTTGAAAAATAATAGGCAAACAAATTTGAACATGAAACATATTTTATGGGTGCATACAAAGTGCAAGAGTTTTGCAAGGTCACAACCTATTTGGAAAACATGGGAGGGCATTTTGTGATAGTTGGTCTTGAGAGAATAGGCATTAGTACAAAATGTTGACTCAATTCACTAGTCTAAACCACTATTGGACCTTCATAATGTAATAGCTATACCTCGCCCTAAATCTCAATCCCATAGGTGAATTGGAACATTATGTAGTAAACCTATTTCACTATATAATTCATTGAATTTATTGTAGTAGAATTGGGTCACTATGCAATGAACCCAATTCAGTATGTAGTGTATTTAATCCACTCAAAGTTGAATATAAACCATATGTTTTGGATCCAATTTACTATATAGTGTATATAATACATTCATAGTTGAATTGGGACCTTATGTTTTGGACCCAATTTGTTATATATTGAATTTAATTAACTTGAGGTATTTTACAATTATTAAATAAATGGGCTATGCAATTGAAAAATATGTTTGCTTTTGTTTGAACCCAAAATGGCGTTTCAATGCCATTAATTGGTTTATGTCACATCAATGTTAACTTAATATGGGTTTTTGTCATAGTGTTTACCAATGTGCATTAGTCAAAATGTGAATAGCTTAAAATAACCAAAAGTAGCCTATCTATAATAGCCTATAAAAGTCGAATGTAACATGAGGTGGAATGGTTTAAATAACCAGAAGTAGCCTACCTATAATTCCATATAGTAACTAAAGTAACTTAAAGTGCAATAGTTTAAAATACCCAAAAGTAATTCACTTAGAATTATTGAAAGTGATTTTAGGCGGATGACCTAGAATAGCCAAAAATAACTTAAAATAGCCACATGTAACCTAAGATGGAACAACCTTAGATAGCAAAAAATAACATAGAGAATAGCCTAAAATTGCCAAAAATAACTTGGGGTAAAATAATTTATAATATCCAATAGTAGCCTAGAATAACCTAGAATTGCCAAAAGTAGGATAAGGTGAAATAACGTAAAATAATAGAAAATATCTTTAAATTACCAAAAATAGCCTAAGTTGAAATAATTTACAATAGCCAAAAGTAATAAAGAATACCCTAGAATATTTGAAAATAATTCAGGGTGAAATAAATTAAAATACCCAAAAGTAATCTAGAATGGTTGAATAACTCAAACTATATATATTTCAAACCTAACATATTTTAAATATATCTCAAATGAAAATTGCTTAAAATCATCAAAAAATAACCTAGGATGAAATAACCTATAATAATAAAAATAGCATGGAATTGCCTAGAATTACCAAAAGTACCCTCGGATAAAATAACCTACAATAGCGAAAAGTAACCAAAGATAGTTTAGAATAGTCGAAAATAGCCTAGGATGAAATAATTTAAATAGTCAAAAGTAACTTAAGATAACCTAGAATAGCTAAAAGTAACCCATGATGAAATAACCTACAACAACAAAAAATAACCAAAAATAGTTTAGAATTATCAATAATAACCCAAGGTGAAATAACTTAAATTTAAAAAAAAAATCAAGAATAACCTAGAATAGCCGAAGGTAACTTAGGATGAAACAAACTAAAATAACAAAAAATAACCAAAGATCACTTAAAATTGTCAAAAGTAACCTAGGGTGAAATAACTTAAAATAGCCAAAAGTAACCAAAGATACCTTAAAATAGTTGAAAGTAGCCTAAGATGAAATAGTTTACAATAACCAAAAGTAACCAAGGATCATAACTTAGAATAACACAAAATATCCTAAGATTAAATAGCTTAAAATAACCAAAAGTAACTAAGGTTCATAACCTAAAATACCTAAAAGTACCTTAGGATGAAACAACTTTACTACAAGAAATCATGACCTTTTTGATAGGGGATTTTAGTAAAAAAGACCCCATATATATGGTTCTTTGCCCCCATGTCCAACTTGACCAAATTGCCATTTTGGACAAGTCATTTTAAACCTGAACATTTTGATTAGGCCTTTTTGGTTAGTTTTTTTTATTGAGTTTTTTCACTGAACCACCATGACAATAATATAATTTGGACATACCTTTTGGTCAATGTGGACATCAAGTTGGCCTTTTGAAAATTTGTGATTTCTTATAGTGCTTAGAATAACCAAAAATAACCAAAGATAGCTTAGAATATCTTAAAATAACCTAAAATGAAATAGCTTATAACAACCAAAATAACAAAGGATAGCCTAAAATAACCAAAAATAAATTAGTATAACAAAAAAATACCTTAATGTGAAATGGCCAAACGTACTTTAAAATCATCAAAAGTAACCTAGGGTGAAATAATTTACACTAGCCAAAAATAGCTTAGCTTAAATAATATTATTATATTAACAAAATTCTTATCTATTTATTTATAAATTTTTTTTTCAAAAGAATGAATGTTGAAATGTTATTGAATAATGATACTCAAATGTTTTTTTGGCCAAAAAATTTTACATTTCCAAAAAGAAATAATGTAATTGTGTACATTATTGAAAAAACTTTTAAAGTAAAATTTAATTATTTCATTTGGAAAAAATGTCAATAGATATAAATTTTCAACTTAGTTGATGTCTGTGTAATGTTTAAAATGACATATTGGAGAAATAAAATGCATTGTAATTTGTTATCACAACAAATGAAGTAGTTTAGTGGTAAAGGTGTTTACCTCCATCCTTGGGTTCAACAATCAAACCTCATTAAAAATGTGGTTGTGGTGAACAATGGTATACATGTTGATTAAATATTCCCTTATTACATATGTTGACAATGTGGCCTACTTACTTAAGTTTGGGTATTTTATCCTAGTTGAGGCAATGACATGTGTCACTACCTCATAAGATGAAAGTCATGAAATTATCAATAACATAAATTACTTTATTTTATTACTTAAATATATATGTAAATTATTAATTCAACATTATTGTTTAGTGAAATGGTTTGGTGAATTTGTTTCATTAAAAAGTAACCTTATTCATTAGTTATTTGTTTCGATAGTTATTAATGGATTAGTTCAATTATTTATAACAATTCGTTTTTGTTACTAAGGGGTTGACCACTTTTGCCATGGTAAATCTATCCAAATTCATTCAAAATTTAGTGAAACACAAAATGAATTTGGACACATATTGGTAAAGTGCATTGATTTTACGATGGATGTTGAAAGTAGCTCATGCATCATTTTTCATTTGATTTTTCCCCCTTTTCATCCAAAATATGACAAATTTAAGACTCAAAATACACATTACAATGCCTAATGAATCCTTTTGGAACCTTTATCATCCACCATTTCATTTTATTTTTCAAGGTGTTATTGCTACATTTTTGCAACATATGTGGGGGAGGGGGTGGGGGGGGGATGAACATATGCAATAATAAATTTATTTTTGATCCAAAAACCTTTTTAAATACATTCGTACACTTTTTGTGATGTGTTATCGTGATTACAATGTTGCACCCAACACCACCTTATGGAAATAGGACCACAAATTTCTAATTCATCCATAAAATGGATCATTAGATGAATCATTAAGTCACAAAATGCGAGGGCAAACCATACCTCAAACATGCTCAAGGTCTCCACAACAAATGTGCATAGGGCCAAATGTCATATGGGTTCAAGACCTTTGTGCATAACCATTGGAATGAGTGCACTCACACTAATATGTGGACAAACAATTGTAACCAATGCTTGGTTTTGTGTATTTAACATTTTAGAAAAAATAAATTCAAATGGAATTGTTTTCACATAATGTTATTTTCAATGTATTGGCATATATATTCTAAAAGTTTGAAATTGATGTAATAAATGAAAAATACCCAAAAGCATTTTGAAATCATTGTAACCAATGTTTTTAAGCAATAAAAGGACTTATAAATGGATTTGAATTTTTTTGACAATGACATATTTTTAGCAAAATTTTGATATAAACCATAACATAGTAGTGTGATGAAAATTTTCAAGATTTTTTTAAAGACTTTTGTTCAAAAGATTCTAAGAATATCTTAGAATAAACACCCAATAAGTAGTCATCCAAGGGGGCGGGTCTAGTTCATGAGATCCCATTTGCACCTAAATACCCTACCCAATTGAATGAACGTTTTTCGTGGCCTAGGCTACAACATGCTCCAAATGCCTACTAACATTATTTGCTACAACATCACATGGTGGTCATGGCTCTTCATGTTGAATAACCTAAATTAAGGTTAGACTTGTTTCTTGAATGTTGTGGCATAACCTATTGGTGCACAAACCTCAACCACAAAGTCATAAATGTTTGTCTTTCATTTAAATTGAACACAAATGGGGCTTGTGGTTTTATGTAGGTAGCACCTCCCTTTTATTGTCGCAACCAAAGGTGTCACATCACCCCAATTTGTTCTAGGTCCTTACAAACTTCCATTGTGTCTCTCCTCCCCACACAAGTACTTTAGCATGTTGTTTAACATGTTGCATTCCATGTGCATGTTGTCCAAGTTTCATATGGGTAGTTTTTGCAATCGTCAACACATTACCCCATAGTTCAAGCAGGTCTTTGTGCTCACATGCTTGAAATATATTGTTGTGATCATAAAGTGGAACATCAATCCCACGAACATGCCCATGGTGTTCCCATTAAACCCCCCACCAAATTCCCACCATCCACCCATTAAACTTTTGACATGTGCTTGTTAAACTTCCACATTTCCTTTTTTAAACTTCCACCATTGCACCCATTAAACTTTTACCATGCAACTTAACCTTTAACCAGACACCAATGAAAAAAATGAAAATGTTATCTTGCACAATTTTTGGATGGATTATCAATTTAGATCTCATGAATTTGACTTGTTGTCACCATATGAATTTTCTAACAAAGTTTGCAAAACATCAATTGCTTACTATAGATTGTTGGGACAACATCCACAATATTGACACATGGTCTTTATGATCATAAGGCACCTCAAATTCTTGTCTTACAAGGTTACGAAACACCATTTGTGAAAATGATTCAAAAGCTTACTTCAAAGCAATATGTATAATATTCACACCTTGGAAATTTTTAATTGATTTGCATCCCAATGGTGACTTTCACAAGAAAATTTCATATAATTACATCGTATAATAATTATTTCATATAAAATTAATATGCTACATGAGTGTGAATATGAAATGCCAATAGATTATTAGTAAAATTTACAAACAATAATATCGATTGTAAAGAACAACTTAACCAATAATTTTAGAAAAAAAAAAGTTATGTACTATTGTATAATGAAGATTTTGAAGATTATATTGAAGAAAATGATGATATATGTAATGATACAACACCAAAAATTTACTAAAATGAATCATGCAAAATATATCATATAAATTTGAGTATTCAATGTATAACATCCAGAGAAGAAAATATGTCATAGACATCATTACCATGTTTAACACCTTGTATACAAAAAGGTCAAACATATCAATACAAGTTAAATATGCAAGTTTAATAAAACATGAACATCCATACAAAGGCATTATAACCAATTGGACAAAATCATTACACCAACAACATAATTCATTTTACAAAAATAATGATTTAGCCATTATTCCAAAAATGCAATTAAAGCATTTGGAAATGTTTGTATTCAAACCAAATGAATTGTCTAAATTATGACCTATACCATCAAAAAATTAACAATATGTTAAATACCTAAAAAACTTGTCTATATCACATTTCATCTGAATGCCCATAGTCAAAATTATTTGTTGAATTAATATATTTCAACTAAATGAATATAAAAAAAAAGCATTTCAACACTTCACAATGAATATCAATAAAAAAAGTACTAGCAATCATCATATGATGAAATATGTTGGTGGTGCAACAAGAACTAATTGCACTCACATTCATCATCTAATAATAAACAAAATATTGATGATTGGACGCAATATATTAACATATATCCATCTAAAAACTTCAAATACTAAAAGCAAATATTTTTCCATTTGGAGGTTTGAACATCATGTTCATGGGAGATTTTATGCAGCTCCCACTAGTTAATGATTTACCATTGTATTCTTCAAACATTCAACCAATGTTTTCATTTATCAAACAAACAAAAAAAATGATAGGAAAAAGTCTTTGGAACAACTACATGTCTTTAAATAACATTATATTGACACAACAAATGAGGCAAGTAAAAGATGTGTAATATTTTAATATGCTCCAAACTATATATAATAATATTCTTACACAAATATTATGACATGTGTACACATTTTCTTTCACAATTGAAAATTAACGTTTTTGAGCATTTGTGGGATACAACTATATATATTATACCTCACAACAATCTAAGAGATGCAATAAACCATTACATGATTCAATACACCCTCAAAAAAATTCAATCACAAATGTCACACAATTTTAGCTATAAACACATATTAAAAACAACCCTTTCAAGATGACACCAATTTATGGCTAGACAAACCATGCCCACAAACAAAAGTCACAACCTAACAACATTTTTAAATTTACACAAAGGGCTAGAAGTTATGTTAATTAAAGATTTGTACCCATAATTAGGACTAGTGATGGAACAATTGGAGAGGTATTCAAAACTTTTGTTGCCAATTGTAATAAAACATTGCAAGCACATACAATTCATAAAGAAACATATGTTAATAAATTTTAACAATTTCATATAAGAATGTCCATCACTACCAAACATAATATTTGATGGGCTTCCTAAAATGTTGTGGTAATTCAACCAAATTTCGAAAAGTCATGTTATACACATCAAACTCATGAACATAAACATACCAAAACATTCAAAAATACATAGATACCAACTTCCACTAATGCATGTTTTTTGTTTGGTTGATTACAAAACACAAGGACAAACATTTGACTACCTTGCAATAGACATTTATAAACTCCCAAATGGTAGAACATTAAATATACACTATTCATGTAACCCTCTCATGATTACATAATGTGCAAGGTCTTGTAATACTTCAAGATGTTCAATTTGAAAACCTTGAAAAATCCATGTTACATAAATATAATAAAAGCTTTCATGACCATGAAAATGAATAATGCTAATTCAACAATGACAAGTAAGCCATTCAAAAGGAACATTATAAGACCTTCAATGTCAATGTCATCCACTTTGATAAAAATTCATATTGGATCAAAGAATATGGGTTATTAAAGGTACATGAAAATATATTGCTAGATGATATTACATCATTAACATATGAACATGTATCAACCACCATGCAAATGATATCCAATAACCATTTCAAAACACAACAATATCAACAAAATTTATACCCTAGGTTATATGGGAACACGCATCACAAACATAAATCTTAACAACATAAAGCTGTTCACAAATGCTTAGGTTCATTTCAGAGGCAAGAGTCACAAGTTACAAAAATATTTGCTTAACCATGGTAACATTTCTGGAATCACAATGTGTCCCACCACAATGTTATTATCATTGAAAAGCTCCTAATGAGGAAAGGTGCATTAATTTGATTATCACTTAAACTTAACATCATGTCACTAGTGCATAGTAGAGGGCCTAATCCTTTATTAGTTGCAAGGTAAGAAGTAATTGGCTGTAATCTATTTTAATAAGCACCTACAATAGTCCAACCTAAATACCCTACCTACCTACCTACTAGTATACCCTACCTAATCATCTAAACTAAAAAATCTTATTAAGTGACAAAATATCTCTTTGGAAACAAATTCATGGTGTTGGCACATTGAAGCGAGCAACACCATTTTGCATGAAATTCAGCGCTTTCTATATATATGAATCCCAAAGGCCCAATTTTCTTTTCTCATGCAGTAAAATTGCTTGGCATTAGATATTCCTTGATATTGTTGTGTCCATTTGTTCTTTAAAAAACCATGTAAACCTAACAATTCCATTTAGAATTCTAAGGAAAACCAAAAGTATTCCCCTCACCCTATCTTCCACTTCACCCCCCTTTTGTCATTAAATAATCTTATAGTTTTTTAAACAAATTTTGGTGAAAACATTAGTATTCAATTATTGCACATTGGCTTCCAAGTAGATATCACATTTTGTACTGAGTGACATCTAAGGTAGGACCTTTGCAAGGGAAATCATATAACCACTTACTTATATGCCACTTGGACTTAAACCCTATTGAGGATCACAACATATTTCAAAAAATAATGGTTAAGACTATTTGAAATGGCAACTAAGTAAAGAATTATTTCAATTCACAATTGTTTTATACTCTTGCAATGCAATTTATATAACATTAGTGTGTTTAAACTAGAGAATAACAAAATTGCATGAGATATCTCACATATTGTAGATCTCTTATCCATAAACCTTTGTATATAACTTATTAGTTGCAAAATACCATGGGTATGGCAAGAGCTGTGAAACAAACCTCAAAGATGCATCTTCCATGTTGCGTACACATTGCCAGTGCCAGATGTCTATAAGATTCAAGACCTCTCAATACCTGCAGCTATTGAAACACTGCAGTAAAGTTGCCACATTAGTAGTCAAAACCATAATCCAAAACACAATGGACCTCGCAGGTTTGGTACTTCTGTCATCTAAATGCATGGAAAAAGGGAAAAGACACAACAAGCAGTATGTCACTATGCAGAAGTCACTTAAGAATTGGCCTTGGGCAGCCTTTTTTCTTGAAGAATGTTTTTCCAAAGTCTGAAAGGGATCATAAATCAAGGTCCACAGACTTTCTTCTTTTTGCCTGAGCCCTAAATCTTGAACCTAAAATTTCACCTGTCATCACTTTCACAAGGGCCATCTTCAGCATGTTTGGTTGCTCAATAGGCCATGTTACTTGCGTAGTTTACAACCATTGAGAACACTAGAATTGCAACACCAGCAGCCAGGGGAAAGGATTCCCCCAAGGAAATAGGGCCATGGCAGGTGAAGTAGGTACCACAGAAGCCTGCTCAACTCACAGGCTCAACTTCTAGGGTGCTCCCTGATGGAGTATGGGGGCATGGTGATCCTATCTCCCCAAGGCCAAACTCTGAATTCAGCCTCACCATCTCGTCCCACATTGCATTTGAAGCTGTTGAAGAAATGTCAAGGCTCTCAATTGCCAGTAAAGCATCATACATGCCATAATGTGGATTCTTTGCACCCACCCACTGAATAATCTGAACTCACATTTGCTCTTAGTGCTAGTGAGACTCAGCAATATCAGATCAGGATTTCATAAGTTCTGCAATCCACATCAATGCCTCAATTAGGGAGCCCACAGATCAGAACTATTAGAATTGCATGGGAGGAGGATACGATCATTTTTCCAAATATCAGTGATTCCAACACTTGCATCTGACAAAAACCAATAGTCTGAGTCTGTCTGCAACCATCCCAACGACACTCTGGTAGTTAGTTGAGATGACATCTCTATCATGAATGCAATGATCTACATAAGTTGCCTCAAATAACATATAACCCTTACTGCTTATTCCTGACAGCTCTAGATAAACCAAAACTGGCTGACAAACATAAAAGGATTAGACAAGCCATGTATCTTCTGAAGCATTTACAAGGCAGCAAAGTACAAAGGCTGATGAAGAAAATAGGACAAATGAAACAAGCACTAACAGCCACCTCGACAGGTGTGATTTTCATGATTCCACATGCAGGGTCATTCTGAGGGCCAGTAGCCTCAGGACTGGATGATGTCTCATGGTTGCCAAGAGGGCCAAGCTCTGACAGGCTACGTCCTAGCTCCTGCATCATAGGAGTGGTCTCATGCTGACGAGACATGGCCATCGCTGATGAAGTTGTGTCAACAGCTGCATCATTTGTATTCATCTCCTCAAACTTTCCTTCAAATCGACTGCCAAACCATTCAGGCCAAGAACCTTGCAATGATCAGATACAACATCAAAGGGATCCACCATTGTTGTGCTCTCACATTGACATGGGTTCTTGCAGCAAATAAAAAGAGACCAATGTCCACCAAAAATCAAGGAGCTGAAGCAGCAGGAGAGAAGAACTGACCTGACTAGATAGACATCAATGGGCCCCATGGTACTTCGAAGCAGAATCTGAAAACGACGATGTGGGTACTCAACAGCCTGATTCAATACACCCCTCCCCATTCAAGTACGCAAGCAAAGTGCCCATCAAGCTTTAGAATTCTACCAAGGCTAAGCTGCAAAACAACTGACATCTCAAGTGGTGCTGATAAAAACAACCCCACCCAACCACAAAGACTCAAAACCTATTATGTGAAAACATGAACATCGACCAGGTGACTCAAATAGAACCAAATAAGGATAGTACCTCATCAGGGTCAGGGACCTCAAGAGTGGTGCCATGTGGGGCCTTGATTGCAATCAGAGTCTCATTCTGTATTGTAAGAGAAAGTCATTGAGGATTACAAGCATCATGACCACAACTATACTGTACTTTATAATCAAGCTGCTGCAAAATTTCTCAAGAGTTGCAGCCATCAAGTAGTTCAAGTCAACTTCAGTGAGAAATAAAGCCATTTAAACCAGGATTGAGAGTGGCTAACCTGAAAGCATGACAGGCTCTTAATGTCTTCATCCGTTACATAGAGCCATCTGTAAGCATATAGAAAGGCCACAGACAATTACCACCCCACACAAAACAATGTACCTGGACCTAGAAAAGATCAATGTGTCAATTACAACAGCACATGACCTAAAAAGACCTTAGAAGACAGGGGAAAGAGATTTACTTCTTATTGCTCTCATTCTCACTTAAGGTTCGTAATTGCTCCCTCATTTCTCTGCTCCCACCCCACAGGCTAAGTGTGAAGGCCACATACATTTCAGCCAGATTCCCAGCAAGATGTTGAAACTAAAAGCTCATACCAACTCCAACCCAGCTGCAGGAAGTAAGGAAGGTTCACAAGCACATTTGAAACCAAACTACTCTGCCTGCAAGCTCACCTGATCCTGTCATCCAGACTTTGCTCCACCATGAGTAGTTCCTTCACCTCAGCCTACAAAAACTTTAAACACATAAGTTCATAATTCCACTCAGGAATTGGAGTTATATGCATGGAAATTGTGATACTGTGGCCCAACCAGCAGCACATTTCATCAAAGGGATATTTCCCATCACTAAGCTGAATTTAGCACCTGAAGTGCAGCTTCGTCATCTTCTGCAGCCTCCGGTCTTGCCACACCAACACCCCTGCTAGACAAACATTGGAACAGCACAGTGGTGCATAAGCCATTCAGGGAACTGCTCAAATCCTAAAAGCTTCTGTCCATAATGTAACATTCCTACAAAGAGGAAGATGAATAAACCATGCAGACAATTAAGGTGGACAACACAAGGCACTGCCAAAGGTCAGTACAAAGTCTTTGCCCTATGGAAGGAAAGGCACATACTTCCATTGTATGCGGTTCTTCAGTTTCTTCTCAATCAACCCAACTCCCTCGAGCACATTAGTGATATCATAGATTCTCCGTTTCTGTACCTTAAGTCATCCCAACATCAGAGCTGTTCATTGTCAGCAGAAACCTCTTCACCTCAAGTGGACAGTAATCAGTCATGTGCCTTTCAGGCATCTTCCTGAGGTTGACTGGGCCTCCCCAGAGAATTTACATACAACAAGATTACAATTCAAAAGTGTTGGGTTAGGTACCAACATGCAAGGTGTCTGCTGCTTTGTTGAGATCCAAGACCCCATCCTCTGCTTGCTTAATGAGGTTCACAAATTTCTTTGTTAGAAGACCTGCAATCAAAGACAGTATCACAAGTCTCACAAATGGGCCTTCATGCATTTATTAGCAGACATGTTCACCATGTCCCACAATGTAGAAAGATGCAAGAAGATTGGTGGTACCTAAGGAGCTGTCATATCGACAAGTGCTGGTTGGTGTTGGTGCACTAGTTGTTGGAGACCCTGGTAATGCAAACAATTCACACAACATCATAAGATATTGAATCCTAGCGCATGTGTCTTCAATGAAGCTGCAGAGGCAATGGCAACTGGGAACTGCTAATGAGTTTTAACAGTGAAGCTTGTTGTTGTCCCTGTGCAGGTGCAATGAAGCCATGCATTATCCTCTAGCCCTAACATTGAGATGGAAACACTTCCACTGCCAGGCAATGCAAATTCTGATGGAGGTTACAAACTCACAAAGAAGATAAAGATAATCCCACAAAACTTCTGCACACAAGTAGTAGGCTTGAAGAGTGGCAAGAGCTCATGACTGTGATACTTACCAGCGGCAGAGGAACCAGGGGTCTGAGGTGCATTCTTCAACTGCTTGGCTGTCTTTGATCGGCTTCCTCTCCTTCCTGTTGGAGTGGGACCTGGACTGGCGTCCAGACTTGACAATCCATTCCATCCATTCATCGCCATCTCATGCTCTCTCACCTCCTAAATGTGTAGCTTCATCTGCTGACACCCTTGGAAATAAGAGCACCGTAGACTACAACAAATTGCATGAAGGAGGGGGATTAGAGGGGATCCAGATGCTGGAAAAGAGGTGTAGATGTTGTAAGATTTACACAAGATTGCTATCCTGATAGAAGAATCAGCACTTGGAGATTCAGGACTTACAATTGCATTATGCCGATGGTTGACAATTTCGAGAAGCTCCAGGGCAGGCGCATACAAATGAGCGATAGCTCATCCAGGACATGGCAACAAGAGGTTCTCGTCTGTTATTGTGCCCTCAACTCCGCTGGAAAGAATAGACCTTGAAATAGCTGCTCCTTAGTCACACACTGATAATGGCGGGCAGAGTACAAATGCTGCAGACAACGAGAAGGAAAGACAGTCTATACTACCTATCTTGCACGAACAAGAACCCGCAAGAAGCAGTACAAGGCAAAACGCGACGGGAAGGGATGTGTTACCCTACGACAGAGACGCAGAGGTAGGTTACAAATAGCGTCAGAAGCATATTCTAAAGAAAAGAGTATACTGAATAACAAATCGATTACGATGATGGAGGAATCAGCAGAAGAACGCTCAGCAAAGAGGAGGGAACAAGCTAAAGCCTAAGCCAAGCAAGGAGCCAGAAGAACAGAAAGCCAGAGAGAGAAAAGAGGCACGCTTGCAGATGAAACCCGCTACTGAAGTGCTTGCAGATAGGATCAAGACCACCACAAGAAGACAGCCAAACAGCAAAAAAGCACTCTCAACAGCAAAACAACAAGCAAACTAAAATCAAAAGTGTTGTAGAACCAACACAACAGGATTCAAACAAACCGACAAAATCAGGGGATGAAGAATGATACAACCAAATGAACCAGACAGTAGCAGCAGCATCTACTTCACGCAACTCGATATGCACAAGAAAGAAAGAAGGGAGCACCAGTCACAAAGAAGAAGACAGGAGAGAGCAAAACAGATTAGGCTATATGTTTTCTCACAAAGAGATGACAGAAATTCCAAGCACCAAAGCAAAGGAGTACCGGAAAGAACGCAGCCGTGCAGCAAAGAACGGATTTTTTTTGGTCTCTCCGTCGCGCATGGAATCCCGCGTGCACGAGAGAGAACAGCGGCAGACCGATGCGCAGGGGAAGAAGAAGAGGAACATGGGGGCTTGGCGATGGGGTTGAAGCTTTTGGGTTATGGCGGAAACCCGGCGATTGCAGGGGTGAAGCTCCTGGGTGGACGTGGGTCAGGTACGGATACAGCCTCGGGAGGCACACGTTCGAGGCGACCCGCCGTCTCCCACCCTTGGTTCCCCCGGGTATCATTCACAGGGGTTTTTTTTCTCGTTTGAATGCTTCTCTTCTCTTCTCGCGCCTCTTCTTTTTTTCTCCATCTGCGCGCCACCATCCGAGTCCCAATCCATGTGTCGTCACCTCATCCAGGTCCTGGTAAGAAGCTCGATTCCTTTATGTGTTCACACACATGGGACAGACAGCGAGAGAGAATTCCGAATGGTAGTATGCGTGTCTGCGTTCACACTGTTATTAGATTTTCAATCGGATAGTTCGTGTGCGAGTTTTCAGAGGTTGCGAGTGGGAGGGGATGGCTGCGATGGCAGCGCACGCGACGCTCGGCAACGCGCGCGCCAACAAACGCTGAATCTACGCAACAATAATGCATGAAGAACATGGTAGGAGAAAGGTTAGATCGAATACCGGGGTTGGCCTTGGGGATCTGTAAAAAATTTGGGACCTTTCGCTCTTTTGGTGCTCAGGATTCTTGGATCGAAAAAGAACGGGGAAAGTCTTGTTGTTTGTACTCTCGTTTTGAAGACATGATCTGCACTCTGCACTTGTTGATTGCAGGTTTGCATCAAGCGTCTGGGCCTGAACAAGGTGTCTGCTTCTTCTGTTCGTTGGGTTTAGGGTTTAGATGCTGACGTTGTGGTATGCTCCAATTAAGCTTATGGTCCTCAGAAGATTGTTGCAGCTTAAATGAGAGGATACTAGATTGACGTCTTTGATTAGCTATGTCTCTTGAGTGCTAGCCAACACCATGATTGAGTCTTCTTCCCATTGCTTCTGCTGCTTCTCTTCAGTGGGTTTAGGGTTCAGATGCAGACATTGTGGGATGTTCCAACTAAGCTTGCAGTCCTCACAAGATTGTTGCAGCTTGAATGAGCGCACACTAGATTGATGTCTTTTGATTAGCTATGTCCCTTGAGTGCTAGCCAACATCATGATTGAGTCTTCTTTCCACTGCTTCTGCAAATGCAACTGAAAACTCACGATGCAGATTTTGTATGATGCTTTGCGCAGATTTTGGGCGGATTCTCACACTTATCTCCACTCACTGTCGGGAGCTGATGCAGTCAGCGGGTTGTCATGGTGGCTTTATAAGTGCTATTCATGGTGAAGAAGGTGATGGTGTGACACTTCGTGAGCGACTGTCAGAAGGTTTAAGGTTTAGGGTTTAGTTTTCTGCACTCATTGTTGTGTTATTTTGAAATCAATGTTGTGGAGATTTCTTTGCAACTTCATGAATGGACAACATCTCCTTATGTTGCCGTGACCTGCATTAGTCTCCTCATCCGCTTCTTTCCTAGCAAGGGCCAATCCCTCTCTCATCACAGATCCCCCTGCAACACACTGACAGTTTCATAAGAATATATGAGCTGACTGCAACATATGGGATTCTTTGTGTTACCCATACATTATGACCAAGTCTTCCCATTGCATCCAGAAATGCAATTAAACTTCTGGATGCAGATTTTGGGCAGATTTGTCATATAGTTATCAAGTCAGTGGGTTGTAGTCATGGCAGCTTGTCACTACTATTTGTCATGAAGGTGTTTAGACTAAAGTATACTCTACTAACAATGAATAGCCAGAATACAAATTTGTGTCTAAAGTAAGAACACAATAAACCATCTCACAGTCAAGATCTTCAACCTAGGGTATCGTGATCTTTTCCATATGGCATCATGATTACTCCCATTCTATAAACCCTTTAGATAGCATTCAGGATCACCCCAAAGCTGTGCCCAACAACTATGGTTTAAATAATGGTCCCTTTCTCTGAACAATTGATAGCAACCAGTCCCATATCCATCCTTCAAAGGTCCCAACATAGAAAAGTATTGACAAATATGTCTCCACCCTCCCAGAGATTGTCTCTTCTCACAAATACATCAAGAATTGAACCCAAAGATAGAATGTGACTTCCCAAGAATGAAGAGGCTACATTCAGAGCTCCCATCTCAACAAGTACTTGCTTTCCATATCCAGTTACATTACCTCACTCCCCTTGAACAAAATCAGGTATATCGAACTTGAACTTATGGTGCCATGAATAGATCAACCTCTTAATCCCCTAGAGCCTATCATCAACTCCATTTCATACCACTAGATTTGTGCAACTCTAGTTCTCTAACGACAAAACTTCTACGTAAAAAACAGACTGAAAATCCACATCCAAACAACTTAGAACTTTGCATCTTGGAAAATTTTCCCTTCAATGCATGTGTAGTAAAAAAACCATCCTAACTCCAACGAACAAGAAGGAAAACATATACACACATTGTGAAGAAAAGTACTTAGTTTTCAAAAGTTGTCTCATTTTATCCTTGACCTCCACAACTTCCTTCTATCCTTCAACACCAACATCATCCACACAAGAAAAACAAAACCACAACCAAGCACATCCCAAAACTTTTGCACCTCCATGAACCGAGTCCATTTCCATTGTTCCTCCACAAATCAACCATCATTCCACTAAATGATAAAATACAAACAAATGATGGTTTTTTGGCACTTAAACACAGATCACACCTTAAATCTTAATAATAAAATACCAAATCCATTTTAGGGTTACATATATAACCACACCCCAATAATTTTGAATGAGTCCTTCATCTTCATCATTCAAGGTGCCTAATGGTAAAACTAGAGATGATTTTGCCTCTATTGATCCCAAAGTTATTCATCTTTTCCCTTGATCACACAAATTCTACCACCTTCATCTTGTTCCATAAATCTATTCCGATTTAAGTATTTCATAAAAAGAACATGTCCCTTTCAATTGGAAGTCACAAATATTTCTTTCCTAGTTTCTTCATTTTCACATAAGTTATTTTTTCATCAAATCCCATAAACATTTGCCTTCCCTTCTTCACAACATAATCTTGTTTTTGTTTTACTTATGTTTGGCTTACATTGTCAATTACCTTACCATTCATCATTGTTATATAACTACATCTTTCAATCGTTTGTTCATCCAACATTGACACATCATCGTCTTCATCAAAAGCTTTGACCAACAAACTCAAAAAAATTATTCGTTCACAAATTTGGAGTATGACTAATTAAAATCATGTGTGGTGAGAACTTAATGTTAGCTTGGATGCCGCAACGCTATCCAAATAAGATTTTTCGCAAATGATTATCCCAGTTTTGAACATGTTCAACAACAATAAATAAAGTAATCAACCCATGTTTTAGGGTTTTGACCAACCTCTCAACCATACCATTATATTTAAGCCATTGATAAGTAATGCACTAATGTACTTAATTCCATAGTTCTTACACAATTGGTTGAACTTTAATGGCCATTCACCTTCATTGTTAATTTAAACATGTTTAGAAACCCCAAATCGACAAATAATTTCCTTTTTAAAGAACTTTGCATAATCTTTGTTTCATCATTAACAACACTAGAAGAAAAACATGTATTTTCGACTAGTGTTTGCGACTAAATTTTAGTTGCAAGAAACATTTTGCAACTAAAATCCCTTTAGTCACTTAAAACAACTCGCATGTAATAAATTAGTCACAAATGACAAAGGGTATCGTATGAAAGAAAAAATCAACAATTACATTTCATCCTTTGACTCCATTGTATAAGTATTGTCACATGCAATTAAGATGCAACTATTTTGGTTACAATTGAGGGCAAATGATGTGTTGTCACATGTTTTAATGTTTGATTATTTAAATTATTATTGTTATTATTATTATCTTGAAATAATCTAGGACATTTAATTCAAATATTTTGATGATCTTATATTATAACATGTGGCCCAATGTGAGTATGCCACATGGCATTAAAAAAATTTAGTAAAAATATTAATATTAAGTAAGTACATAAATAGGTGTTTATAAACCTAGTCTACATACCAACCTACCTACTTAAGTAACAAAATAGGTAGGTAAGTTATACCCTCCTAAGTTAAATACCTATTCATATAAGTAGGTATTTAGGTAGGTAGGTACATAGGTCGACCTAGGTGGGTAAGTCAAATTAGGTATCTACCTAGATAGATAGATAAGTAGGTTGGGAAGGTAAATAATTTAGAAATGTGCATAATTTGTTTTTATGTTTTGGGTTGAGCCTTTTTTGGCTCATCCCATGTGCACAAATTTTTTAAAATGAAATTGGATGACTACACCCCCTTGTTTATATAATGTTCAAAATAGAAATGAAAAACAAACAATATGGAATAAATTTTGAAGTTGCAACATCCTCACAAACTAAGTTGTAATTCCAAAACTTTCTTCATGCCTTATTTTCTTGGTTTTTAAAATTTTAAACAATTCAAGTACTAGATAATTAGGTAATCATTTAATTAATAATGATTAAATTTACATATATTTAAATTATAGTATATACATTACAAATATTCATTATTCATTATCAATTACTTAAATAAGCAATAACTTTTTAATATTTAACAAACCAACTATCTAGTTACTCACAAGTTATTAATATGTAACTCATAAATAATAAAACAACTAAAATATTTAAAATTATTTTAGTACTTTTTAAAATTTGATTGAATTATACATAATTAATTAATGTAAAAATAAATTAAAGATTTATTTAAAAATATTTATGTTAAAATTAGAAGTAATGAATTAACAATTGCTATTAGAAAGTCAATTCTTACACGAATTTTTAAGAACAAAATTTTCAATTAACTACATTACTTATGTATAATTACATTTATTGTTGTAAAAAATATTATAGCACAATTAATTTTTTTCTCTTGGTAATTATTAATTATAAATACAACAATTTGTTGAACATAACATTAATTTTCATAACTACAATAAAATTACTATAAAATATTTATCATAGATGATGAATCACATAATTTTTAATGATATTATTATTGTTGAACAATAATTTGTGAAACTAAAATCAATAAAATAATTAATTTAACTACACTATATTTTTCCAAATTTTTAATTCGGGTTTGAAGTTTAAAATTACAAAATGTGAACTAACATTATGGTCACCAAAACCTATACCTTGCATGTCTACCAATTCAATTATATTTGCCAAAAATAATTATGTTCAATTAAAAAATAATTATGCACAGACTAATTAATTTTTATCTAAAATATTTACAATGATTTTAAAGTAATGTCACATTAAAATTTCATAGTTATGACATTTTCGGTGCGGGAATGTTATGGAAGCCCAAAGAAACACGAATTTTAAAAAAATTTATAGATCAACCAGTGAACATTTGGTAAACATTCGCACCGAAAAATGTTTTGACAAGGTGCTTTACCACGTGAATTCGCGAATTTTAAAGTGCAAAATGAAGAATGTCATTACTATGCATTAAATGCATTAATTATTTTTTTAAATATAAGAATATAAATTACAAATTTATGTTATAACAATAATTATTTAGTGTAACTTAGATCTAATAAACATAATCATTTATAATTATTTATAAATGTGATTTATTATGCATAACACTAGTAAAAAAACCCTTAAAACTCAATAAATCATTTTTTGGATTAAAATATAATTTTAAGATTCCAAATTAGTAATTCAGAATTCAACTATCAATTTTTAGATCAAATAAGTTTTTTGAAGCTAAATAACAAATTTCACAATTGAAATGTCAATTTTCATATTCAAATAATAATATTCAAAATTAAAATGTCCATTTTAAGACTCAATTAATAATTTTTTGAATGGAAATATTAATTTTGAGAATCCAAAATAATAATTTGGAATTCAAATATCAAATTTCAAGTTCAAATTAGAATATTTAAAATCAAAATGTCAATTTTTAGACTCAATAAGTTTTTTGAATTGAAATACTAATTTTTAGATTAAAAATAATAATTTAAAATTCAAATATCAAGATCATATAAGTTTTTTGAATTTAAATAACACTTTCTAGAATTGAAATGTCAATTTTTAGATTCAAATAACAATATTCAAAGTTGAAATGCCCATTTTTATAATTAATTAAAAAAAATCTGAATTAGAATATTAATTTTTGGATTTGAAAATATTATTTTAGAATTCAAATATCAAATATTAGATCAAATAAACCTTATTTGAATTTAAATTGAAAATATCATAATCAAATCAAAAATTTGAAATTCAAATAATGTTTTAAACAATTGAAATTACAATTTTCATATTGAAAAAAATAATTCAAAATTCAAATATTAATTTTGAGATTTACTATATGAATAATATAAATACGTATACATATTATATATATAATACATACATTAAAATACACCCACATGTCATTGTAAAATACCTTTAGGATGCAAATAATTTGGTGACTATTGTGACTGATGGGACATATCAACCTATTAATGGATGAAAATAAATGTAAAATGAATCCAACCAATAGGATGAAAATTTTAATAAGTGCATCATAGTTGTGAGAATGACCAAAATAGTTGAAATTTGGTCTTGTAGTTGCACATATTTCCAAATCTAGTTGCAAACGGCTATAAGTCGCATGTAGTTGTAAATAGAATGGTTATATTTTGGCTGATTTCTATTAGTGCAATTACCTTTGTTTCAACCCACTTAAAATAGTGATCAATGGAAACAAAAATGTATTAATTCCCCTTGTTTATTTCTGGTAATGGATGTGTTATATCAAGAACAATTGTGTAAAAATGATCCCACAGTAATATGCACTTGAAATCCTCTACATTAAATTTGATATTCTTACTTCATTTCACCAAATAACATTCCTTATAAGCACAAACAACAGCCTTCACCTCTTTAGTTATGTTTTGCCAAAAATAACATCTATTTATTTATGCAAACATATGTCTTCACCAAAATGTCCAATCTTGTCATGTAAATTTAAAATAAAATGTTTACAATCTTCAAGTTTTGAAACCACTAATCCTTTAAACATTGATTTATCATGATCCTAGTGATAGTGCAAAATTTATTTCTATATTCTAAAAATTTCCCTCAGATTGTAATTGATACAAATTTATCCTCCATTTAAGACCATCATGGTTATTTGACCATTTTAGATATCTATGTTTATGGAACAATCCCCTTCATAATCTTTCTCGCCTTCTAAACAACTCTCATCCACTTCATCTTCATCAACCAGTGTGTGTGTTTCATGAATCAATTGCATAGATCCTTTCGTCTCCTCTTCAAAGTTTATTCATGTTGCTTATCTCCTATCTTTTCCACCAAACTTTCAATTGATTCCTCATCAATCATTATATCTTTAATTGTCATCTCCACATCTTATGTTTTAATGACATCAACCATAAACAACTAATTGAATTTTTTTCGGCAATCCATATGGTCCAAAATCAATCCCATTTTGGAACTTTGTCTCCCTCTCCAACGAATTTTTTTCACTTTTTAAATATGTTGCATCCATTTATAGTTTGTATCTCCTATAAATCTTCTTCCTCCTCTATACACCACAATGGATTTTTGTTTAATGCATCAACATTGGGATATTTGGATTTCGCACGATGTATTAAGTTAAAATTAAAGTCATGAAACTAATTAATCCACCTTCCTTTTATTATGTATGCACTAGAAACAATAGCTAACCATTCCAATGGTTTGTGGTCATTGTGTAGGGTGAAGTGATTCCAATACAAGTATTGCTAGAAATGCATAATGTCCCATTTCAATGCATAACATTCACCTTCTATTGGGTGAACTTACCTTTAGATTGGTGAAAGTCCTTGGCTTGCATAAGCTACAACCTATTCTTCTTTTCCCTTTTGTTGTGATAGAATGGCTCCCGCATCTCAAATTGACCAATTTACATCCAAAATAAAATGCTTAATGAAATTTGAGCTAATTAGAATAGGTGCCTTAGTTAGTGCATTCTCTAACATGTCAAAGGCATTTTGACAGTTATGATTCCATAAAAATGCTACTTTTCTTTTTGTAAGTTCAAATAAAGGTACAACCATATGGGAATATCCCTTTACATAATTATTATTGTGGGCAAAAACATCTTTGAGTGGTACCACTAGGAACGTCACACCTAGATTTTCTTGGACCAATCAAACTTTGAAAAATCATAGGAAACATATATATATATATTAATGAGTACATTTATAATGTTCCATAAATTTTGAATTTCAATAATATAAAGAATATTTTGTATTTTGATGTTCCTAATCATTGCATTTATAAAAAGTTTTAAGAATGTCACATTGACCTTCCTTGAACTTTTTAATTAAGAACACAAATTTGAAACATGATTTGAAAATTTTCTTGGGAATTTTTTGCCTAAGGCAATTTGGAAATCATTCTATTTTTAAGTTGAATTAGAATTTAACATCTAAATTCATTATGTTTCAAACAGATATAATGAGTTTTTTTATTGTCCTTGTGGTTATTTTGTTCATAATTAATGTTCATTTATTTGTAGTAAGCTAGGTTTGATTCCAAATTCTTGCTATTTGACTTTTTGGAATTTTTGACATGGTTAAATATATTTCAGAAACTTCAACAATTTTTTTCAAAAAATTTAATTTATGTTGAAATTGCCCATGTATAATGGTAGTCCCCTTCTCCACATCCACGATAATTCATATCTTAATTAGGAAATCCAATCCTAACAATAGGTCATAATTATGTCATACAACTCATATAGGCATCTCATTTATCCTTCCCAATACCTAGGTTATTACCTTTGAAACAATTTTATAAAATTCTAAACCTATCACCAAATACATGATTCCTAGTTCTTGGATAACTCTAGCTACCATGACAACACATGGAGGCTTTCATATCAACTGATCCTTCCACCAAATGGTTATTGACTTTTACTAATATTTATAAAATCTTACTTTGGTGATTTTTTTTTATGAAAATTTTACAAAATGTTAGCATCCTTTATACTTTGAGTACATTGGCTGATTTCAAACTCTCATCCTGCTTCTTTCATGCCAATTTCATTTAACTCTTAAGGTATTCCAATTTTTTCTAGATAGAAAAAAATTGTTTCTATATGAAATGAGGCAATCTTGCCTTTGATGACATGTGCGAGGATTTTTGACCTTGTAAAACCTTCCTTCATGACATCTATTAGTCATGTTTCCATGTTTTGTTTTCAATTGCATAAACTTCTAGTGCTTGCATTTCCATAAACAATCTTATTTTCGATATTTTGGTTCTAGAAAATATATCATGTTTGGTCCCACACAATTAATTCAATTGTTCCAATGTAGTTGTTTCATCATCAACAAGAACTTCAAGGTAATTATTGGTTGTAGATGGTGCTTTGACATATTTTCCCTTTTATTAACATCTTTATTTTAGATGGCCCATTCTTGTACAATATCCACATCCAATGCCACAATTTTCTATCCTATGAGGAAGACCGCATTTACCACATTTAGGTTTAAAATTTCCAATTTTCAAACACATTGTAGTAACATGATCCATGGAATTGCATGTTTGGCATTATAATAAATAGCCCCTAAGGAACCTATTCTATGATTTTCTAAAATTCTTTACTTGAATTTTTTTTATAAATGACTCGATAAGAGCATTGGCCTACTTTTCCATCATTGTGTCAATCATCATTGATATCCCCTCTTCATGCTCCTCCTTCAAAGGCTAAAACTGAGTTTTTCACAATTTTGCCAACACCCAAGTGCTCCATTTCCAAAGTTGTAACAAACATAACATCCATGTTTTCATATCCCGCATTACACAATATGTTTAATCTCATGAAAAAGTTAGGAAAAAAACCTTCTCCTTTGCTTAACATCCTCAATCTTGCCCTTTGTGAACAATTCTCCATTTTGTCATAATAGGTTTGCAATCATTATTTGGGATCTTGTTTGATCACATCCAACTTTGCTCTATTTTCCTCCTATCAACAATCTTATGTTTTAATGACATACTTGTCTTCATGGCCTTGTAATTAGTAGTAGTCAGTAGGAGTAGTAGGCAACTTTTTGGACCATTATTTAATTTTGCCTTTCAAATTCAATCTACCAATCTTAAACAACTTTGATTCATCAATACCCCTATTAGCATTTCCAACCTTTCCACCCAATCATGGACACCCTCATACTCCCTACACCAAAATAATTCATCCATGCCTTTAACGCTAGTCATCTTGAACTACTACCCCAATGTTAAATTAGGACCTTTCCTTATCCATAAACAAATTATATCCGACATAAAAATCAACATGATCTTTGCTTTCATTAATCCATTTTTTTCTTCCTTTAATTTTTTTCTCTAATACCCAATAAAATATGGATGTAACACTAGGATGTTTACCATAAGAATTATATCTCCCTTTGATCCATGCTAAGTATGAAGATTTTAACATAATGAGCTCCTTCTATAATAAAAGTTGGTATCCAAATACCTCCTACATAAGTTGAAGGTTTCTTCTTCTTAACATCGTGAAAAACAAATTCAAAATTAGAGGCACTAAATAAATAATCTAAAGTTGTAATTTTTCCTTTGTTCTTGGAACTCTTTTCCATTTTGTTGATTATTATAAATAGGATATGCCCCACACTATACCATCATGTTGAAGTTGGTCCCATTCTCATTTCTTCTGCACAACAATCCTAATCATCCTTTCCAAATGATGTTGCCAAACTCAATGGGTGTTGCAACAAATGTAATAGTCTCAAAATTCTCAAAATCTCACTAAATTTTTCATATATCCCTTCATGTTCTCCAATTCATCACTTTAGAAAAACATCAAGAATGTAATCTACCTTGAAAAGTTTGTCTCCAAGTGTAAACAACTTTTCCATATATGCAAAATTGCACTTTATGGCTTTTTGATTTTGCTACACAAGAAATCCATATGTCTCCAACCTATGGAACTGAATTCCTACCTTCAAATATGGGAATTAAGAACATAATACAAGAGGTGGGAGAAGAAAGTTCTTCCTTGAAATTGAACAACTATTCCCCAAGCTTTGTTGCCATTACGCATTTTCATCCACATTTGAATTCAAGTTTGAAAGCCATTATGAGATCTATCCTTACTACTAAATCTCCCACCGTGGCCTTTGTTGGGTCTAATCCAACAATATTGATAACTCAAGATCCCATAATGTAGAGACCAATGGAACCTATTTTTGATGTAGCCACTCCAACACCAAGATCAAATTGTTGTATCAATTGTTGTCCATTCACTTGTGGATCTTCTTTGATAAAAATATCTTCGTCATTGAAATTTGTCATCTTCCAACTAGATCACATATTATATTCATAATTCGCAAACCACTTACCCAACTTAATCACATTTATAAAAAAATCTTTAATACCATAAAAGGGTACAACTAAAAATAAAATCTACTAACAACATATAATCAAAAATACAATTAAGTATCCAAAGTAAGAACACATTAAACCATCTCATGGTCAAGATTATTTCCAACCTACCTTATATCCCAATAATTACTATCCGAAAACCACATCTACATGATTTAAAAACATTTTATAAACTTAAAGGCAAGAAGTGGGGGTGAATGCGAGGTATAGTGGTTCAAAAGCAACAAAAAATACACTCCTTATGAATCCCTACAAGATTCTTTAAAATGATTCAAATGGACATGGTTGTTATTTTTAAAAATATTAGTATTGTAATATGTGAATCATACATGTTCAATCACCTACAAACCTTCTCAAATATATGTGAAAACTGGTATTTAATGTAATTGATGTCATTTTAAAATTTGGAAGTCCTACAAGAAAAACCCATTAAAGTCCAAAAGAAGAATGCCCCATTTAAAATTTTCAAAAAAAATGTTTTTGGGACAATTTTTTTGAAAAAAATAAAATTACAACTCATATGGACTTATGAAAATACGGTCAAATTTTAACCCATTCAAAGTCCTTAACTATTAAATGGTTAAGATTTTCGAAAAAACGATTTTTCATATGAGTTTATCATCTTGTATTACAATATATATTGAGTCCCAATTGGAATGTGAATCTATTTAATTTTTTCCATTTTGTGATGTTCCAGTCAAATGACCAATTTATATTTTTTGATTTAAAAAGTTTATTACTATTAAGAAATTTTAATCAATAAATAACCATATAGTTCTTTTCATAATGAAGTTTTTAGTTTAAATCCAAGTCCCAATTAGTAGATCTAAAGATATATTACTCACAACAAGCATTTGGATAAATGGTACCTAAGGAAAAAACACCATTTTGTCACAAAAATGAGCCACTGTACCTTGCATCTACCCTCTAGGTTTTGGTGTTGCTCTATTTTCTTCTAGGTTGAATTTTACATTGCTTTCAAATTGTAGCATCTTGATGTGCCCATTGGTTTATTGGCCTTCCATGCACTTAACCCATGGTTTGTCCAAAGTTTGACCAAATGGAACACTTTTTGTTGTTGGTACCATGACAAATTGCGACTCCTCATTCAAGGACTCAATAACATAACACTTGGAATTGGCATCCATGACAATTGTAATTGTTGATGTCCCAAGGTATGTGAAGGACAATAGGGGTCAACATGTACATCAATCGCTTCATATGGTGCGTCTTTTCATGTTTATCATGGTTTGACCCAATTGTGGACATCCATAGTTTGTCTAAAAGAACCCACAACTAAATGGCATTTCAAGAAATGTTTAATGGGAGAATGTGATGACTCCAATGTGCAAACCTTACCATTGGGTGAGGAAGAATATCAATTCATTAATTTCATATCTTGGAAATGTATTGGATATGAGGTGGTGGGGAGAACAAAAGAAGGCAAGGAAATAAAAGGCCCCCGAGGTTTATTGGAAGAAAGTGTGTTGAAAAACTTGATAACATATCTAAAGCCTAGATTGGAGTCCTTTTTACTTCACAGTTATGTTGTTAATTCACAATAATTTCAATTCAAAGCTTGTCTTTTGGACATCCCAAAGGGAACAAGGTGTGTCCACAATAAAATGAACCACATTCAATTCCTTTGTTCCTTTCAAAAGGGCAAGGACTTGAATTTGGAAATTGAGATGCCATGCAACCATTGCACAAAATTTATGGTTTAATCATATATTTAGCTTGTACAATATATTCTTATAATAATTTTATTTTTTTTTGAATTTTACAACTTATCTTTATATTTATCCAAGAGTCATTGGAAAGAAAATTACAAATTCTAAATTTTACAATTTATTTATATATCAATTCCAATGATGATACGAATAATTATTCAATTTACATGAAAATCCCAAACAAATCTAGATTAATTTTGATCATTCTTATGAGACTTACTTAAGACCTCAAATTTATTACAAATCCTTAATTAGTCTTTTTTTCACCTTCAAATGTTGATATAATTGATTCATGTTTTTATATGTCATTTTGAAATGTATATTACATCACATTATGTAGATTACATGAAAACAAATTAATCTTAGATGAAGTTAAATTTTGACATGTGTGTTATTAAAAAATGGTTACACTTGTAGTGGTTCATTATATTGTAAACTTACCCAACAATCATATCTTGTGTGGGTTTCTCAAAGAATTATAGGATGAAAGTGCAAGATGAAATTCAATCCATGCACTGGCATAACAAATAAATCAACATTTTTGTCCATATTACCTATAGATGGGACCCAAGATCTGATCCATTATTTCCAAGTACCAATATTTTGAAGGAAGTGCACTACTACTTATTTGATGACACTACCCATGACACATTGCTTGTCCAACATGCTTTCATGTTGAACTTTCAACATTTGCAGAACATTGGGTTGACCCCCAAAACACATATTGTTTGGGGTAA
This sequence comes from Sphagnum tenellum, assembly GCA_963921925.1. Classification (NCBI taxonomy): domain Eukaryota; kingdom Viridiplantae; phylum Streptophyta; class Sphagnopsida; order Sphagnales; family Sphagnaceae; genus Sphagnum; species Sphagnum tenellum. The sequence goes on from OY998144.1 coordinate 24,229,892, forward strand.
CAGTTGATTTAAACAATTCAAGTCTTCAAGGGCATGGTATTTGGCGTGTCACTACCTTGGATTGACCAAAACTTCTTCAAATTCCCAAGGGACTAAGATGGTTTGGAATTTTTTTGCAATGGGGCATGGGAAAGGGGAAGAAGATGGGGTAGGGGCCTTTCTTAAATAAGAGGTCAAGAAGGAACAACTAAAGCCAATTTCTTAGAAGTTGCAAAATGTAAATGAAATTGTTTTTTGTCTAAAAGTTTAATGCAACAAGTACCATGCAACACACTCCCATGCTCAACAACATGTCAACAAATTTTTCCATAAAATTAAGCTTGGTGATGTTGATTAATCTTGAAAATTTAGATGTGGCACAATCAAAGGCAATTACAACATGCATTAAGTTCAATCTACGACAGTTAAGGATCCTACACTTTGTCATTACAACCACTTATTTTGTTTTTGTGGCCATTACATGGGGCTAAATAATAGTCCTAGATTATGTTCCAATGTTGATCATATGCCCAAATGGACGTTGACCAAGTTCCATGTATTTCATAGTATAAAGGTTAAAAATGAAATGCATGATTTAAATGAAGAGGTGAAAGCCAAAATAAGGGGAGAATGGATTGCAAAAATTGATTATTGGTGATAATATTGTTGTGGTTGCAAATAATGAAGAGCAATTTTGGCTAATGGATGAAAATCCTTTAAAGTGTACCACATAGGATGAAAAGGGCTTAATCCTTATTGTAGTCCTTATTTGCCCTATATTTTGATCCCCATAAAAAATAACGAGTCAAAAGTCATCAAATTTTTAAGAAGGAATATTTTTTAAACCATTACAATCATAGATTTCATCATGATCATCCATAAATGTGTCTTTATATGGTAAAAAAGGACTAGGTAAAAAAGACAGAAAAATGTGACATTGTGATAAGATCTAGGCACACCTTAAAAAATTTGGACCTTAATGTTAGTGGACAAAGGCCCCCCATATTGTGGAAAAGTCCTTTGAAAATGGATGGGGCAACACTTGGACTGAAGGCATTGTTGTTATCAACGGTATTGGTATGACAAATTGCAATGCCTTGGTAGTCGCACATACTGTTTTTGAGATGATAAGCCTATAGCTTATGTATTCTCACACCTAGTGTTAACTTCCAAATTCACAATGTCGCTTACAACACACACAATGAAAGGTAACTTTTTGACCTATGAACTGAAAGCTATTGTTTAGAAATTATACTAGATGCCCTTGAAGAGGTTAAGATCCTTGGTTGAACCATTTGGAATGTTTTCTACAAGATCAATTTTACAAACAATAGTAGGTGATTTGCATCATTAAGTTACTTAGTTGGTAGAATCAAGTACTTGTAAGGCTTGATAAACTTCTACGTGATCTAGTGGACTTGATGAACATTAATCAAACATCAATAAATTTGGGTACATTTAAAAAGTTATTGGATCATGTGTCTTGTCATTTTCCCCCTTTCAATACTCTCATGTGGCATGCCTCCATATTGGACAAGTGGACCATTGGACTCAATATTTTGAAATGTTGCATACTTTTGTTCTATGTGTTCAAAGTTAGATAAAATGTGGGTTGTTTTCTAGTAAGGACAAACATGAGAATGTCAGCAATCTTGACAAAGAGTGTGATCAATCCAATAGTCTTTTGACAAGCAATGATGGACACTTTGTCTAGCCAACAATAGATAGATTCAATAACTTAGAGGGGTTCGATGACATTACCGAGCTTTAGTCTACACACCATCAACCTTTCCATTGACTCAAAATGGAAACAAAAATCCATGGCATTTCTTACTACACCTATGGAAAAAAAAGTTTCAAATTACAAATTTACATGCTAGTATTTGAAAGGTCCTAAAAAAGTTCAACCCCCCAACCAAGTTGCATTTCCTAATTCCTAAAGTCATTACACCATAACTTGTTCCATGTATGTACATCTAGTTGCATATGAACATGAAGTCCAAATTCTTTCAACACCAAAATTATATTGACAAAGTTGATCAAAATTAAAACTCGAACAATATTAAGCCCTTTAACAATTTGCACCTATTAAAACAAAATTTGAACCATGGCAATAGACCCATCAACTTAACTATCTGACATTGCTTTCCCCTTATGTGATTTTGTTGGAAGTAATGTCCAGATCTTTTTTAGCAAAACTTGCATTGATCTAATTGTTTATGTACATTATTAAATCGTAAGGAATTACTCTGCTGGCATTGCAATATGCTTCAAATGAGTTCAAGTACTCTCGGTGCATCATTTTATCTTAATTCCTCTGATTCTCCACAACTTCCAATTGTAAAGTAATCTGCACTTGCAACATCTCTCTTTCATGTAGTAGTTGTTTGTTGTAATTTTCATAGAACTTTAGCTCATCATTAACAATCTGGTTAAGGTGAACTTTTTCATCATTCTCTTCACATGCATGTCATTGCATTGGTGTTCTATGCAACTTTTCTTCCAAGTCCAGAATAGCAACCTCTAGTCCCGTAAGCTCATGCTCAAGGCTTGAAAATATAATGACATTATATTGTAACAAATCTTTGCAACTTGACAAACTTGATCTACGTAACAAGACTTAGTTTTCCAGTTCATGTAATTATATTATAAATGCATGCACAAGGTTGCTACAAAAGGGGAGCTCATTCGTGAATTATTTGATCATTTGACCCTTTGAATCAAACTTTGTTGTGTTGTTCATGCTTTCTACATCTACATCTTCAAAAATTTCATCATTTGCAGTTTGATTACATTGACCGACATGGTATCGAGTTGTTACATACTCTTGAGATCTAAGGTTGTTATGCACCTCCAAATGTATCACATCTCTTGCAACTTCAATAATATGTTCTACAATTCCAAAATCAGGGGCTTCCACAACATGGGATTCGGTCTTTGCATTTCCTTCCCCACTTGTAATGCAATTGCTTCTGCAACCATTTTGTTGCATTTTTTGCCCTCATGTGTTTATAAATTCGAGAACACTTCGAACCTTCAAGCAGTTGATGTACATGCTTTGAATTCATCACATCTTTTATAACTTTAGGGACTTGTTCTACATTCCCATAATCACAAGCCCGACAACATTGGGCTTGGTCTCATCATTACCTCGACCCCCATTTGTAACGCAATTGCTTTTGCAATCTTTCTGCCACCTTTTCACCTTCCTTGACTTACACGTTCAGGATTACTTTGAGCCTTTAACTTGCTATGAATGCACACCTTGAACTTGCACTTTAGTTGCAAAAGTAGCCCAAAAAATTTCTTTTCCCTAAATTTCAGCCAAAACACCTTTCGTGAAAAACAAACTAATGACGCCGTTTGTTGTGATCCATGCCTCTAGTAGACTTTTGGCCATAGTTATTCCACTCGAAAAATCAAATCAACATTTGTGTAGAACTTTCTATATCTAAATCCATGGATGTCAAGGCATTCATCTCCTCAAACTTCCTCACAATCTTTCACACTAAAAAACTTTAAATCTATGTTCCTAAGATTAAGCCTTTCAGTTGATAGTCCCACTATAGAAGCGAAAACTCAACAACGAACTCCCTACTATGTCTCTTCCCCATGTTGAATAGTAAAATGCATTTTTGTTAATATTGTGTCTTTTGTAATTATAATGTCATTTAGATCACATTTAATTATATCATGTAACAAATCATCAACATGTAAGCAGGCATGATAATTGGAAGGATTGGGCTTTTCTATTCCTATGAAAAATGTAAGTAAATACTGCAAATATTATAAATACAAATACTTATAGACATATGGATCCATGTTGTCACAAACATATATCAGTACCATAGACATCACAGTAGATAATGTAGCTCTCAAGGAAAAAAAACACAGAAATTGAACTATGAGCTAGAAGTTATATCATTGATGGATTTTGATGCAGGAAACATTAATGTTAAAAAGAAATAGTGTGATGGTGGACTAAACACCTTAAATATTGCCTACTATGAAAGCATCACATTGTTTACTTGATGTGTCAAAACAATTTCATGGTTCATGAAACAACATTGTGAATGCTAAACAGACTAATTAATAAGAATTGAAACGAGATGTTCAAGTTGTAACGCACTAGGAGTGCTTGTACTGGAAGGATTAATCTAAAGGAGGTGTCAAATTACAAAGCATTAAGACCACTTACTAAAGGACAAGTTGCAAAGCACCATGGGTGCTCACTAAAATGACTAAACCGAGGTGATCAAATTGTAAAGCACTAGTAGTGCTTGTTGGAAGGACCGCTAAAGGGTCATCAAGCTACAAAAAGCCATTCAAGTCCTTACTAGAAGCACTTAATAACAAGTTATCAAGCTGCTAGACACCATGAGTGCTTATTGGAAGCACTAGTAAGGGGTAATCAAGTTATTAAACACCATGAGTGCTTAATGGAAGCACTAATAAAAGGTCATCAAGTTGCCAAACAACATGAATGTTTATTGGAAGCATTAGTAAGGGGTCATCAAGCTACCAAACACCATGAGTGCTTACTGGAAGCACTAGATTAAGGGGTCATCAAGTTGCCAAATACCAAGATTGCTTGCTGGAAGCACTAGTAAGAGGTCACCCAATTGTAAAACACTAAAGAGTGCTTATTAGAAGGACTAATAAGAGGTTATTAGGTTGAAATGCACTAATGATGTATACTAGAAGGATTGAAAAAAGGTGTTCATCAAACTACAAAACACCATGAGTGCTTATTAGAAGAATTAATTTTTAATGTGAGCTACAAAGGTACCAAAAATGCTTTCTTGAAGGAACAACAAGGATTAACAAGAATTCATTCAACTGCTTTCCTAACTTGGTTTTGAACTTTTCAAGTTCTTCCCACCTTGTTTTTTCTCTTGCTATGTTAGATGTTACCATAACCTAATTAATGACAAATCATGTCTTTTCTACAATGTAACCCTTCACAAACCATTTCATGAACTCATTGTTGGTCACCATAAAGGACTCGTAAACCTTCATGTACAATGCCAACATCTCTTCTCTTGTCTCTAGCAACTCAAGCTCTCAAGACTTCTCGTGTTGAAAATGGTGCGTGGGAGTTCAAAACCCAAACATAGACCATAGCGAACGAAGATGAGATGGTGGGAATTTGAAACCTAGTTCGCTCGCAACATTGGTTGATGCTGATGAACTTGGATGGATGCGCACACACGTACGAATCAATTATTTTTAAATTACCATCATGCCTTTGACTAAACACTTGAGCCACATCAACGCGATTTGACTATTCACCAAACACTATACATTTATCCAAGGGGGCACCATTGGCTCCTAATAGTGTGGTTAGACCCATTTGTGCATCTTTTAATTCTTTGACTACATAGCACTTATATGTAAAATACATATTGAAGATTCATAGCTAGATAACTTAGACTTTTGTATCTTGAGCATTCTTTCCTTCAATGCATCCATAGTAGAAAACCATCCTAGCTCCAAAGAATAAGAAGAAAAACAAACACACACAATGCGAAAAAATATATTTAGCTTCCAAAAGTTGTTTCTTTTTATCCACATTGACTTCTACAACTTCAATCCATCGCTTAGCACCACCAACATCCACACACATTCTAAACAATTTGCACCTTTATGAACCAACTCCATCATTCCTCCACAAATCAACCACCACTCCTCTAAATGATAAAAGACAAAACAAATGTTAATTTTTGGTATTTAAGCATTAATATGGCCTTCTTTGTTCACACTTTAAACCTTAACAATAAAATATTTTATACATTTATGAGTTACAACCTTATTTTAAAAGGTGAAATTATAAATGTGGGTGCTACTTCACCTTGGCCCACAACAATTATGTGACGAAATCTCAAACTAATAAATAAAATTTAACCATAGTAAATGGAAATAAAATAGATTAGATATTTATTGTCATTATTTTATTAGTTGATAGGTACATGCTAAGAAAAATGTTAGCAAATGCAAAACAATTGACACTCTATTCAAATTTAATGGCGATCCCCTTCAAAGAAACCTTGTTCAATTTTAATTTTTCCTTGTTATGAACACTTGCCATATGTAGATGTGATGTATGTGATTAAGTCCTTGAAATTTGTACAAAATTTCCCCCAATTTTTTTTTTCCAAAAACAATATCAAGAATTTTACAACCATATAATTCATGGTTTCCAAAGAGAGCTTTCTTTTGTTTTGATGATTTATGAACTATTTTGCAAACCCTTTTTTTTCAAAAGAGAAAGCCTTGAATGCCTTCCAGAAATGTTAGACAATGGTGGACCATGTTGCCTTATTTTTATTTGAAATCTCAAAAAAGATCTTAAACCTCAAGATCTTGAACCAAAAGGTTGCAAGTATACATTCTATAGGTAGAAATGGATTATAACCTCCATCAATTTTCTTATGATCCATTTTATGGGATGTTTACGAAATTGGTATTTTGGGAAAAAACTTGGTCATGGTGGTTGGTTGTTGGCATAATAATTCTAATTCGTTGGCTCAAATTCAAAACATGTCTATTCATTTCTACAAGCTAGTGTTGTTTGATGTGTATTTCATCGAGGACAAGATGAAATATGACCTCTTTCTTTTGTCACCAAGTGACAAAACTACATCACAAAATTCCCCCTTTCTTTCTTGGATCATGTATGTGCTTCATTTAGCAGAAAAGGGTTAAGGTTAGGTTTTATGTGTGTTGTGGTGTAAATAATCGTTTATGAGACTTGACTTGGTTGCTTTGTAGGTGTGGCTAAATGCATGTAACTATCTATTAAAAAACAAAAATGTGTAGGATATAAGCACAAGGTGTGTAACACATCAATCTAAGTTGGTGTCTTTACATATGGTTAAATGCTTATAATTGTGTTATGCGAATTTTCAACTTATGAAAAGTCTCAAGTCAAGAAAGCCAACTTCATTATATTGTAGTTTGGAATTTATACCTATGAAAAAAATTCACATCTTTGAATAACCTTACCTATTGCATGAGCCATGCAAATATGTGGTAATACTACCAATAATTTGAAAAACAATAGACACAAAATTTGATTGATCAATAGGTGAAGGAACATTTGGCTTAAACAATAGCAACATTTGCACAACAACAAATAAGAGGTACATTTCACCAACATTTAGCAATCTTGCAATCAAAATAGTACAAGCCACTCCTTGCTCTTGGTTGCTCCAATGGCCTTCGATGCCAACAAACATATGTTCAATTATTTCACAACCACCATTTGCACCTCCTTCATGTACTCTTAAGGATATACTCCATCTTCTTGGCTATAATGACTATTACTTGCACCTAGCAATGTGTGTTGTTATAAAACTAGGTTGAGTTGCATGCTTGATATTATAGCCTTCCAAGTTGTGTGTCCCAACTTTTATGGATCTATAACATATGTTTGTGATTAGAGAGTTTACAAGTCAACAAAGATACCATTAATGTCTATTTAAGTCCAATAATTGTACATGCAATGTTTTATTTGTAATTTTTCTTGATAAGTTGGCCTACAATTCAGGTTGAGAATAGGTGTGAACTTGAACTTGACATTTTCTCAAAAACATTGAAAAGTGGGTACATACACAATTTCAACTTGTCATGTTTGAATTTTTTTACATTGTCAACATTTAGTGTAGATTGCCAATTGTTTGTTGTGTGGTCAACCTCAATATCTCCTATTTTTTGTTCGTTTTAAGCCACTGAAGTTTGCATGTTTATATGATAAATATGGCTAATTGATTTGACAATGGAATGTACTAAACAAAATTTTCACCTTTGCAAAATATGGGCTTATAAATGGTGGAACACCATCTGCATACAAGCTTAGGCTACTAGAAATTGGCCAAAATGTAACCATTATATTTGCAACTATTAATCATTTGCATCTTTGGACAATTTTGCAACTATTGGTTAGGTTGGTCATATTTGCAACTACATTACAATTAATTTGCAACTATTGTGATTTTCATCCTTCCATGTGACTAATATTTGCAACTATTGGTTATGTTGGTCATATTTGCAACTACATTACAATTAATTTGCAACTATTGTGATTTTCATCCTTTTATGTGACTAATATTTGATTTGGTTTTCATCAAATAAAAACAATTTATGTCCCATTAGTTACAAATGTGACCAACTTAATCGTAACCTTATGAATATACCAAATGTATTTTGTGTATTCTAAGGGGTATAATTGGGCATATTAGGATTTACAAATGTATACTTTCAATGTATATGAACAACCATATTACATGTGTATTCAATTATTATTATTAACATTAAATGGCACTAATATTATGGTTACACTAGGTGTATATTTTGAATATATAAATATTTATACAAGATATTTTACTAAATATATGCACCCCTATTACAAAATTATCCAAGTTAGTTTATTATACTTCCTCAAATTATTACAAATGACATTTTTATATATTATTATTATATTGATATTTATAGTTTTAAATCAGCCATAAATTGACATAATAGTAAAAATATGAACAAAAATTTAGTTAACCTAAGTTAGTAAATACTAAAGCAATAATGTACTTTTTAAAATATTTTTTTATTTATTGAAAATTTTGAATAATTAATATAATAGTTCATAAAAGTTATAAAAAATGATTTAATAATATATATGATAATAACAAAATAACTATCCTTGGCTACAAACTAGCCACAATAATAATTCAATTATTTCTATTATTATTGTTAAATATTATTTTTATATTTATTATTAGCTATAAAAAATGAAAAAATAATGAAAATAATTAGAACAAAGTAGTTAACCTAGGTTTATTACTAGTTAAATTACTAGAGTTGTAAAAAATTAGTGCTAAATTTTTATAATTAATAGTTATTAATTACTAATTAGTCAAAATTCAGTTATTAAAACTACTAGTTAATAATTAATTAATAGATCATTATATTGAATATCTAATTAGAATTAAATATTTATTACTGCTGATTTAATTAATGAATTTAATAATATATAATATTAATTATTAACATAATTAATTTTTTAATGATATAATTATGTAAGTAAAATTTATTGATGATTACTAATAAATATATTTTAACAATTAATTAATTAGTAATTTTATTAGTTAGTTAGTTAATTTATTATTTAATTAGTTAACTAGTCACTTACCTACTTAATTATATAATTTACAAACATTAAAATTAAAATTAAAAATATGGGATAAAAAATTTAATTATAAGTACGTTGTGACTAAACATATTTATCCCATATGTTTTGTCTTTCATTTTCATGTTGAAACATATGAACATATGGGATGAGCCAATCAGAAACACTAAACCCAAAATTTTAAAAAAATATTCATGTATATACACTTAATTTACATACCTCCCTAGCCTATTTACCTACCGACCTAAGTAAATATTTAGCTTAGGTAGGTAAATTGGTCATATTTAAATAGGTGTTTAGCTTAAGTAAATGGGTATGTAGTCAATCCTAACTAATTATGTAGGTAGGTAAACCTAGGTGGGTAGCTACCTACCCACCTAGCTAGCTACCTACTTAGCTATTTCGACCTACATATCTAAATATTGATTTAAATCAATTTTGGAAATTTTGATTAATATGGCACATGTCAAATTTCTATTACATCATGTGTCACAATCTAAAACCATACAAGCATAAGCACTAAATGTTTTAGTTTTTAAAAATTAAAGTAAAAAATCTGAAATCATTAAAAGTTGGGACACATGGCAACACATCACTTGTTCCCATTATTCACCAAAAAAGTCGCATCCTAGTCACAAACAACAATATGTATATGGCTAGTCAAAGGATGAAAATGTATTTCATTGACTTTTTTTCATCTAAATTTTTTTATCTTTTGTGATTTATGTAACATATATTTTCAAAACAATTATTAAGATTTTAATTACAAATGTCACCTACAACTAAAAGTTATGAGGACTGGTTACAAAATGTCCATTTCTACGAGTGCCTTTAGTCACATAAACTTTAATTACCAATAACCCAACATTACAATTTTATCCCAATGACAGTGGCCCAACACAGCCCCAACAACAATAATATTCTAATAACAATCATGCACACCAATAGCAATATGCAAATAATAACACATTACCACCACAACAACCATATTCAATTATTAACATCACCTTGCAACATGAATATACTATTAATAACACCACATTACAACACTAGTATTCCAATTGGCTGAACATGTCACGAATGTCGTCTAGGTTCAACGGGCCACTTGTGTATTGGTGGAGATGAGATTTTTTGAGTGTGAAATTCTAATGTAGAACACTTGACTTGGGATCCTTAATTTGATGAATTCTAGATTAATTTTTGTTGATAATATTTTACCTATTGGATAAATTTAGTTTTACCATGCTTTTATGTTGATCAAATGCAAAAAAATAATGTTTTCACATTATATCATGGAGGGCTTGATTAGAATGTCATAGAAAATCAAGCAGAATCTTAAAGAAAGGCTTAAAACATGTTAAGGGGGCAAATAAAGTGATATTCTATACTTTCATTAATAAAAGAAAAAGAGGATTTTAATTGATATTGATGGAATTTAATACATACAAAGTTGCCAAGGTGGAGAATAAAAGTATTAGCAGCCTATTAGGCATTGCACCACAATTTAGTTCTAACGCAACATTTTAAACAAACAAAATAGATGCACACCATATGCAATAACAAATGTCATGATGGCAACTTACATAATTTGCAATAATGGAGGACTCATGTACCTTTGCAACAAATGCCACTTTAAAAAATAACCTCATAATGTAGCTTATGTAGTGTACCAAACACCATTACATGGCCACTTTGTTTTCTACACACCCACTCCACCTATAATTATTATCTTTATTGACATTGGATTATAGATGCAATCATGAAATTGGGGCTTCACCACATGTCAAATAATATAAACTAATTTATCGAATAATCCTTTATTAAGTTAGGATGGAATTTGGGATTACTACTTTGATGCACAAAATAAGCACCTCATTAGCATCACTATTATCACAATATATGCAACCAAATCTTTAGTTTCAAACATACAAAACCATTTTTTAACAACCACATAAGAAAAGTAGCATGTGCATTTTCATGCCAAATGTAATACAACATATTATTGAAAAACAAGTGACAAAATATAATGTTCCCAAATATGGACATTCCAAAACCAATATATAACCTAACCCTTTTGTTTGACATGCAAGTTAAAACTACAACCAAAAAAACTTTTATTACATAATTGGACATGTGCAACAATGTGAAACAAATAAAAAAGAACGACAAAATGAAACAATAATCATAAGAAATGTCACATTAGATATGGAAAAACAAGGTCTTTCATTTGAAATGGCATTATTTCCTTTTTTATTCCCACATGGAGATGGAGCTTATGATAATATTATATCTTTAATGAATATTTAAAATACGAGATGATTGCATTATTTTCACATTTTACATTCCACAAACCATACTTACTTCTTATGTATGATCTCCATCAAACATTATAAGTCAATTAAAAAACCTCAAAAACATGTTTTGAAAAAAACATGAAAGCATTTAAAATACATGAAACCCAAAAATGATTGAATAAAATGTCATTGAACAAGTTGTTAAATACAATCTTCTTCCAAATATACAAGGCATTCTTCAATGGCACAAAACACATTGACTACAAGATCTTTTATGCATGGTTGAACAATTCGGCATGCCATTGTTTTATATAAAATGGACAATCGACAAAATGAGTTCATTATGCTAGGAACAAATTATTGATGTTGAGAAATTGTAAAACATTTACATGCATCATTAAATTGGAAATATTGCCCAACAAAATGTGACATGTTTTTTCATAAGGGTTGAAAAATTGATGCAACAACATTTATTATCATCACACCATTTATATGGAAATATAAAAAAATATGTAATACATTATGAAATTCAACAATGTGGTTCATTTTATGCACACATCATTTGATGGGTTGTAGAAATCGACATTGAAAATATCATAAATAAAATTGTTGCATTCCTTCCTAATACATTTGATGAAAAACATGAATTTATACAACCCATATTTTGAATATGAAACACATTTTACAAAATTGTAATGAAAAAATAGTTCTCCACACATGTGAAAATAAATGTGACCCAAAACAATTCTAAAAATCAATGCAAATATGGGTTCCCATTTAATGCACGACTAGATCAACAATTTACATTCAACAACACAAATTGTTGGGAATATTACCACCCAAATATGAAGATTACAATGTTGTGTCACACCATGTATCGTTGCTTATTTTATGGGGTGCCCATCTTAACTTCCAATGGGCTACTTCTTCATATTGGTTTTATTGTCTTTTAAAATATATTATGAAAATGTGAACCATATGGAACATTGAATTTAAACCAAAAACATCTGGAAGGTTTTGGCTTACAAAATGTTTTAAAAGTGCAATTTTAATTGTTATCCTCCCATATAGTCAACAAACCTTATTTTTCTTGTAAAAACTACATTCATATGTTTACAAATACTAGTGACCTTCCAACAAATATATTATAAAATATTCACAAAATCAAGCTTTAGGATTCCATTCGATAGATGTTTACAATAATCAACCTATTGATTTCAAAAACATGACTTTTATTCAATATTTAACAAAATTTGAATATGACAAATTACATTGTCCCACTTTAAAATGTGATGGTCAAGATGACCTAGGAAACTTCACTCATAATAAACAACCAAATGAAATGCAACTTGTTTTCGAACCTTTGTAACACACATTTGATGCACACATTTCCATTATTGAAAACCCATGAGGTTTACATATTGTCACAAGCACACCTCTTAGTGGCAAAACTTACTTTTTAAAATAAATCGCACAAAATTTCCAATTGCTTGGCAAAAAGTATTATTATTAACAACCATAGGTGTTGTAGCATTTCATTTGAACTCCACTACCATTCGAATACACACTACATTTCAAGTTCCAACATGAAAATATTTGTCCATCTTTCTTGAACCTAGTAATATCATAGAACACTTCAAAAATGCACATGTCATAGTCATTGATGAAACATCAATGATGACCATCAACATGTTGTGTGTGATTGAACAACAACTAAAACAATCAATGAATCTTGAAAACATATCCCAATTTAAAACAAATCTTCTACTACTTGTTGGAAACCTTGCCCAACTATCACCAATTTGTAAACACACTATTCAAAACAATAATATACTATGCAAAAGTTGCCATATTAAACCTACCCCATGTTGGAAAACAATATAATAACATTTCCTACCCATTTTGATGCATAATATTAGAGACCTTGAATTTCTCAATGTCATATGAAAAATAAAGCCAACAACTAAAGAAATTCAAACAATTTTATCATTATGTTTCAAAAATATACAAAACATACATTTTGAAATGGATGTAACTTCAATAATTATTTGTACACATAAAACAAATGTTGCATAATACAACACCATTATGTTACACAAACAATTTTCAATCACATAAAATACCGAGTAAAAATATTCACAAATGCTACAGATATCAAACACATTGAACTATGGCTAAATGACAAGTTTTTTAACCACATAAACAACATTACATTATTCATGTTCACTAAAAACAATAACCTACTAAAAGGAGTTGTAAATGGTGCAACTACAATTATCAAATCTATCATTTTTGATCCTCAAGACAATGTTACAACCATAGAAGTTCAACTAACAAATAATTCCACAAAAATGACTATCAAAAAATGTTCTTTCCAACATAAATATACATACGATGGACATTATTACAAAACATCATTTTTGATAGTAGTAACATACACTATGATTGGCCACAAATCACAAAACGCAACAATTGCCACAAAAGTTGTCATTGACATAAAAGAATCTTTCACACCCAACTTCATACATGTCATGCTTTCTAAAGTCACAAATCGAAACAACTTAAAAATAATTGAAAATCTTATTCCAATGATTTTACTCCTTACAATTTCCTAAAAGACTAAAACTACAAGAATATTATTTCAAAACTCAAATTTGAAAGTATGTCCCCCACACCTAATTCTTTTCACATTTCATTCAATATTTTTGGAGGTAAAAAATGCATATATGTAAGTACAAGATGCTTAGAAAACACTTTCATAATTTTAGCGTGTAAGTAAGTCCAATATACATATATTTCTAACTATGATATATATATTATCACATTCCAAATTACATTATCACACATATCAAGGGCATGTTATTAAAACAATTACTTTAATTTGAAATACACCTAATACACATATTGTTTCATTATGATCACTTCATGAAAATCCATACAAAAGTTGGTATGTGTAGATTGTTTTCATACATATTTCATGTGGTCATAGGCATATTAACTGATTATGGTGCTATTCAATTATCCCCATCACAATTTCCAATGTTGCACATTGCAATTCACTTTGTGCCACAATCCTCTTAAGGTCCAAATTCCAAACACTCCATTCTCATAAACTTATTGAACTTTATTAAATTTTTATTCTACATTATTAACATTGGGTTTTTTTTGGTCAAATGTATTACAAAACACTTCTACAATAATTACACATTGAAACAAAGACAACTAACCTAAAATGGTTTCACCTTTGTGAATATGATGTTGTAGACATATATATTAAGCCATTGGCACATTTCCTAGATGTGATGGCCATCTTCTACTTTTCTTAAGGTTTTATTTAGGTCTTTTATGGCCTTCAAACTAATGAAAGGTTAATTCCAATGTGGATCACATTTTTCAACAACACACTTTTAAAACCTCAAACATATGTGCTTCAAATAAGGACATGTTTCCTACTTATTTCATTTACAAAACTAAAAGCTCAAAAGTGAGTTTTATTGTTCATTCTTTTTTGCAATTTGGAGAAAATTGCTCCACATGCCAAACAACAAAAGTAACAATAAAAAACCTTTGAGTTCAAATAAACTTTACTCACAAAATGGACACATACTAAATTTTTTATATATCGTACAACATGCACAACTTAAACACAATGTGCATGTTAATACAATTATTAATTCATTTCATGTGTTTAAAAAACTCCCATATATCTCCAGAGTATAGTAGCTTAAGGGATTTTGGCCCATGGGTAAATACCATTTTCCTTTTTTGGTATTTTGTTTTGCTATAGCCTGGTCAATTTTTATATGAGGATTTTTGAAAGATGATATTTTGGCTTGTGTTGAAACTTGAGGTTAGTTCTAATAGAGTTCTAATATCTTGAAGGATTTTGGTTTCTTTGAGAGGATTTTTTTGAAGAGTATATTTTTTGCGTGGTGAAATATTTGAGTTTTCATAATTCTTCTTGTGCCTTAAGATGATTTTTTTTAAATGTAAAAATGGCAATTTGAGTTTTCATAATTCTTCTTGTGCCTTAAGATGATATTTTTTTAATGTAAAAATGACAATTTGAGTTTTCATAATTCTTCTTGTGCCTTAAGATGATATTTTTTAATATAAAAATGGCAAGACCAAAGTGTTTTTTTTTTTTTTGTTTGTGGTTTTGTGGAGCTGAATTGGGTGATGAGTACTTTTGATCCGCTTTTTGTTTTCTTGGATTCGCTGCACATTTCAGGGATGTCGGAAATTTATTATTATTATTATCACGTACTTTGTTTGTCAGAAGACTCTGGGAAGAGTAGAGGCTGTGAGCATCATTCAGAAAATAATTTAGTCAATTTTGGCTAAACTCTAGACATGAAAGTGGGGGAAAAACAAAAAAGCAGAATCCTTCTGTATTCTTGGCTACCTACAATTGGAACTTATCATAACAAATCTGGTAATTTGGAGGGGAAAAAAATTTCCTTCAAAATCTGGAGAATTTGGGTCATTATTTTCATTAAAAATCTTTTGAATTAGTGTTTTTTTTCAAAGGATTTCTCTTTTAGAGCCACACTGGCAACCATCTCTGTAGAAAGATGTAAAAAAAACTGGCAATTATCCTTATGAAGCTGTAGCCAAATCTGGCTATAAACCAAATATGAAGTATAAATCTTTAATCATACTTATATATATATACTGGAAACCCAAATATAGGAATCTGGTAATTCTATTTATATTAATTTTTTTTCTCACTTCTGGAGATTGAAAACTTTAAAAACAACACTTTCATTTTCAATTTTTTAAATATTTAATTTCTCTTTTTTGGCGAAGTTTCGCCAGGAAAAAGAAAAAGAAAAGAAAACCACAGCGGGCCTGTGCAGAGAGAAGAGATACAATTCCATGTCTCTCTTGTTTGGGAAGAAGAAGAGGAATGGATTTGCGTCCGAAGGATGGATTTGATGGAGAGGAATGGATTTGAAGGATTTCCTTCAGGCGGAGCTTAAGATTTTTTGGAGCATGTGATCAATCCAGGATTCTTGACTTCTTCTAGATTGCAGAAGTTGGGAAGGATCATCATCCCACCCAAGTGAAAGAAAGAAAGAAAGAAAGACTCCTGGGTGACGATCGACATGAGGATTCAATGTAGGCAGAGCTTGGGTCTTCTTCTTCCTGTCTTCTTCTTCTTCTTCTTCGTCTTCCTTCTCCTTGTTCTGTCAGGTGAATGATCACATGTGCCTCTATTTCTATCATCTCCTGCTTTGTAACGAGTCTTTTTTCTTCTCTCTCTCCCTCTTTCTTTTTTTTCTTTTCTCCACGGAAACAGAGAATGTCGCTACTACCATCTCTCTTCCTGATTTGGATTTTTGGAGTTTGGGATTTTACAGGAGTGGCAGCAGGGAGCAGCTACATAGGCATCAGCTTCAAGCAAGAGCCTGAAGGTGGGAGGCCACTGGATGAGCTCCTGGAAGCACTAATGCAGCAGCAGCAGCAGCAACAACAACAACAGCAACAGATTGGAATGGGCAATGTATATCAACAAAAACCTCGCATGCTTGCAACAACAACAACAGCAACAACATCTGAGACATGGTGTGTTGCCAAACCAGGTCTTGAGAGTGTGGCATACCAAGGAGCTTTGGATTGGGTTTGTTCTCCGCTACAAGATCAAGGGAATGTGGATTGCAAGCTCATTCAAGCAAATCAAACCTGCTTCCTCCCCAATACTTATCAAAATCATGCGAGCTGGGCCTTCAATCAGTACTATCAATCTCATGGAGCTGCTGACTCAACCTGCAATTTCAGTGGCGTTGCCATGACCACATCTAGCAATCCAAGTGAGTGAGCATTTCTTCACTGCATTTGCTATCCAACATGCACATGATGAGCATTTATCAGATGGATTCTGACTCTTTGCACAATCATCTTCTTCTTTCCCATTTTCTGCTGCAAAAATTCTTCCCTGGAATTGCTATCCATGCATATGAGCATTCATCAGATAGATTCTGATTATTTACACAATCTTCTTTACCATTTGCTGCAAATTCTTCCTTCCCTGCGATTGCGACACCTGCAAAAGTGGGGACTCATCAGATAGCATTCTTCACACAAATTTTTTCCCCATTTTTCTGTCATATGCTTCTCTGCAATTACTATGCATGCAAAGTGGGCATTCATCAGAATAGATTGTTGACATAATTTTTGTCTTTCTTTCTCATTTTGCTGAAAATTCTTCCCTGCAATTTGCGATGCATGCAAAGTGAGCATTCTTCAGATTAGATTCTTGACACTCTTTTTCTTTCCCATTTGCTGCAAATGTCCCTCTGTAATTGCAATGTATGCAAATGAGGATTTATTAGATTCTTGACACACATTTTCTTTTCCATTTGCTGCAATTTTTTCACTGCAATTGCTATGCATGCAAGCTTTTTGGATTTTTTGTTACTTGTTAAAAAAGGACAGGTGGTGGTTTTTACACCCGAACTCACCAAATTTGTGCAGACAGACAGACAGAGAGAAAGAGGTGCTTTGATTTTGGCCTCCTTACTGATGATCAATCATCCCCTGATTGAAATCTGTGTCTAAGCTGGGGCCTTGGAATTGTGGTGAATTTCAAACTGACCAATCTTCTGTTGCTTGCTTATTGCAGGTACTGCTACATGTACATATGAAGGAAATTTAGGGTACGTAATATCCATAATCCATCTCTCTCACTTCTGGACATAAAAATCCCTGGGAAAAATCAATGGGCCAGGCCCTAGAGATGAACTGAGGCTTGGGTGAACCACCTAAGCACATTCCTCAGGTCCACAGATGAGTCACAAACTAGCACAGGTTGGCCATTATGTCACATATGTAACTGTGAAATATCAGAAGTGACAGTGGTGGCAAATACTGCCATTCAAGACAACTTGAAAACCTGCTGAATTGGCAGTACAATGATGAATGATGGGAGACAGCTTGGCCAGCAATGTTCAAGAAACAACAGTGAGGAACTAGTTTCTGTCAAATGCTATAACGCAAAATGGCACTTGAAGCATTGGCTGTATAACCTAAGGGTCTGGTGGTGGTGGGGATGTTGGCAGGAATACAACTGGAACCACTGGTGGCAATAACACTACCACAACTAGTGCAGGATCAAGGGTTGTCCAACATCTACTCAGCTTTCAAATGTCTTCTGTACTTGTCCTCCTTTCTTACTGGTTTTGGCCCAGGTTTAGGATGATCGAGGTGAATTGGGGTGGAGATTGCTATTTGCAAAGCAGTTGACAAAGCATTTGGCAGCTGGATTAAAAAAAATGAATATGCCCTTCTTGTACCTGTTTAACCTGGAACCATCACATTTGCAGTGAAAAACCATCGGTTTTGATCAACATGATACATGATTCCATTTTAATTCTGATTTTGCTTTCAGAGATTGAAACAGGTAACTCTCCAAAAACCAATGGAGAGCATGAGAAAAACACTAATAATTGGATATCCGAAATGCTCTTGGTTAAGACATGGAAACAAAATTGTCAGTGGAGTGAACACAATTTGATATGACATCTAGATTGTTTCAGATTGGGAAATCCAGAATCAATCGGTCTGCTGATCTGTTTCCTATCCTCTAGTGAGCATCAAGGGACAGTGGACCTATAATTCTCTTGGCTCTGTTTTCAAGCCCCATTCATAAACCAACATTTTACAGCCCTCATATTATTTGTCTCACTGAACAAAATTGTGAACCTGAACAACAATCCCAGGTCTTCTTTTGAGGTTTTTCTCCCTCCATTGACTTTACAAACCTTGACTATCCGATGAATGCCCAACTGTCTCCAAATTCACTTCAAGAATGTGCAGGCAGCCCACAAGCAAACATATGAGAAGAGTGATGTGTTGAGTTCTATGCTCCAGGACTGAGGTACAAGTTGGGTGGGCAAAAGTGGGACAAAAAAAGAGCCTGACACCCACCCTAGCACCATCACTCCAAACCTGCAAGCAAAACAAGCCCCATAAATAAAATAATGAAGAAAAATTTGGACAACGTGTTTTGCTGGTGCTCTGCTTCATTTCTGCTAGGTTTATCAACCATATCTGCCTCTTAATCATCTTAATCAGAAAGGTAAAAAGCATTATCTTCCAAGATGAACCAATTCATGAAGCAAAGAACAGTGGAGGGTAAAAAAGATAATAAAATTAGAACAAGCATCATGACAGAACAAAAACAAGTAGGATAAAAGCTCACCCAATAATGAAAGACCTTCCAAGCTTCTTAGTACGGTCTTTAAGGAAGTAAATACATGCTGCAAATGACACTGCTACCTGTTTCCCCAGAGGCATGTCCAAGAAATACAAAATTAGGAAAAATAATATAAATGATTGTAATGTGTCAAAGTTGAAAAACCTTCCATGAAACCTTACAGATTCAATTCAATGAATATCCTGATCTCAGAGCTGTCCTCACAAAGTTTTCAAACATCTTGAGATATTCAGCCAGAAGTGAGCCAGGATACAATCAGCCTTAACCCATTAGTCTCAAAGTTGCAGAACATGTAAACCAATGTAAAAACCAAATTTGCCAACCCACCAATTTACTTTTCTTCTGCTTGAAAAATTGAGGCTTAAGAAGCCCCCCTTCTCTGGGATGGAATTCTGACCTGGAAAGCGGGACCACCATCTGCTGAATCAAAAACGCTCCAAATGCCCAGAAGGATATAAAAAACAGTGCGCAATGCGATCACTTTAGGACTGGGGACTTCTGTCATACTACCAAGTTTTCGGACCCATGCTGGTGACTCTCTAACTTTCTTCTTCAACTCACTTGCTGGATTGCTTTTCAACTTCCTCCGGTCCCGGAAACTCTCCATAATGATCTTGTCGTATGCTGTCTCAATTGAATCCAAACTCTTTTTGTGGCCTGCATACTTCAAGGGTTTGAAATGTTGGATGCACAAGTCCACTGTCTTCATTAGTCATCACCTGATACGAATTAGCCTAGCAAACCCTCAACTTCAAACAATGTTGGAATAATGGCCAAAACCCTTAGCCTGAAGTTATTTTGAAAACAAAACGTCCACTGTTGCAGGACTTTTTTGAAATGCTTGATATCAAATGCAGGAGACTGAATAGAGAAAAAGGTACCAGGTTTGACAAATAGTTATGGGCTTCACGAATTTCTTCCTCTGAGGCCTCCCGACTCACCCCCAAGCGTTTGTAAGGATCCCTCACATCAATTCTTGGGAAAATTGGTTGAGCTGTAGGAGTAACAACTCCACCCCCAAAAAAAACCCATTCATTGACCATCTCCAAAACTTCCAGCCCAACTTCTAAGTGTGGATTTGCAGCAAGAGTTTCATTATCATGCATATCTTAATATTTCATGAGAAAGTGCAACCATTTTGAAAAGAAGGGGAAGTCTTCAACACCCACCAGGCTCTGAGCCCCCAAAAGAAGAGTCCATTGCTGTGCAGACAACTCCATTCTTCAATGATATCTGGCTCCTACGTAATAATTGTCCAGGGGCCCTGAAGATCACACATGGGTAATCAGAGAGGCATTACAATCAAAAGACATTCATTGCTCAGGTTTTCAAGTCATTCTTAAATCAATTGCTTCCAAAAGATTGTCCCAATATTTGGCAACTGTGATGCCCAACCATCCCTTAGTCCCATGCTTCCTTTGATCATCATAGGTCTCACTCAAGACTGCTGGAAATTCATGTTCAGACCAGAAAAATTGGCTGCAGAAAAAAACCTTCAAATCTGTGATAGTACAGCAGAATTTTTTCTGGTGAAAATTTTGTCAAAATATGTGATGCTGATTTTTGGGAAACTATGAACTCACCTCAAAAAAGGTGCGGGAAAGAAGAAGCTGCTTGCTCCCCGGACGACATTCTTGAGATGTAATTCAATACCGAAATTGTGCGAAGTTTTCAGAGCTTTTGCACCTGCAAAAAAAAAGAAGAAAAAAACTCCGCCACAAGTGATCAGAAAAACTCTCCAAAGACCCACATTTTTTAAATTAAAATTAAAGTAGAATAAAACAAAGAAATTTTCGCCACAGGTGATTGCAAATTCGCAAGAGAAGAAAAGAAAAGAAAAAGAAGAAAACTCTCTCGCTCTCTCTCTCTCTCTCTAAACTCAACATCCAGAATCTCCAAAGACACAACAAGAAAATACACCTTGAGGTCCTAGTCTTTACCTGAAAGATGTCGACAGAGAGGAGAAAAAGAACAAGACGAAGAAGGGTTGGCGCATTGCGAGTTTAGCGATCCTAGAAGCCTTGAATGCACTGATGAACTCACCACCATCGCCATCTGCACCCACGAAATCCCCACAAAAGAAAACCAACTCTTTCTGTTCTCCCTCTACACACGCAGCAGCACCGAGCTCATCAGGAACCCACACCTCTCGCGCGCTTGCGCTTGCTCTGCAGCCACATCACGGGCAGTCAGGAAAACCCTAAAAGAGGAGGTGCCCGAGAGGGAAAAACGTGAAGATGGATGATTTCTCGTTTTCTCCGTGAGTATTTGGATGAATTCCAGATGTGGGGCAGTCTGAAACCCTAAAAAACGGTGCCCGGTGCAAGACAATCGGAGATTGATCGTTCTCCGTCAACTTGCTGGGTTTTCTGCTTGTTGCCAGGAGAAAGAATTTGTTGGAATTCTGAAGAGTATTCTGTGATCGGCGGAAAGAGGAGAGGAAGAGTTCAGATTTGCGGAGAAAGAAGGAGGCGCGATGTTGCGATCAAGTCGAGCATTGAGAGGTTTTCTGGCTGCTGTTGCACCGGCATCGGCATCATCATCGGCCGTCGCGTCTCCTCCTATCTTTACGAGTGGCAATGAAATGAGCGCCATCGCTGCCGTCTCTTCCGCTGCTTGCAAGGTAAAATTCTTCTGTTTCTTCCCCTTCTTGGACTACAGTATGGTAATGGAACTTCTGGAGGAAGAAAATAGAGCTGAGAACTTGTTAGGGTTTTCTTGTGCAGGCAGTTCGTGGATACGCAGCGAAAGGATCCATAGATGAACATGTCGAGGTTTTTTCTTTTCTTTTCTTTTCTTTTCAGACACTCATTTGGTTTTTCTGGGAGATACAGTCTTGATAAGCTAGGGCATCATACTACATTGAATCTGGATTTTCTTTTTAATAAGAAAATTAGGGTTTCATTTTATTTTTCTGTTCGAATTCTAGGTGCCTTTGCCCATGTATGGAGTTGCAGGAAAGTATGCCTCAGCCCTGTACATAACAGCAGTACGGAAAGATGCTTTGGAGCCTGTTGAGGCAGAGCTGCAACAAGTTTGTGGTGCTGCAGAGACCATTCCTGTGTTTGCTGATTTTCTCAAGGACCCATCTGTTTCGAAAACAGTCAGGGTCAAAGCAATTGTGGAAATTTTCAAGAACACCAAGTTCAATGATGTCACGAAGAACTTCCTGGGTATGGGATTGTACCCTTATCACACAAACCACTTCTTTCTGTTAATTGCAAGTGCCAGCATGCTTGGCTGTGTCTTTTGTGTACAAGGAAAGGTTTCATACTCTTGAGATGAGCCTCTTAGAAGCCAACATTTGTGGTATTGTATGCTAGTGAGAGAGAGAATGCATACACTAACTTCAAGTTTTTTTTTTGCATTTTGCAGCTGTATTGGCAGAGAATGGAAGGCTGTCACGGCTGCAACAGATCACTTCTGCATACACAGAACTTCTGCTGGCTCATCGAGGGGAAGTTTTAGTGGTGGTAACTGCAGCTCTTGTAAGAATACTCGTCCTACACTTGACCCTGTCTTGGTTATCACTTTGCAAAGAAACCAGTCAGGCACTCTGGTCTTCATACAGCCATTTACGATTTAGGGACAGCACATAAGCATATGCTTGTTGTGACATGAAGATAGGAGATAGTTTAAGGGTAAGGGTAAGGGTAAGTCTCTCATTTTAGTTTCTTTTCAGCTCAACAGGCCTTTGATGCATGTATTTTGCCTATTTCAGGAACTTACAAAACAAGAGTTGGAAGACATAAAGAATGCAATGAAGGGTTATCTGAAGTCAGGCCAGACCCTTAAGATTGAGCAGAAGGTAATGTCCTCTTGTGCCTGAAATACTGGCTCCATTTTCCCATCTGCACAATTGCACTTTCTGACATCTTGCTCTACTGTCTGCCTGCCTATCCTGAATAACTTCAAGCAGCAAATGGGGTTTGTAGATGTCTACTCCTTTCAGACATTTTACTGCCTCATGAACCAGTTCTTAGCATGCTAGACACTGCTATTTGTGATGAAGTTGAGTGATCTGATATAATTGGGACTGCCTCTTTTCAGTTATGACTGCATTCATTCTTTTCATGTCTTTTTTTTGGGGGGGGACTGACATAGCTGTTAACTTTCAAAGCATTATTGTAAGTATGTTTACCCTGCCATTTCTCAGATATGTTCCCACATTCTGCATTTCTATTTTAACTTTGTAATTGGATCCAAATGTGCTTTTTCAGGTTGATAGAAGCATCATTGGGGGCATTGTAGTGGACATCCAAGACAAGCACATTGATCTTTCCATTGACACCAAAATCAAGCAGATGGAGAAGCTTTTGGCTGAGCTAGTTTGAGCGGGTAGCAGCACTGTTACCTTCCATGTCTCACTACTACACTCCAGGTCAACAGATCGATATTGCCCGACAATAACTGGCATTTTTTTTACATGAATGAGAGGATTACTCATTACCTGGATGGAGGTCAATAAAGCTGCTTCCCCATTTTACCTGAAATACATTCTATTTACAAGAAGCATTCTGCACTTTCCTACTTTCAGCAGACGTGAATACATGACAATTTTGTCTGCAAGATGTATAGCCAAGAGTACACGATGTGAAATATCAATTGATGAACATATTTGCTTTCAAAGTTTCATTTTGACAAGAAATTTGAATTGGATGTAATTAGTATATTTACACAAAGAAAAGAAATTCAAATGTCTGCAGTAGAACTTCTGGATGCTGACAAACATGTGATTCATTTTTGCTGGCAGAAGACACTGCATTTTTTATAAAAAAAATTCAATCACTTTTTGTAGGAGCTTTGGTAGCTCATCTTCAAACAGATCTCCATGTTCTGCATTTGCTTGCAATGTTGGCTCATGGTACATTTGTAAGCCTTCAATGAAAGCTTGGACTGAAGATATCTGGCTGTATTTTACCATTGTTTCTATCTTCTCATCTTGAAAAGTTTACATGTGACTATTCATTTGTGTAGTATGCTGCAGAATTGTCAGAGCAATAGTTGGCAGAATTGGCATTTTATCTTCTAATTTACTTCTGATTTGCCTGCATATTTTCTTCCTCACGCTCCTGCCTGCATTGTTATGGTCTACCATCATGAAGCAACATAGTGAAGGTCGAAAGCCACTGCAGAGTTGAGCCGCAAACTGAAATCTTAACAGATGCAATTGACATTTCTCAACAAGCTATTGAAATAAGAACTTGTTGAAGAAAGGTCTAAATGTTGACTATCAAGATGGTTAGACTGTTTATGGTGTTCATGAAGTTCTAAATCCTTTCATTCATATCAAACATAGGTTAAACATATGTTCATTAACCTTCTCCAATTTTCAGCTGATCTACCTTCTGTGAGCAATGAAGGCATAAGTCAGTGTAAATGATCACAAGCTGAATTTGCTGATAACATTAGCTGCACAGTAACTTGGACAACCTGAAAAAAAATGCAATGAAAATTTACCAGCTGCAAGTGGTGTTCAGTGTTTCTAACTATCACACAATGCAAGTTCCCTGGTTGTAAGACAGCTGTAGAGAGATACAGATCACATGCTGCAACGCATGATAGAACACCCACAACCTCTTGAGCTCTGTCCTCGTGCAGTGGAACGAGAACATGACATAGGAGAGCTGATAGTAAAGAGTCAAGAATTGACAATCTTATAGAAGGAGGGTGGTGTACAAATACACCAGATAAGAACGTCAAGGAATATCGACACAAAAGAGCTTTATGCCCTCTCCCCGCGGATTCGGCGAGCCAACTGTATGTCCTTAGGCATGATAGTCACGCGTTTAGCATGGATGGCACACAGGTTGGTGTCCTCGAACAGCCCGACCAAATACGCCTCCGAGGCTTCTTGCAATGCCAATACCGCGGAACTTTGGAACCGCAGGTCCGTCTTGAAGTCTTGAGCGATTTCCCTTACCAATCTCTGGAAAGGCAGCTTACGGATCAGAAGCTCCGTAGACTTCTGGTACTTGCGAATCTCACGGAGAGCAACAGTCCCAGGCCTGTACCTGTGGGGCTTCTTCACTCCCCCTGTTGCAGGCGCCGACTTCCTCGCCGCTTTCGTCGCCAACTGCTTCCTCGGCGCCTTGCCTCCGGTAGACTTCCTCGCAGTTTGCTTAGTACGAGCCATCAGGGAGAAAAAAAAAAAAACAAGAACTAGTTCAAAACAACAGAGCACTGGTGTCAGAAAAACTGCAGAAATACTGGAGGTGCTAAGACTGAAATCAAACAAGAGCAAACTCGCAAAACTTCCAAGAGCTCTAGAAACTGATAGTGGAAGAGAACGGTTTTGCAAGCGAAAATATAGTCTCCTGTCTCCTCCTCCTCCTCCTCCCCCTTGTCGCGCTTTGAATCGGATTTGGTTTCCCGCGCTGTTGCTTCTTTGCAGCCGCGTTCGCTCTGCAACGCTGTGTTGAAGTCTGTGGAGTTTTCCCGCCCGAAATTTGAAGTCGGGGAAAACGCAACTTGAAAGCAGGTTTGTGAAAAGTTTCAAATTGTGGGTGGCCAGAGTGAACCAGCAATAAAATTAATTATTAAAAAATAATTGTAAATTTTAATTTCCAGTGACGATGTTTCATCGGAACTGATTTATTTATGTAGGATGGGTATTTTGGCGATCGTCATTATGACAATTTTAGAGTCATTCTGGATTATAATTTGTTATAGATCAAACTAAATTTTAGAATCGTTTTTCTTTTGTTTTGTTGTTTTTTTTGGGTTTCTTTGTATTTTGTTGTCTGTTTTCTACTTTCCTCTCTGCCCTGTAGCCAAATCTGGCTAATTCCTCTTGTTGATGATCACAATGTGGCTACATCACAAAATTTTAATATTAGAATTTTTTAAATTAAAAAAAAAAAAAACTGCCCACCCACAACATTTTGGATGAAAAGTAGATATGTAACATTCTTTTGTCCTCCACCATGCAGGATGGATGAAAAAAAGTGCACAAGAAAACACCACAAAGGTTACTTGTATGTTAACCATCCGCATGTATAATGTATGTTATTTATGTGTCTAATTACCCACTAGTCATCAAGCGGCTTCTGTATTTAAGGACCACTCGCACTTGGTGTTAAAATGCAAGTTATTGTTAAAATGCAAGTTAAGTTAGTGTTAAGAAGTAGGGTTTAGGTTGGTAACCAATTCACACTACCAAAATTACATAACACCCTAACCTAGGTGTCATCTAATGTGACAACTAGGTGTTATCTTTTTGTTAATACAATGGTAGGCTATCACCAAATGTTCAAAAATCCTAAACCTAATGTTTTATAACACCCCCCTAAAGGGTCTTTTAACTCATTTTTGGGTACCCCTCCCCACTCCCCAATGTTCCTTATGATTTTCTTTTTATTACACATTTCTAATTGTAATGGATTAAAGAATTTAGTTCCTTGAGCTTGAGCTTCTTTAAGCTTGATTCAACCTATGAGAGTTCTTTCATGAATATATATGAAACTCATGCATAGGTTATTTTTATGTAGGACTCAAGAAAAGGGCTCGAAATAGGTCTCTTTTTACCTTTTGAGATGCCAAACATTCGGTTGAATTGGTTTCAAGAAAGCATGAAGTGGCCTATTTGAAGCCCTTGTGTTCATACCCTACCCAAAGGTCAAATTTGGCATAAATTAATTAAAAATCAAATGTGCTTTAAACTCTTTTTAAAATAGAAAACATGTTGAAGAAAAGATTTAAACCATTTTGCATAATCTATTTTTTAAAATTGTAAACTTAGGTTTGTTTGCTTCAAAGGCAAGTACATTCTTGAATTGATTGAATTAAAAACATGCAAAAGAGCTCCATTGTTCAAGCATTTCTCTTAAATATAAAAAATCGAATCAACAAAAATCAATGTGGGTAGCACAAAACTTGAAAACCTTTGAAAGGTTTGGAATCAAAAAATTATAGGCATCAACAATTTAGAATAATTTTAACATAATTATTTCCACTCATATAATTTCCAATTTTCAATTCCAAATTGCTTGTCTACAATTTGTGAGGCGAGTTATTTATAAGGTAGGTATTCAACTTGCAATTTTAATATCTTGAAGCTAGTCAATACCCACAAAATACTATGTGATAATCTTTTATGTACAAAAATCATATCATGACAATTTGTGTTCACCCATCATGATGTTATGAAATTTTACAAAATTTATATCAATGAATATATTTATTTTACAATATTTACTCATTATGTTTTGCTTATTAGCGAAATTAATCTCATAGAATTCATCATGAAATATTTTTTTGTGCAATTTTTTACACAATTTTTTCACAAAACCCAAATCAAGTCTTATTTCTAGAACTAGGAATTAAAATTGGGTTTAAATGGAACCCTAAAACCAAAACCCGAACATAATTTTTTTTAAAAAGCCAAAACCAAAGGTTCTTCATAAAAGTCAAGAATGGCCCAACAAACTCTAAACTCTCAGCTTGGCCTCAAAACCCAAGAAGAGTCTGAAAAATAAGCTTCCAAACCAAACCCTAAAAGAACAGACAATTCCTAAAGCACATCTCTCTCTCTCTCTCTCGTTGATTCTCATTCTCGTTCCTTGTGTTTTAGGGTTGCAGTGGACGGACCGGAACGAGAGAGCAATGGCAACGGAGGATGACAGTGCGGTGAAGGAGCCTCTGGACTTGATCAGGCTTAGCCTTGACGAACGCATTTACGTCAAGCTTCGATCGGACCGTGAGCTTCGTGGCAAACTTCACGTAAGATTCTTTGTTTTTTCTTTTTCTTTTTTTTGGTTTTGCGCTTTGTTACTTGTGGTCGATCAAAATGTTTATAAGGTTGAGAACGCATTATTGTTTCGAAACTCTTGCGTTGTTGGTGAAAATGCCGTAGAGTTTTTTTAGTGTTTTTCTTTTTTTTGGTTTCTTTCCACTCATTTGTGGCCTGATTCTTACATTTGTCTTCTTCACTAGCAGCAGCTTCTTGAACGCTGTCAGTAGAACCAGTGTTTCGAAGAAGCAGAGATAAACCCTACAGCGTTTGCGTTTTAGGGTTTAGTCTCTGTTTCTTAAACGCTGTAGAAACCTTGTTGGCATTCCTTGCTTCTTTTATTCTTCTAAGCCTCCTTTTTGAATGAGTACTGGAGGTCCGATGAGACTTGGTGAGTAATTCAAAACAAGGGGCTGTTGTTCCCAGTCTTATTCTTCAATTCATTTATTTATCCCCCACCATCCATCTGATTGCGAGTAGTTTGCAACTTCCTCCTCTGAGCCATGTGTTCCTGATCCTCTGATTTAGGTTTTTCAGCTAGATGAACATCTGAGAAGTGTTTCATCCTTGATGGGTGCTGAGGATTTCCAACCTGTGACATAAAAACCATGACTATATTTCTGTGATGAGTTATACTGTCTTCCAAACAGGCATGTGGACTTGGGGGTTTTATTGTTATCCTGTCAGCAGATTATCCCTATACTCATGATTTGAGATGTTGCACAGTAAACAAAATAAGTGTACAACATGTTCCTTGATTTTGTTTATTGTGGTCACATACCACAACACCTCAGCTGTCTCTCATAGAAAATGCCATGCTTTTGAGGTGGTGATGTTGCAGGCATATGATCAGCATTTAAACATGATTCTGGGAGATGTGGAGGAGGTAGTCACTTCTGTGGAGATTGATGATGAAACTTATGAAGAAATTGTCAAGGTAAAGGATACTGTTTCATAGCCAATGAAGATTCCTATTTTGAAGTTTCTAAGTTCATTGCATTCCCACAAACATCTTCCTTCATGCTTTGTATGTGGATCTAAAAGCACAACCTCTAACTTGGTGTTTTTATCAGACTTCAAAAAGGCATGTGCAGTATCTCTTCGTACGAGGAGATGGAGTGATTTTGGTCTCTCCCCCATTGAGGACATCATGAGGAGAGTTTCTTGTGTAGTGTTTTCCTGCTTCCAAGTTTCATGTTCGACTACAATATATACATGAATTGTATTTGGTGTCAAACCCATTACTCCTTGTGTAGTTGTTGATTCTGACAATCCTCATGACACCCTTGGCACTGGAGGTTTTTTTAGACATTTCTGGTGCTGGAATCTGCCTATGTGAGTTAGGTGGTTGTAAAGTCATGAGTTATGGGCCCATTATGGGCTTGGGCTTTCTGGAGACTCAGATGCTTATTTCCAGTGAGGACTACTCTGGACATGATGATCTGCAAATAAAAAACAAAGACATTAAATTGTATAGTTAGGGGGCCATTGGGTTTTGGGAGGTGGCATTTTTATGTCTCAAAACACTCCCAAATTACTAAGTTACCACTTGACTTGCAGTTTTTTTGACGCTGTGTCTCTTGCCATGAGTGATGCAAGCAGTGAAGAGGTGAAATGTAATCAAATTAATTTGAGATGTGGATGTAATCATAATCAGCAGGATTGTGGATTGGTGGGGATGGGTAGATCAATGGACAATGTTCTAGAATGTTGATGGAAATGAGATAAATGCTGATGTGTGTGCAAAATTACAATTTTCACCTCCATTTGTTTTGCTGTGTGCTTCTTTAAAAATCCAAGCACTCTACACAACACCAAATGATAGCTTGCTTGTTAGATCATTATCTGGTGCTATTGGAGTGTGAGAGGCTATCTCAGAAACAACAGTTTTTGCCATATGGGGCTTGGTGAAATCTCTTAACCTTAACCAATAGATTGGCTACGGATATCAAGTCTCAACTTGGTGAAAGTGGGGAAAGTGGGAATTAAACCAACAAATGTTTTGAACTGATGTTTGTTGTAAGTTGAGTACATTTGCAACCACAACAGCGGAGATTCCATGACACAATCTGAAATTCTTTCCTTGAAGTTTTCCCCCAGTATTCACAAACACTGTTAGGATTCCAGATAAGGTGATTCATCTGCAAGAGATTTAGCCTACAGTAAAATGTTCTTGCAAAATCCTTTTGGCTAGGAACAAGAGGAGCTACATTTACTACTTGAGCAACAACTTCATATAACCAAGAGAGGACAACAATCCCAGAGTCGAGAATTCTCTAAGAGAATATCATATTAACAGTCTTCCACTTTTGGACCATCTAACATGACAACAGAACCTTTGATTAGCCTGGAAGCACCAGCCCTGCGTTGTCGGTAGGCTTCTATAACTTGTGACCTTATCCTTTCATGTGATGCAGGTCTCTCTTCCTTAGTTATCTGAAAAACAAGTCCCCATCAATCAATCCCACAACATGATATGAAGATTGGTAAGATTGAGAACCTTCTCATCACTTTATGGCCAACTCTGAAAGAAAACAAGCATTTATAGAAACACATTTGTCACTGCTTTTTGTACAGTGCCAAACTACACTTCAGAGGAGAAGAACACAATATTCTCTGACCATCAGCTATAGATGGCCCAAAATTCACAAAAAATATGAAAATTGTGGGTATGTAGGAAGAGTTCAAGGTAAGGAGTTGGAAGTGTACTGACCTTTGCTTTAGGAGGAAATGAGAGTTTGGGTGGTCCTTGTACAACATCTCCAAAAGCAATGATCTCACGCTCTGGCACAGGCTCATAAGTGATGCCTCTCAATCGTTTCCTCTTCTTCTTCTCTTCCAGATACCTGTTCACAGTCCAAAAGCATAGACACGACCCATCACTATGCCAGTTCACATTCCTGTTGAAGTATGGAGAACATGGTCCTGTATCAAAGAGGATGGACCTATCTCTATTTCTAGTAAACACAACATTTTTGAGCCCCGGCTTGGATGATCATTACTTTTTTCTTT
Organism: Sphagnum tenellum; assembly: GCA_963921925.1. Taxonomy (NCBI): domain Eukaryota; kingdom Viridiplantae; phylum Streptophyta; class Sphagnopsida; order Sphagnales; family Sphagnaceae; genus Sphagnum; species Sphagnum tenellum. The sequence goes on from OY998144.1 coordinate 24,261,307, forward strand.
TTTCTCGGATGCCTTTGCGAATCGGTGTTGTCTGGAATTTCTCTGAAAGTGCTTTGAGCTCCTCTTCTGCTCTCCTCCTCTTGCTGATTTTAGGGACACTCTGTTTTCCTCCTACTTCTTCAACTAGAGGCTCTTTACTGTCACTAGTAGGTGGAGGTGCTAGCTTGCTGGCATCAAGCTTTCCTGCTGATGGCACTTGCTTCCCACCCTTTGTATTTGGTGGTGTCTGCAATCAGATCAGTGATTCCATCAGCTGCTGAAGGAGAAGATAGAAGGAGGAGAAAATCTTCACTAGGAGCAAAAAAGGAGCAACAGGATTTCTCTTGTTGGACCAGGAACAAACTGATGGATCACAAAGCACACAAATAGCTTGAATAGAGATAGCATAGAGCTGACCTTTGGTTGTTTGTTGTGAGCAGCATTTGCAGCACCCACCTGTTGTTCTTTGTGGCCTGAATATCACTCACAGCAAAAACTGAAGCCAACCATGAACACAATGTATCCAAAGGTGCCTTGGTTCTTCAGAAAAAAATTCTTCTAGTTTGATATTAAATAGCTCAAACCTGATGTTGGCCACTCATGTAGAAATTTAGGTGTGACAAAATTGATTGAGGCTGATTTCTCTAGCTGTTACCACCAGATTCCCTTCTTTCAAACAATATCAATGAGAAGCTTACTGGACATGTCTAGGGTTTAACTAACTCCCTGTTTAGAGGTTTAATGCGTCTGATTTGCAGGTTCTGGTTTCACAGTTACCACTTTCAAATGCAGTTTTATGGCGTTAAAGTGCTCATAGGGGTTTAGAGAATTCTGTTCCAAAGGGTTTAGGGTTTAGAGGTGTGGGACTTAGCATGTGGAATTTGAAGCAATCAGGCTAGGGGGCTCATAATTCTTAGCAAATCTTGCACTACTCATCCCACCAAATGACACCCACAATGTACTACTTCTAGTTCACCTAGGGTTTCAAGAGGTCTGGGGTTTAGTAGGAAAGCCTTACCAGGAGCGGAAGGAGCTTTAAGACTCATAATGCGTCGCAACTTAGAAGGAATGGCCACAATATCTTTGGCAGACGGAGGAGGCGCTAACTGTGGCGTTATCCCCGGGTGCGCGGCACTGTAATTTGCTTCCCTTCTCTTCCGCGCCTTTCCTTTACTACCCCCCATCGCTCCTTCACAGCTTTTTCTCTACTTCGAGAATCGGAAAACGCACAAGAGACCGACCAAAGATAGGTATCTGCGATCAGAAGAATAAATGAAGAACAAGTCTGGCCAACATAAAGACGTAAAAAACGAAGAGCAAAGCAAAGCGAATGCGGCGATGGAGTCGCGCCTCGCTACTGCAACTGCGACAGCCATCGCTCTCGGGGCTTGCTACCCGCTCCAAACCACCATCATCCAGGTCCTGATTGAGGGCCTGAGATGAGACCACATATCCAAAATCCATGTCTCAATCCAAGAGTCGTCAGATCAGAGGTCTAAAGTCTAAACCAGTTATGGGTGGTTATCAGAACCAGGCCATGAGGTTATCATGGCGGTTATCAGCAGCAGGAACAGACCCGCATGAGGTCATCAGGGCAGTTCTTATTGCCCACAACCCTGATTTTCAACAGTTAAAGAGACTCAGCTTGGATGTTAAAATGTGGGATGCAAGTAAGACCAATGAAATTTCACTGGATGAAAAGTGGATCAAATCGTGGAAAGGTGAAGATGACAAAAGAGCAGATGGTTGATGGATCCTTTTCTTTTCTTAATGGCTATGAGTGTATTTTTGTTTGTTGCAAGTTTATGTTGTTGAAGAAATTGGTGGTGTTGCATTTGTGTGATTTAATTCACAATGATGGACGAGCCAGTTTTTTGTTTGTTGTTTTTATGATCTTTAGTGATGGGCAAGCTCAACGAGATGCATTGGTGTTGGAATTCAAGGAAGGAGGATTCAACAAAGGGAATAAAAGGGACACTTTGTTAAAGAGTTGAGTACCTAGCTTTTTTTTAACAAAATGTTCCATCTAAGGAAGTAAGTTTTGTTTTTGCTTTCTTTCTTTCTAGACTATAAAAATACCCATTGGGAGTCTATGTTGTGTAGGATCACAACATGAATAAAAATGTGTGTACCTAGTGGGCATCAGAATTGTTAGATTGTGTGGGTGTTAGGTGTGTCAATTAAAAACCTTGAGAATTCAAGAAGAGACTCAACTTGTTAGGAACTTTGAAAATATGGGTTGTGCATTGCCCTAAGAACTTGGGGGAGAAATGAAATTTGTGAACAATACAATGTCAAACAATGTTCTTATCAAAATTATGTGAATGTAGCTATGGGTTACTATGGGATTATGTGGGAATGATGAATTGATTTGATGTCAAAAAAAGACCATGATAACCAAATGAGAGATGTTTGAAGAGATTTGATCCACCAAATCACCATTCTTATCATGTTTTTGTGGTTTATGTAGATCAATTGGTTAAGATAATAAATTACTGGAAGTTGTTGCTACTATTGGACAGGATGACATATGTAACAATGTTTTACATCATCAAAATTGTTGAATATTGTAGAGATTACTAAACTTTAAATCATTTGTCTTCAACAATACCATGATTTGGTTTGGGGCAATATATAGTGAGCTCTTGAGATAATTATTAAAGTGTGTGCATATCATCCACATTAGTTGCATCGTTTGGGTTCACCAACTTTTTGGATTTCATCATTCATGTTTGAAGCATAGTGGGGTGGTATGTTATGACTTCCAGTGATGATTTGCACTATGCAATTTATTTCTTAATTTTTTTGGATTGTTTGTTGTTGATTATGCATGTCATGTTGTTTTTATGTTTTTTACAAAGCTTGATGTTGGATGCTTGGAGGGACATTTTTCATTGCAAGGCAAAAATGGGCACCATGGTATTGGTCTAGTTTTTGCAATGTTCAGTGGAGGTGAAGTTATTTGAGGAGGCTTCTAATGTTGTGAAAAAAAATGAAGTTCTCATGCAAATTGTTTTTATGTAAAAAGATTTTTAGAATTGTAACTAGCTAAATAGTTGGAGCTTTGTGAATTGTGGGATGGAGATCTGCAATCTAGATGCAACACAAACTTTTTGTTGGGCTTGTGTTGCATTTCAAACAGAGCAGGTTAGGAATGCATTTTAGGGGTCAATTTTGGGGAAGTGATGATTGGCTCTAAGGATTTCGAAAATGGTCTAATGGCTATGAAAACTCTATGATGTTATTGGTGTTCTTGAAATCGTGTTTTGTGAATTGTGGGGAAGGGAAAGAATACCTAGATGATAGGGAACTGTGAAGGAAGAACTGCACTGGGAGAAGTCTCACATTGTTGAAATTATTTGTTAGGACTATTGCAATCCTTGTCCTTTGTCAACTTCCACCTTGTTAGTTCATATTGTAATGCCTAGATTGTTGTGTGTGTGTGGAGATTACAGTGCATTGATTGTGCGTTTGTAGCAAAGTTACATGTCTGAAATTTAAAGATGTTGTTGTCGATGTTCTTGCTGCAATGAACTCTTTGTTTTTATGTTGGGATCCTCGTGGTTATGTTGGCAAGTATGTTCTATGATATTGGGAATTGTCGGCGTAAGACCAATTGGCTTATGAAAGTGAAGTTGAAGTGAGTTGATCCCCGAAGATGTGTAGATTTACTCAACTTGGAATGGAAAGGTAGGATGCTAGGCAGCTCATACACAATTGGATCGGTGCTAATGATGAAGACATAGAATCCATTAGGTAGATCATGCACATGTTCATGTTGTAAAGCTCACATTGTAATTGTTGATCCATGAAACATAAATAAATAGCTGCAATAAGACCACCAGTTCTTTCAAGAATGGCCATCGGGTTCCTTTAAGAACGGCTGTCATTTCTTTGAGGGTTTGGAAATAACTGGAACAAGAAGTTCTTTCTCTCCATTCTTTCTCCAAAAAGGAACCGCTGGTTCTCTGATTCTGTAATATCTGATAACCGGAATCAGTCACTGAATGATCGTAAACCATATGAAATTTAAAACCGGCCGTCGTTGGAAAAGTCAAATACCCACTGAGCGCTGGACCAACAAGGCGGTTATCAGGGCGGTTCTTCTTGCTCATAATCGCGGCTCTCAAAAACTAGAAAACCGGATTTGACATGTAACCCGTGATGGTCATTACAAAATTGGAATAAGACCGCCGGTTCTTTTAACGCATAAAAATATAACTGGAACCGAAGGTTGTTTTGGACTGATATTTGAAAACGGGAACCGGCGGGTGTATGTTCTAAAATATTGGAAAATAGGAAATTTGGATCCGGCGGTGGTAAATAAAGCCAAATACCCGCCGACCGCTGGATCTAAATTCTTAACGTGAGTGGTGATAACAAAAACTCTCATCCAGGTTTAGGGTTTATGGATGAAAGCATCAATGTTGGATGATTTAGGGTTAGGGTTGAAAGCTTTCCGCTCTCTGTTTGTCTGCAAGAGATTCTGGGTTTCTGTTATTCTTCGGAAGAGCTGCAATTCGTGATCGCAGTTGTGCTGTTTTGTTCAGTAGGGTTGGATTTGGCTTTTGTTGTAGGTGCCGGAAACTTATCTTGCTGATTTTTCTGCGGAGCAAAGGTCGTTGTTGTTGTTGTTTTTTTTTTTCTTTGGAGGTTTTGTGTTGTTTTGGAGCGGAAGGGGCAAAGGAAGAAGCCATGCTTCGGATAGTGAAGCCCAAGACGAAGAGGGCGAAGCGTGAGCTCGAGAAGCGAGCACCGAAGCTCGAGGAGAATACGAAGAAGCTACTCCTTTTGCATGGCACCAAAGTGAGCAGCGTTTTGAGAGGAGTGCTGGCGGACCTGTTCCATCTCCGAAAAGCGGAGGGGAGGGCACTCAAGTACTCCAAGAAGAATGACGGCGTGCGACCTTTCGAAGGAGGAGGCGAAACCTCGCTCGAGTTTCTGTCGCAGAAGACGGATTGCAGCCAGTTTGCTTTTGGATCGCATTCCAAGAAGAGACCGCACAATCTAGTCCTGGGAAGGATGTTTGACTACCATGTATACGACATGATTGAGGTTGGGGTGGAAAGATACAAGTCGCTAGAATCTCTGGGTGGTGGAAAGAAGGCCTCACCGCAACCAGGTTCAAAACCTTGCTTCGCATTCATTGGAGAAGCTTTTGAAGCTCGGCCTGAGTTTCGCCACCTGAAGGAGCTTCTTGTGGATTTGTTTCGAGGTGAAGTCATAGAAACCCTGAATCTTCAAGGACTAGACCGTGTGTTTCTCTGCACTGCGGCTGGTGACAAGGTTTTGTTTAGACACTGTGCAATCCGGCTCAAGAAATCAGGCTCAAAGGTGCCAAGAATTGAGCTTGTGGAGGTCGGCCCATCGATGGACATGGTGATTCGAAGGCACAGGGAGCCCAGCGATAATCTGAAGAAAGAAGCAATGCGGATCATGCCTAAAACAACCAAGAAGAAAGTCAAGAATGTGAGTGGTGATCCTTTGGTTGGAAAGGTGGGGCGGATTTACATGCCAAAGCAAGATGTTGGTGAAATGGCATTAGCAAAAATGAAGGGTTTGAAGCGGGAGAGAAGAGAGGCAGCTGCTGCCAGGGCTGTTGCAGCAGATTCTGGCACTGAAGCTGCTCCTTCAAATTCCCCCAAGAAACAGCGCACAGAATGAGTTTTCAGAGTAATACGGACAAGCTCAGAATGGCTCTGGAGCTGCTTCATGTTCGAATTCTCCCAAGAAGTAGCGCATTGAATAAGATGTCAGAGTAATATGTACAAGCCAACGTGGGCTTGCACAATCAATCTTGCTCTGAGCTTACAATTTTGCAGCTTTTGAAAGTTAAGCTCTTTGTTCTTAATCAGTCTTTGGCATGTGTCACAGACTTTGCATGCTATGTGACAGCTTGAATTTGAGTCAGTACTGGTGCTGTGGTGAACCTTAATAGCACCTTTTCTCAGCATTGTGGCCCATGCCCTTGTTGGCATTTGTGTAGCATCAGTGAGCACCAGCTGTAGTAGTAGTTTCTGTGGCAAGTGGAATGTTGCTGGTCAATTCTACAGTTTTAGGTTCCTTAGTGGTTGATTGCAACAGAGCAGGAGCAGCTTCATGCTCAACCTCCACGGTAGTCCATGCTTGTTGCTGGTGCCTGGTTGTGTCTGAGAAGGTTCTTACAAGGTTCTTTCCATTCTGCAAACAAGTGTTGTTAGTGTGCACTTGTTGGCACTTTGGTTCCCGCAATTGTGGGATTGTGAGGAATCTGTTTGTAGACGAGTCAAAAGTGATTATGCAATGAGGCAAGGCAAATCAAGGTTTGGTGCTCTGGATTTGGGTTCAGAGATAGTTGTTCTCTGGAAAGTGCATAATAGTCTGAGGAAGTTCGGTCATGTTAATTATTGTGTTTTGTGCTTCTGGCTGAATTTTTGGGCCTTGGGTCTTGAGGATTTTTAATTTTTTTGCAGTTCTATTTCCTTGTTTGTATCTGGTAATGTGGTGCACTTTGCATCCATTCAAGCTGCATTTTTCTAAAGTATTTGGTTGCAACAAAAAGGTTGTCAGGAGAGATTTCATTGCTGCAGGTATTTAGAAGAATTTCTTGACCACTTGAACTACTTTCTCACTCCATTACAAGGTTTGCACAAAGGTTGATTGGATTGTGTCTTATGGCAGTGCTCAAGCCTTTGTGTGAAACCACAACTTTATAAAATTGGTATGGATTGCTATTCTAGATTCAGAGATTGAATTTTTTGGCACCAATGGATGGAACCCATCCATTTATCACTCAGTTGTGAATGAACTCCAATTGACTCAATAGTTGGGTTCCACATTAGCCTTGTGAAGTTGCTTTGTGGAGACTGACACCCAAAAAAATTTAGGGATGAATGTAGGGCAAATCTGGCTATAAACCAGTGCACTTTTTTGATCTTTTATATATATGGCTATATATTGACAACCAAAGATAGGAATCTGGTCTAGTTTTACTTTTTTTCCCCTCACTTTTTGCCATTGAAACCCTCCAAAATCACTTCATTTTCTAAAAATTTAAGTTTCACTTGGTGGTGAAATTTTGCCAGTGAAATAAAAGGCTGATACTTGGAGATCGATCAATGACTGAACAATTTTAAGTGCTCCGGGCAGGCCAGATCCAAGGTGAGGGCTCTGTTGTTTCTCGTGTCCAAACAAAACTTGAACCCCTCCTCCTGGCGCATGTGACACACTTAACAATCACTAAAAATATGGCCCTCAAAGTAAAGGGGGTCAAGAACTCAAAAAAAAAAAACAAACCACATAACACTACAAATTCCTTGTATGTTGCTCTGTAGCTATTAGAGTTCAAAGATGATTTATAAAACTTCAGGTGTCGCTCCTAGGACACTTTAAATTGTTTAAAATGAATAAGAAATAAAAAAGTTATGAGCTTTGAAAGTAAGAAGGGTGCAAACAAAAGGAAAATTTAAAAACATGTTTTGCAAGTTGGAAAGTTTTTTTTTTCCTTGTCATTTTTTCATTACCCTTTTTCCTTTACACTTCAAAGATGATTTCTAAAGCTTGAAGTAGTGCTACCATAACATTTTAAATCACTCAAAATGAACCATATATGATAAAGATATAAATAAGTGTTTGGTCAAAGGCATGTGATCATTGATGGGCCAATCTACCCTATTATTAATCTATTAGGCATAGTGTTTTATTTGGGAATTTTTGCATAGCCAAAGTTATGATTGGCACAATCATCCATAGGAAGCAATGGTTTTTTTGTCAATTTTTTAAATTTTGTGTCATTGGCACTTTCCAACTTACATTCATCAAAATTGATGGCAATTCATTTTCACAAATCCTCTTACAATTGGTTATATAGAACATTCAATTATATGAAATGTGGGCTACAAAACATTTTACATGTAAAATTTGTTGGCAACACGGATGCTCACATTTTGAGTGTATTTGTGTAAAAAGTGAATCCTATTGATATGAAATTTGTGACTCATGTGTCACCAATGTAAATTTAAAGTACATGATGGTAACTTAAATGCATAATGTGATGGATCTATTCCTATGAGATTGGAAAAACAAGTACCCCACAAAGTGTATGTGTCATTATAATTTTCAATCATGGCATCAATCAAATTTTCACAACTTCTATGTGTAAATTGATCAATTTGATGTGATCATGAATCTTTTACTATACTACTGAAAGAAAGAAACCCATCACACTCCTAGGTCCATAGAGTAGTACACCTAGAACATTATATCCTAACCTATCATTGTTAGTGGCTCAACATAATCCAAAACAACAATCATTAGGGTTGAATACATGTGATTTCTACCAAAGAACTAAAGATCATTTCCAAGGAGATTGAACCCCAGTCCATTTATGAACTTTCCCCAATTAAACTAAAAGGAGGTCCTACATAAAAGAAGCTACCTTAGTATGTAAATGTTTTTCAAAATTGTTAATCTATTGTATTAGGGTGGGTCAAATCTTTTGCAGTTTTTTCTTCCTTCAAGCCCCAAAGCAATAACCTACAAAAATCCCACTGTTTCACCTAGCCTAATTAGAAATCACATGCATCACTACTACATATTGTGCCCTTTTGCGAAGGGCCAAACAAAAAATCTGAAGGTTTTGCGAAAGAAAAACAAAAAACCTGAAAGGTTTGCGAAGGAAAAAAAATCTGCCAAATTTGCGATGCAGAACGCATCGCAACTTGTGGCGCACCACTCATCACAAATTTAGAATGAACCTTTAATCATCGCAGAACTTTTGCGAGATACACAACAAACAAAACTTTGCGATTCGTTCAATCTATGTCCACCGTAGCAATATTCCACCCTTCGCAACGTTTAATCATCCTCAAAACATCGGAACCTTTACAATACACAAAGTATCGCTACAGACTTTGAGATCCACAACACATCGCAATGTGCGGTATGTGGCGCCTCGCAGTTTGCGTTTCAATATGTATCGCAAACATCATCACAAATTTTTACAAAACTTTCCGGTGGTGGACGTATCGCAAGGTGCGATGTGAGTTAGCTCGCAAAGTAGTGAAAGGGTTGCTGGAGAAGAAAGTTTCGCAAAAGGGTTTCGCAATGTCATCTGATTCTCAAAACGCCATAAAAAAATAAAAAATCTTTTAGACCAAATGGAAGCTATAAATCCACTTAACCATTATTATAATCTATATTACCTTGGTAGACTAAGTGAAAATATCAATAAAGTACGCATAGTAGTGCTCCTATTCTTGAAAATAAAATTACACAATGGAATAGAATAGGCAGAAAATGACACAATGAACATTGTGCAGTAATATAGAATCACAAGCCTCAATGGCAATTTGCATAAAATTGATGAGTAGGACATTATACATGGTCATCATCCACCTCAGAGGTTGTAAACACAACCTCTGGTTTCTCACCTAGAATAGAACGGGACCGTGGCACATATGTGACAACAAGTGACCACTCCTTTAGGTTTGGGGGATAAGGAAGATAAAAGCATTGTTCTACATGACTAGGAAAAGTAAATGGCTCTGAAATTCGCCAATGAGATGGCTGATAACTGGTGGCAGATGTCTTTAACCGTGTGTGTCCGCACTCATCCTGAACTACAGTGCAATTTGCACCAGCAAGGTTCACTTTAAACCACTTGCACTTAAACACATACTCTTCAAACTTTGAATGTGCATCATAAGATACCACCAAGTTTCCGATGTTAGTTTTATCGCAAATTCATAGCGGCATCCTAAACATCGCAAAACGTTTACGTTAGACGTTATATCAAAAACCGATAAATTTTTGAGTCAATTTGCTAAGTCGTTGCGATGTTGGGTTTGTTATAAATAATTTTCGATGTATTGTGAATCACAAATCATGTATAGAAGACAGTATAATCGGAAATGTTTTACGATTGTTTCAGTTTCGAGAGTTGCAAAGAGCTTGCGATTGTACGGGTGCGAAGTTGAGGGTTTCGCAAAGGCTTAAGAGTTTGCGAGGAATTGTTGTTCGGAACTGCAGGTTTTCGAAAACTGTTTTCTTTGTTGTTTGCAATGATATTTGGATCGCAATATGCCCTTACAGACCACGATCATCACTGATCGAGCGGTCTGTAATGCCATACAGCCGGTTAGGAGGTGTGCATCCGCGATAACCAAAAAACATGCCACCCTAAACCCAGAAAAGGACACACTAAAAAGGGGAGAGTTGGATGATCAAGCAAACCTGATCAAGTAAACTTTTTAACTTGCAATCGCAGGGGGCCTTCAATTTCTTTTCGTCATCATGAACATTCTGTGAACACCGACTCTTGTGTGAACTTCACCTATGCTGTCTATTTGTACCTTCGATGGTGGCACACTATTTTTTGTGTTAAACGTTCTTCATGCATGGAATCAAAACCATCATTCCACTTTTTATCAGGTCGGTTTAAAATTTCCCTTCATCATCAGTGTTTCCAATCAAATATTTGTTTTTTTTTTAACCTTCTTTGTGTGTTTGTTACAATTGCCTCTGGCTACACCACCTCCTCTACTGTCTTAAGATACTGTCACACCAATCCTTGTGATGCAAATTATGAAATTCATGCATTCCTTTCAATCATCCCCCTCTAAAGAAAACCATTTTACCCGGGTAAATTATTTCCAGCAATGCATAATCTACATAGAAGAGACTTGATGTCAAGTTTCATTCATTTTTCCCTTCCCCTTTCTATCCCCCTTGGAGCAAGCACACTTCATACAACCACAATTCAAATGCACGAGAGCCGAAGTTCGATCATTTGACGGAGATCAAGGTTTAATTTTAATCGGTGATGTGTTTTTCTTACTTCTGTGAGGGACACCTCGAGAATGCAAACTAGCTCGAACACAGAAAGACTGTGATTGATCAATTGTTGTAGAACATTTTACAATTCGTCATGAGGAATCGGCCGAGGCCCGAAACAAAACAACGCAAGAACATTACGGACAAAAGATGACGATGGTTTTAGGGCAAACCACAAAATTGTCCGACCCCAAACACCCCATGTATGAGCAGCTTACAAGAACATGAAGGAATCAACATCTGCTTCTCACACGGAACCAATTGGTGCTCTCAACAATGGCACCAGGGGATCATGAACAATCAGCAGATTGGGGGTGGACGCCTCGAAAATGCTAATCCGGCTCGTACAGACCAATCGATCGGGATCGATTGATCGGGCTGTAGTGCCATAAAGCTCAGCTCATCCCGAGGCATCCACCGATGTTCACAACAAGGCATTGGTGCTCTCAACAATGACACGAAGGGATCTCGCACAATGAGCAGATTGGGGGTGGACGCCTCGAGAATGCTAATCCGGCTCGTATAGACCAATCGATCGGGATCGATCAATCGGTCTGTAGTGCTATAAAGCTCAGCTCATCCCGAGGCATCCACCAATGCTCCAAACAAGGCGTTGGTGCTCTCAACATTGACACGAGGGGATCTTGCACAATCAGCAGATTGGGGGTGGACGCTTCGAGAATGCTAATCCGGCTCGTACAAACCAATCGATCGGGATCGATTGATCGGTCTATAGTGCCATAAAGCTCAGCTCATCCCGAGGCATCCACCAATGCTTCAAACAAGGCATTGGTGCTCTCAACAATGACAAGAAGGGATCTTGCACAATCAACAGATTGGGGGTGGACACCTCGAGAATGCTAATCCGGCTCGTACAGACCAATCGATCGGGATCGATCGGTCTGTAGTGCCATAAAGCTCAGCTCGTCCCGAGGCATCCACCAATGCTCCAAACACATAATTCATTGATATAAGTGTCAACTCAAAGCGCATGACATTCCAAAATGACTGATTTGCAGAGAGAAAAAGACCCGTTGTTTTCTTTGCTTTTGTTGTGAAGCATAAAGAGGGTAGGGTGATGTCAAGCTGCAGATGGATACCACATACCTACAGTCCAATTGTACTGAGCTGAGAACTGAACTCCATTGGATGTGTTGATAGAGACAACAAAGGAATGCTGGCCATCAAGTAGGTTCACAAAACAATCCTCTCAGCCAACACAATCCTCAAAAATTCTCTGATCCAACTACAGTGTTTTGCCCCCACCCAGCTAGTGAGAGTTGTCATGAGTGAACTATAATAACAGTCTAGAACTTGACAACAAGCTTCACCGGCCTTGCAGAAGAGGACTGTCATCTGCCGTAAATTAGGTTTATTATGTGCAGGTTGGGGACATGAACAATCCAAAGTGCTTTATCAAATCTTTGCGAATGCAACAGCAGAAGGAGCAGCAGCAGCTCCCATGGTTTACAGTTTGAAGGATAGAGGAGTGCAAAAATAGGAAGCAAGTCTACTTACCTGATCTGCTGCAAGAGCATCAACAAAATGCCTGCCTACCTTGCCTCGAATTGAGCACAGAGTGGCACACGTATCAATGCTGCTGCCGCTGCCATTTGCAGCACTTGTCAAATTGGAGCAAAATGTTGCACTTGTGTTGGAAGTGTATTTGGCAGGTGCTTCCGTGAATGTAATTCTCTGTGTCTGGGCTTCTTGTAGTAAGTCTAGAATCACAACAACAAACAAGAACAAGGCAAGAAACCTCCCAATGCGGACATGAAGCAGCTTACAGGAGGAGGAGGTACCCATGCATGATGTTTGGTAACCAAGCAACCACAAGAAGAAGCTAGCTCTGGCTGTGATCATCACGCCTTCTAAGTGGTCAGCCTAGTCACGTCCTCCACTGTTGCTGTTGCCGCCGCCCAACATTCTCGTTTGCATAATGCTTCCAGCTGCTCATGATCAATCCTCTATCCTTACTCACCACCCAGTGCGTAAGGATAGAGGATTGATCAATGCTTACTGAGACTCTGGGATTACTGTCCAAAGAAGCACAGATGGCACTGTTCGATCTGAAACAAAAAACCAGGAGTTTTTGACATAAGCCTAAAAGCCAAGACTTGAGAGCTGGCCGGTCTCAAAATCACTGCGTGCCCACCCACATGAGAAATCTTCATATTGCAAGCAAAATCCTCAAATCCTCATCTGTAAACCCACATATTTGTCAAACTGAGATTCATTGAAGATGCTTATATTACGGCTGAGCAAATCCAGCAAACCTTTTTCCTTCCAATTTCTCTCCAACCCTAAATCTCATCAGGACTACCGATTCCAGTCTAGCCGGTTCAAAAGGAATGCACACGCATACCAAAGTGAAGAAGAACACTAGAGTTTGCAGTTCTCTAGAAGAGATTTCCTGCAGCATCAGTGCAGAATCCTCTTCTCATTAAGATTCGAACCCTACCTGATGGAGTTTGAGTGGAAAGCCCAACTTGCAGAGAATAAACAATTCCAGGCATTATTTGCTTGTAAGTAGCAGGTATAACAGCTCCATCTCCAGAGACAAGCAACTTCAGATGATCAAGCGATAACACCAATGTAACAAAGTAAGACCCATGGTAGTAGTAGATACCTGTCCATCCATGGACAGACTTTCTGGAACAATTACTGCTATACGAGCCAAACCCAAAACCTCAAAAAGTTTGGGCATATGATCTCCTTGTCCTCTACAAATGCTAGGCAAATGTGCAGGGAAAAAGTACATGTGGCTGGGAAAAGAAGAGGCAGATCGGGACAGTGCTCCAGTCTCAGTCTGGGCAAGGGAAACCGTATTTTCTGGCAAAGGTGGTGATGCTCGTTGAGTACAAGATTCAAACTCTCCCACTTTGAGTCCATTCAAACTTGATGCCATCACATGTGAACCTCAGTGCTACAAGTTACAACCACGGTCTACCCTCTAGGGTTGAACAACATGAAGTCTAGCAAAATGCACTTTTGAGATCAACCATAGAGGGCAGTGGAAGGAAGTACAGTGAACACATGAGTAACCTACCTCTGTAAGATAGAGCTTGTGAACATGGTAATTATCATAGTAGATTTCATCCTCAACCACCCGACTCCTTTTCCCAGTTATTGCAGAACTTGAATCTCGACCCATATTGCTGGGCAAATCTACTCCTCTGCAATAAAAATTCATAAGCCCCAAAATATTAGAAAAATAATAACCACCACCCCTGCCTTGCTGGTTCACACACTTGCCTTCTTAAGTATTGGCAGCAAAATTCTACTGCAATGTTCCAGATTCAAAATTTCAAAAAACCTTGCCATGCATCAGAATTTCACAAACGTTCCAATGCATCAGAAATTCACAAACTTTCCAATGCTTTTCAAATGAGCTGACATGCTGGCAATGGTTAGATAGGTCTTGAGGGATTTTGATTCCAAATGCACAAGACAAATGTCAGTTGAGGTGAGTTATATCCTTGAGTGATTTAGATCATGAATGCACACAAAATTTCAAGCAGTTCATGGTGCTTATTATGTGTGGCTTGTAACCTCTAACTCCTAGAGCTTGTTGGGCTAACTACAGGTCCTACATTCGAAATGCTAAGGTCTGCCATTGTGATTTGCTTCACTTTGCATGGTGGAAGGTCTTGACACAAGAAACAGGTTTCTGTTCAGTGATGATATTATGGTCAAATTTTCTCAACAACAGATTGCCAGACTCTCAAGAATTACTTACCTGCTGCAACTCAGATACCAAAGAAATGTATGGGAAAAATGTGCAAGATCTACAAGCTGTTTTCATAAAGCCAGTGTTCTCTGGTCTCCGAAAGAAATGCTGCTAAGTACTAGGGAGATTGCGATATAAAAACAAGTGACCAAAAAAGGTATTATTCTCTCTCTCTTCCCCTCCCCCGGATACCACATCTGTAACATCGAAAGCAAAAAGAGGCACGGGAGGAGTTGGAAGGCAAAACGTGTACATGGAACCGAGGCGAGGCTCTGAGCGACTCATCGGCATTCTTCTTAAGCGATCGGGCAGAGGGGAAAGAGACGAATCTCTCATGGCCAACAAGCTGAGAGCATCGGTCTGCCCTCGAGGTGTTCAACGTACCTCTGGACAAAGATTGAAACGCAAAACCTCACGCAACAATCGACATCGCTGTGAGCATAATCCGTCATCGACGTGTGTACACTACTGTAGCGTCGTTGTCGTCACTCTTTAGCATGTCGAAAACTCGAAACCAAAACCCTCGTTTGCATAATGCTTCCAGCTGCTCATGATCAATCCTCTATCCTTACTCACCGCCCAGTGCGACAGCCGATGGAATTGCAAGCCATGAAATCTTATTCTAAGAGCTGAATCTCGATCATGTATGCTACTGGTGCTGCCCTGGAAGAAGCCGGAGGTCCAATATTGATGAATGGTACTAGACATCATGAGTTCTTCTTCTGACAATGTCTTCTGCACAAAAACCCCTAACCAGCTCCCGAGTTTCTCCATCAAGCTCCAGTCTAGTACGATCAAGTTGTACATTTAAAACTCCCTGAGCATCTGCAACTAAGTACAACATAATACTCCGGAGATGAGAAGGCAAACCTTGAGGAAGCCCCGCAGCAGCACACGCCATGATCATAGATCGTCCGCACTCATCGATGCGATCCAAAAACCTAAAAAAACACTCATTCCTGCCGCTGCTCTTCTCTCTCTCTCTTTCTCTCTCGATGATACTTACTACACAGCTTCAAAAGGGGGCTCTCGAAGGCGACACGACGGGAACCAAAACGACTGTCGCCAATCCAGTGCCATGAAGAGAGAGAGAGAGAGGGCAAGCGACCGAGCGTCCGAGGCAAAAGAAGAAGAAGAGGAAGCACACTTTGTAATCGCGCAACTCCTCAGCCGCGACCATCATACCCTAAACCCTTACAACAAGGAGCTCACATTATGATCCCTCTTGTGCGCCTTCGTGGATGTATCATTCACTGGATGAATATTCTATTCCTCATCCATTGACAATCTGTGTTGTCGAAGCGAAGCCTGATCACACTATGATCCCTCTTGTGTGCCTCCATGGATTTCTCATTCACTGGATGAAGAGCTTGTTCCTCACCTACTGACAATCCGTGTTGTCCAAGCGAAGCCTATTTTCATCTTATGTGTTTTTCTTTTTTTCTGTTTTTCAGTTCGTAAATTTGTCATATTGTTAATGCTTAATGGGGTTTTTTCTTTCCCCCCCAATTTTGTGCTTTACAAAAGTTTGGCGATTTCTTTTTTTAATAGCAATGTTTTTTTTTTTTTTTTTTTTTTGAAGTTCTGGTTTATGATCCCTATTATGTTGACTTCAAAATGTCATTTATTACTATGCATTACTGCAATGTACCAAGCTTATGTGGCAATTCACATCCATTGACCCGAACATAAATCATAAAACAATATTTATAGAAACCTATGAATGTACTGGAAATGGTGAAAAGAGAAATCATAAAGGATTTTGAATGATTAAAAGTAACATTTAGTGGAATAATATCAAATATTGACAAATTCATATCTCTAATTAGGGGTTTTATTATTGACCAATGCATATTCTTAATTAAGGTTTCTACTTTTGGCAATTTGTAGCCAAATTTTCCCATTGGCCAAGGGTAGCCATGTCAACAAAAGGAACTTAAAGGTGAAAAACTGACATCATTTTGCCAAATTTATAAAATCAAATGGCATCGGTAGCCAACTAGCACTATGAACAATGTACAATCATGGATATTTAAGCTTGTTGTTTGAAGATTCAAGTGGATTGTGTTGTCATGGTAATGGACATACGCTTGTTGATGAGTTGATTTTGAAGATGGAGGTGTAGCTTAATTTGATGCATTTGATTTTGAAAGCGCAATAGTTCATCGCTAAACTCAACAAGGCCCCTAATGTTCGGGAAACATGGTAAGAGTTTTGATTTCATGTTGATTCTTGATTTTTGATTCGTGAATCCCTAACCCTTAAACCTTTTATGAAGCTTGAATGTTTTTTTCAAATTACAAGTTCATTTAAAGCTTGTACGTGCGCTATGATGTTTTGTGCAATCTTTGGTGTTTCTTCATTGTGTGCATTGTGCAAGCCTATTGGTCCCAAGTTGCGAGGTACTCATCCAAAATCTCATGGTTGGGGGAGGGCTAATAAAAGAAGCCATATTTTTATAGGTTTTTTTTTTTGTTTTGGAGCTAATAGAATGACTATTTTCCAAGGTGCCAAAATTGGAAGCACTCAACATATTTCTGATGACTATGTGCTTCACATACAAAGAATTCAATGTATGGTTTCACCATACCTATTTAGTAGTGCAAGTTTTGTCCAAGTTGAACATGGTGAACAAGTTGGAAAGCTTGTTCCAAACCTTATATGCTTATTTTTACAAAAGTCCCAAAAGGCATTTGGAACTTGTTAAACTTACTAAAATCATGGAAATTAAAAGAAATAGACCACCAAACAATGGGACCTCCCGCTCAACAGTAAAAAAAAATCAACCCCCTCCCCCCCCCCCCCTCCCTTTCAAGAGGAAAAGAAAATAATTTGGCCCACTTTAGACGAGGGTACCGGGTCCAATTTCCTAAGAACCAATTTGTACTGATTTAAAGCGAATTGAATCCTTGAGTCGAACTGTACCTTGGTCCCTAGTCTAATTTTTGCTTTTCCAAAACAGGAGCTCTCCTTTTAGCAGTTTTTAAAAAATTTCCGTCCAAAACAGGTGCCATGTAGGTTCAACTTCAGTTTGCCGCTTTTTGGTCTTGGACTGTCATCTAAAGGCCCTGGAACCAATTTGAAGCTTTCGACCAACAAGATTGCTTGAATTCATTGGTCCTCGGACCTTGGACACTCATCTAAAGTCGCCCTTAGACGAGAAACCAAAATATGATATGAAATTGGGCAACATTAAGGATCCACTATTTGATCTAAAATATGTGGGCACTGGGATTTGCAAGAAAAGGAAAAAATGTTCATGAAAATGCAAATCAACTCAGTTGTAGTGATTTTTTTTATTGGCAAATTTTCAGCCAAGTTTCGCGTGAAAAGTATGGTTTCTTACCTTACAAAGTAGTGGTTTCTTTCATTATTTGGCCATTTTTTATCAAGATATTTAGAATATTTTGGGAGAATGTGCTTTTCGAGTGTACATTGAACTATTTTACCCATTTTGGAGGAAACGTTTGCTAATTCCTATATGAAACTAGTTGGTCCCTTCTAGGACCTGGAGTGGAGGTAGGCCTATCGCTATCTTTTATTGACTACGCCCCTCTCTCTCTCTCGTAGAGTAATATTACTCCTACAGCACTAACCTAAACGTTGTCAGCTTGGGTCGCTAGAGAGAGTCGACATAGACAGAGCGGATGATGATATTACACTCTTACTCTGCAATATTACCTAGTCATTACCTATTAAGAAGAGGTGAGGACTTCAAAAATTTCACATAGCTTGTTGTTTCTAGCAACTACAAACATAGTGAATGATTGCTAGTCACAGTATGAGACTTGAAAAAAAAGAACAGTACTAATTTGGGATAGTTCGACTATTTACAGGATCTTAACATACTGTTGTTCTCTAACGTTGTAGACCAAGCTGCCCAGAAAACTGAATATTACTCAGCCTACTACATGGGGGGGGGATAAACAAGCCACCACCAGCAGCAGACATTCACATGGCATTATTTGTCCGAGGTACATAGGGATTCTTTTTTCTTTACAAATTTCTCAAATAGGTCCAATGGGGGAGGGTCCCCCAGCATTTATTAGCATTATTACTGGCAACTGTCATTTGAGGTGGGCTGTAGCATTTTTACAAAATGGGTGTGCCTAGGTCTAGATATGGGTAATTTATTTATTTTCATTTCAAAAAAGGTCCAAAAAAATGGCCCAAAAATCACCCAAGTCACTCCTGCCCACCAAGGATGTTCATTGCTTGATTAAACAGGAAAAAAAAATTCGTGCCATACAAAATTTCCCCCCTTTTTTTATCATGGGCTTTAATGACCCAACACCCATCGACGCACAAGCCACAAATCTTGTTTTAGGGTTCAAGGTGGACAAACTTTTCTCCTGGGGAAATTAAAGAACAGCTCGGAGAAAATGGATAAAACATACTTATCAAATTGAAAACCTTTACCATGGTACCAATGTCGGTGCTTCTTCATCCAAGGCATGTATTTATAATGTTTAGAAGCAATAATGTTTATAAATGTTTTTATCACAATACCATTGCAGGTGCTAGTTCATCCAAACCCCTGGTTGAGGCCTCTTAGTGCATATAATTAACCTGCAAAATCTTAAATTTGGACTTGAGACCCCCAGCTCATCAAATTATGCCATGTGGCGCTCTGAAATTTCAAATTGCATTTTGAGCCTTTAGGCTTACCTCCACTCAAAACTTTCAAGCCAAAATGTGATTCTTCTTGTAAGGATGAAAATTTGCAATTCTTTAAAGTGTGAGCAAATATGTCAAACAATTTGAAAATGTCCAATAATTTCAAAGGGAGGCAAGGCTGATCCCAATGTTCACTTGACTAGGTATTGGGTCATCTCAAAAATTAATTTCAGGAGAAAGAGAGAGAGAGCCTTAACATTACATATGCCCATAGTTGTTAATGCAGTGAATACATGAGTCCTGCTACAGTTATGTTTCCCATAGTCTGCCCTTTGCCCCATTTTTTTCACCTCGACATTTCTAGACATGTTTTGAGTCAATGTCTTACATGTTTTGCGCATGTTAAGGATGCTAGGGGGTATGTAACATGCTACAAGACCCTGGGCATATCCTACCTGGCATGTTCTATGCCCCTTTGCTCTCATAACATGAAAGGTTATGGGTGCAAAACATGACAAGGTGAAATAAAAAAAAGGGCAGAGGGCAGACTAAGGGGAAAACATTTTGGAGCATTACTCTTGTACAGTAGAACCTCCCAAAATTTATACCTCTCAATATTGATAACCTCTCAAAATTTATAAATAATCGCTAGCCCAAGTTGGGCCCACCTAAATTTTTATAAATTTATTTTTTATAAGATCTGGCTGGCCCAGACATTTTCAAATTTTATAATGCGATGATATATTAACTAAATTACCTATTTACAAGTTTACCTCTCCTATAATTAATAACCTCCCAAATTTTATAGCTTGAACCCAATCCCAACCTTATAAAATTTGAGAGGTTATATAGTAATGGTCAAACCGTCATTGGTATCAATGATTGAGCCACGTCATTGATGCCTCTCCTATAATTAATAACCTCCTAAAATTTATAGCTTGGACTCGGTCCCAACCTTATAAAATTTGAGAGGTTCTACTGTACTGACTGCATTAACAACTAACTCTGGGCATATGTAATGTTAGGGTAGAGTCACTACTACCCACAAAAATGTAACCACCATGAGTCCTAGATTACCATTATCCAAGGTAATAGTCATCTAAGTGTACTTGGACAAAACCTTTTTGGCCACGGTGTTGACATCTTCTACATGTTTAAAAAACATCATTTTAGAAGTTTGATTTGAGTCTTACATAACATTACCGAGAAAATATGTTGGACCCATATTTATAGAGTGAATATATTTTAATTTGTTGGAGTTTCACACTTGCCTTCATTGCATTTGTAATACATTTTTGTACCTATACAATGTACAACACCTGCATCATTTCATCAAGTGTGTATTTCATCATTCTTGATTGATGATATATATTTCCCAATTAGTTATCACAATGGGTGTCCAGTAAAGTCACTAAGTCATACAAGCCAATCAAGAATCACAATGAGTGTTCATTAAAGATACTAGAGTCAAACTGTCATCTTGAGGCTCATACAACCATATTACCTTGGCAACTTCATCACAATTTATATTATTTTCAGAAATGCTGAAATTTTCACCCAATTAAAAATTTTCCGAGAATTTTTTTTGGTGAAAGAAAATGATTTTTTTTAATATTCAGAAATATTCCATTTTCAAAATGGAATCCTCAAAATGAATTGATTATTGGACAGAAATGTGTTGAAGCTGCCCTTTGTACTATGGCACTTGCTAGCATGAGAAGGGTGGCTGTATTTTTATTTTATTTCCCCCCCCCTTCACATAGGGGCATTCCCAAAATAAAGGACCAAGGATGTAGCAATAGTTAGGTCTAGCCCCACATTTTCGGAATGTCATCTATCCGCGGGATTTACCCATTTGTAAAGCATTAATCACATGTTATCATGAGCCTATTTACCCATTGTAAAGCATTAGTCACACATTATCGTAAGCCTATTTACCCATTGTAAAGCATTGGTCCCATATTATCATGAACCTATTTACCTATTGTAAAGCATTATTCCTGCATTATCATGAAGCTGAACATATGCAGATGGGGGATTCAGGCAGTGTAAAAGGAGGAGGAGGATTTTGAAGTATAAGATCTCTCCCACTTTTAAGGATTAGGTGTAAGATTTTAAAAGATATTCATGAATAATATAATAAGGTGCCTTCCACATGCCACAAAGTTATTACAGGTACAACATTGTTTCTTGTGCATTGAAGAAGAAAATGATTGGCTTTTTTTGAGTTTACAATTAATGAGAGATTATGGGCGGAGAAACTTTGCAAGAGCTCAAAACAACAAAACCCTGGCTGAAACAGAAAGTTGTTGGCCCAAGGTATGCAAGTTGTGAGCAATGGTTTTTTTTGGGGCAAATTTTCATCACCTAGCAACAAAAAGAATGCAATGCAACCCATAGAAAGTATTTGTGTGAAAGTATTTTTGTGCCCCCAAAATGATCCAAAGTTGCCAAAATTTGAGGTCTATTTTGGCCCAATGTACTTTGAAGCTAATATACTATATAATGGTTTGTGTCACAATATCCTTGCCTTATTTACATCTTGAGATTGATTATGATTGTTGAGCTAAAAGAGGAGATTTGGAATGCAAAGAGGACATGAGGGCATGTCCTCACATCCTAGGCCATCATGCCTAAAAACGTGTACCCATGTCTTTAAATTTTTATGTTTTACCACATGTTTTCATTTCCCTATGTTCTCACGTCCTAGGCCCTTGGAAGAAGGGAAATTTTACAAGGCTTTATATAATTGTCCCTCAATTCATCATGTCCTACCTAATGTCTTTGGGTTGTGGAAGAATCAAATCCTACACCTTGATGTCAAGCCTTGGGGTATTCAAGCTAGTGTCTTCACAAGCCCAAGTCTACATGGTTACATAATAGGTATATGTTGGAGTTCAGTCTTAAGACACATGCATTAGTCTAGGACAAATAACCAATAAGGCTATTTTTGTATTCCTTAAGTGACAAATCAACATGGTGTTTAGAACATGGTGGCATGGGGCTCCAACAAAATGACCTTCGGCTACTTGGAGGTGGCTTGGACATGGTGGCTTAACACCCCTTGTAGGACATGCCCCATGTATTGAACATGTCTTGGATTCCAGGCCAAGAAAATATTCCAAGCCTAAGCCAAAATTTGTAATATCACCATGCCTTCATGGATGGCCCTTTTGGATGTAGCATAGGCTTATGTAGAAATCACGGATTACAATTATATATTGGTTCCCCATGACCCTAGATAGTTCAAGGCCTAAGACAAAACATGATATGGGCCCCAATAGCCAACTTTGAGAAGGCACTAAACATGTCTTGGGAACAAATCAAGGAAATCTGGCATAGTTTTTGCCCCCCAGCACAAGCCCAAACTGTAATTTTGAACTTCCTCACATGAATGGCCCTTTTTGGAATTGTTTGTCTACAGCCACAACGACAACATGTAAGCTCAGGGCCGCCCTTGTGGGTTAGCCCAGGCGCTAGGACTAGGGTCATGCACCTCTGTTATCACCTCAACCTGACAAAATTCTGCCCATGGAGAAGACTCGATTTCATGTGACCTAATTTCACAGGAGAAGAAATCTTGTAAATACGATCTAGTTTACTTTTACTGTCATTTGTAAGAAAAATTAAACAATATCCCCTTTAAGTAATTTTTTTTTTCTTATCATAAATGGTAGGGCCACTATGCGACGCATGCCGTGCCCGTCGTGTTTTGTTTGTCCTTGATGGTGAACATGTGTCGTTCGGATAAACCTTGGCCGAATTGTGTGGTGGATGAAATTGAACCCGAAACCTAGGCAAATTGGTACCATGAATGAAGATTTGATGTGAGACGTATTGGTTTACAATACAAACGTCGGTCCCAAGAATGAAAACTAATATTAAATTATTGGTAACAGAGCGGGGGAAAATTGATATTTACTTAAATTGATGTCATATTAATTTCCTTAAACAATTACTTTATTTTTTCCATAGGAGGGTTCAACAAAATGGGTAGCCCGATGTTTGAGTCATTGCAAAACTTCTCAATGGCATAGTTGGGAACGAACCAAACAGTAAGCAATACGCTGACTGCTCCATTGTGGGTCGTCGCATCAATGGTTCAACCTGGAATGTCAAGACTTGGGGGGGAGGGGAAGGAGGTTCAATTCCCTGCACCCCCGGTCCTCCTACTCTTGTCTGAGCTCTAGTTCGACGACCAACCTAAACCCCCCCTACCGCACCCCCTTCTTCCCTCTTCTACTTGCAATTGGTCGCCTTTTGTTATTTTTCGTCAAGCCGCACTTGTTTTCGCCCTCTTCTTATTCGATTTTCAATCGCTCGAATCGTTCATTTTGTTAAGATGTCTTTTTTTTACCAGCGGTTAAAATTGTTGAACTTTTTCCCTCCACGAACGAATGTAAACGTGGAGAGCCCAGAGTCCGCTTTATCGGACCTCTCAAATTTTTGAAAAATACATGGGAACCCCCTGAGGATTCTTCTTGTCTGTTTATGTTTTACGAATACATTTAACAGGGTATAAATATGTAATGTTGTGTAAAGAGGTATTTCGTTTGAAGATAGTCATCATTTACATCATTTTTTAGCAAGAGTGTTGTAAGACTCGTGCCCTCCAAGGATGTTCATAGCTTGATTGAATGGGAAAAGAAAATCGTGCCTTATGAAATTTCCCGGGTTTTTTTTTGTTTTCCGGGCTTGAATGACCCAACACCCACCAATGCCCCATCCACAAATCTCGTTTTAGGGTTTAGGGTTGAGAAATCTTTCTCCTTAGAAAATTAATAAATAGCTCGGAGAAAAGGGAGAAAGTATACTTGTAAAATTAAAAATCTTTACCATAAAAGAGGTATTTGATATGAATTTGTCTGGAACAACCCAAGCCGCATCACAAAATAAATCAAGAATTGCTTTTTATGACGACCAAATAACAATTAGGGTTGTTTTGGGAAAAGGAACATCATGGCAACGCCGTAGGGCATATCTAAAGTATGTCATTGTGGCGAATCGCGGTTAATTTTAATTAGTAAATACTCTAGGACATTTTTGGTAAACAATATTAGAGTTTTCACGCTTGCATAAAGTTTAATATATCACACATCCTTTTTAATCTATAAACATTCATTGTAACAAAGCTCTCTTGGGATGGAAGATGAATTAAATGTTTACTAAACAATGAGAATAAAAATCAGATCTATTTCCCTCCAAAATGGCCATGGCGTTCCCATTTGGTTGTGGACGGCCAATCCCAACGTTATATGGGTCAGTTTATTTAACATGTACAAATTATAAAATATGTTTCATATAGGGTGCACGGGATTTTTGTACAGGCCACATTAAATATTTAAAATTATGTTCAACATTTTCCCAAGTGTATTGAAAGAGGTGGCACCCATATTGCAATGAATACATAATCGTATCAAATCTAACACAAAGTAATCTACCTTTTTTCAAAATTAAATTCCATTTATCCAAATAAATAACATATATATGCATGGACGGCAATAAAAAGGTACGACACGTGACAAACAAAGGGGGGGGGGGGTAGATATTAATTTTTTTCCAATTTTCTTGTGTGTGCAAGAGGAATATGTCATGTAAAATCCCACGATTTGGAAAACCAAAAGCTATTTTGTATGTGTAGTATAGCAGTGTATAGCACCAAGCACTTGTTCCTCGAATGAGCAACACAACATATATCTCCATGTAAAATTCACCGATCCATTTTGGAATCTCTTACACATGGTTCGCCCAACATCTGAACTGTGAACAATTGAATTATCATTTTTTGCATATGTTATGTCGGGAGGGAGCATGGCATCACAAACATCGCATGTTAAACTCTGCGTGCAAGATTTGTTGGGATGGAGGATGAATTAATGTTTATTGAATGATGGGAATAAAAATATCATCTATTTCCCACCAAATATACCAAAGATAAATTGGCCATGAATTAAACAGGTCCGCAAATGTTATGTGCTACATCAATTATCATTGAAACAATACCAAAAATAAATCAATACAATCTAAATCTAAACCGGCAGCATTAACTTAGACAGGTTCTATTGTAGTATGTGAGCACAATGGAATGGCATGACCAATGTTTTTCTTCAAATTGTCATATTGAAAATTTGGTGATTTTTTCAAGACATAACAAAATTAGCTGAATTCACACAAGAATTCTTAGATTGATATTAAAACAGTTAGGTTAATCCATAGCTTCTTTCCCTAACCACAGGGATCTAGTCTAGAAACTTTGGCTTCTTCCTTTTTGGTGCTCTTATCTTCAAGAATTGACATAGACAAACTAAGGATTTCCAGTCTTTTCATATTTATTTTCATATATTTCCAATTTCTAACTTACGGTAGGCAAATTCACCCTCTAAAAATTATTGTTATGTTTTGAAACATAGTAGTGCGCCATATATATGATGTTATAATTTCCTCAAAATTTGCCTCAAAATAGCAAAATTGGTTGAAATTAAATTAGAAAGTAACATTGTCCAAAATTTCTTGGAATTTTATACAAGAAAGGGATAATTCACTCCCCGAAAAAACATTGTTTATGAGGTATATGGCCAAAAAAACAATGTTTTGTGAGGTATATGGGGGTTGATCAATTTGGGGTTTGAAGGGTTCAGGTTTAAGAGCCAAGTCATTAGGGTCCAGAATAAGTGTGTAGTTTGTACCAAATGTACATGCACCTCCATTATCACCTCAACTTGACAAAATTTTGCCCACGAACAACACCTGATTCCAGTGTATTGGATAGTCTTTTAAATAACCTTTTACGAAAATGACGACTACCTATAATGACGAAATCTATATGGGGATGCGACAAAGAAAAGACTATTGCTTACATCAAGCGTGCTTTCAAGCAATGTCATAGTAAAGTTGCTAGTTCAGAGGTACCACCAGGATTTAGGGATTGAACATCTCAAAAGTAATCTAGATGCTTGTTGTCGATGTTCTCGTGAGCATCTGGTATATCTCAGAAGGCACAAAATATGTCTAGATTGGTATGGTGTTCATGGTAAACTGAAATGCAAGCATATCCCAAGATTTGTGAATGATCGAGCAGCACGAAGGTTGTTGTTTGTTCAGAAGCTCAACTTCACAAAAGTGAATTTCTAGGTGTGATATAGAATTGTTCCCCTATTTTTAGATCCTTTTTGACTACCTCCAACTTTTATCTTACAAACTAGCGATGTTTCTTTTAGAATGCACGATTGCTCAGAGTTCACACTGTGGGTTAGTAGATTTTAACAACCTAGTTGCTAATGGAGGGACTATGGGGGACTCTACAGGTATTGAGCAGTGTTGATGCAAGTTTTGGACTTGGTCACAATTCGCAAGGTCCTTACCACAGGCCAAAGCTCGAAGAGAAACCTGACAAGCTTGGAAGAAACCTTAAGAATTATTAATCCTTGCTAAAGTGAGATGGACACACGAATGGGTGTTGAGATGGAGTTGAAGGTTGTCAAGAAGGATTTGCAATTTGCATCTGCCAATTCAAACACCAAGGTGGTTGACATGTTGTCCCCTGCACCACCATATGCTCCACCGACCAAATTCAAGTAAGCATCTATAGCAAAGGCTCTTGTAGAATCCAAATGTTGTATAAAACAAAGCCCATTGCTCGGTGATTTTTATATGGCGAATTTGCATATGGTTATTGTGGGCTCAATTTAGCTTTTACGTTACAATGGTTGTTTCTTGGTTTTCCTAACAACAGTCCATGCTCCATCAAACACGGAATAACCTGTAGGGGACAATGTAGGAGTAGAAAGTTCCTTTTAGGACTGTTTTGCTTTTAGTGGTTAGGCATCTATTTGGCTGTGGCAGGTATGAATGGTACCAAACAACCACTTTGGTTGTGGTTTGTATTTTGGCTAAGGCAGCTGAAGAAGAAAATCTAAAAGTTCATTTCAGTGAACACATTGTATGTTCCAAGTTCTATATACTCCCAGACCTTGATTTTGTTTCTCAAATAGTTTAGTTGTATGTTAGTTGCGCTTCTAATGACTTGTATGTGTTTCCAGATCAGCTGCACAATTTTTACAACAGTTTTTTCACCCTGCATTGAACTGTCCAAAAGAATGGCTCCAGGCATCTGTTATCATGTCACTGTGTGTTTCTGAAGGCCCAGTGATAGATGGGCCAGTGTTAGGGTCTCTTTCCATTAGGCTGCTGTGATCACAGTTACACATAGTGTGTTGTGATCACAGTAACCTAATGGAAAACCACTGACATATTAGCATCTTGTTTCTTACTTCATGGACAGTCGATTTCCATTGGAGAATTACAAGTATGGTGAAAATATGTAGTTAAATAAAGGTCATATAAAATGATCGATGTTGTGATTTAATGTCACTTACAGCAAATGATGGAATGTGTGTTGGCAGCTAGGCCTGGTCATTAATCTCAAGGAGCCATTGCCATGCATGCTACAACTCCCCTTGTTTGGCAAGGTGACTAATTATAACTATGCCATTTGTATTACAGTAGAAGGATAAGCCATTTGTGTTACAATATAAGGATAAGCACATTGCTAATGTGCCTAGGCTGCTCATTAGGTTAACTCCCACACGTTGACTGTGCAGGTGATCACTGCAGAGTGTAAATATGCCTGCTTGAAAACCAAGTTGGAGATCAAACTTGTCAAGGCTACGAACATTCATTGGATGCAACTTGGGTGCAACACAAAATGCGGGACTGACTGGGACAAGTTAGAGGCAATTGTTAAAGAAGAGGTGGGTGTTTTTCAGTCTTGATATTTTGTGACAAATATGCCATACGGGTAAAACTATACGCACATTTTGCCTTTAGTAGTAACCTGTGATCTAACTCGGGCTGGTCTTGATAGGTAAACCACCCACCACCTATACAATACACTAGAATCCAAAACAAAGGTAGTGAAAATTGGGCAAAAAAGTACAACGCATTAGAGGCCCGAATATGTGAGCTTGAGCAGAAGATGAATGCAATGACCTTGGAGCTGAAAGAGGTATGCCAAACTGTACTACCGAGTTCATCAGTTCCCTTGCCTACACAACCCAGCCGCCTTGGTGCAAATCCAAAGATAGTTGCAGAGGTTGCAAGGTGGTTTTTCCCATCATGGGAACCACTTGAACCATGATTTTTTTAACTCCCTAATTTTTGATATGAAGCTACTTGACGAGTGTCCATATTAAACCTTAATGGACCTTAAAATTTTCGGTGATATTAGTCGTTGAAGGTTCTAAACCGATTGAAGTCAAATGTACCCAAGATTGTCACCTTAGTGGCACTGCAGATTTGTGAAACCTTTTTTGACATCTCGGCTTGCAACATACAAGGTAGTTATTCCTTAGAGCAGCGCAGTCTAAAAGGATCTGAGTCCCTAGCTTGGGTGTCTGTATCTTGTGGGCAGAATAAGACATTTTTCCTTTGAGCTTCATTATCCTTCTAGGCTGCAAAAGCTCCTACCATTGTGGCTGTAGGGTATAAACAGTGAGTAAGGAGTGATTTTCATTCATGATCTCATACTTTGTGAGTAGCACCCAAAAGGTAATCACTAGAATCATCTTGTAATTGTGAATCATTTTTATGGAGTTTTTTTCAAATCTCAGAAATATGAGTCGAGTGTGATGCCTTGTGGCTTGATAGGATATTGCAAGTGATGCAAATGATGAGACTTTGTTGGCTTCAGTGGAATCATCTAGTTACCCATTTGATATTGCAAGCAAAGGGGCTCAATGGGTAATTCATGGCCATGTACAGTGGGAGAACAACAAATGCTGCCAAAATGGCTACGTTTAGAAAGACCCTGGCTGCTTATGCTATCGACATTGGTGTGTTCTGTATGTGTACTGTGGCATTTTTGGTGGGTGCAACAGAGTTGGTGATCTTGACGACTTGTCCAAGGTCTAGAGATGAGATTGGTTCTAGCCCTTGGACAAAAAAAAGGGTTCAAGTTTTTTTGTCAAATCAGGAGTCACCTGCTTTGTTTCAAACATCTTTAGTTTGTTCATATTGTTCACTGCTTGTCTTTGTTTTCTTTGTTCTAGTTTTCTTTGCAACCAAAACGTGGTGATTTGGACATGAATCAGCATGTCAACGATGTGAAATATGTTGGATGGGTGATGGAGGTAAGCTTCTCTTAGCCTGTTTTCTCAGAAGTCAAATAAAAGATACCTGTTTCTTTACTGATTACTTACATACGTACCTCAGTTTGTGATGACCAATGGTGTGTGACAGCTCCTTTTGAGAGCACTTGGCTTCAAGAGTAATTATGTTTTTCTACCTGATTTTTGGGAGATTTGGTGTTATTTTCTGTTATCTAAGTGCCATGCTCATGCAGGATACTTGTTTCATTGTTTGGCTGGTCAATAGGAAATGTGGACACAAGGCTAATTCAGAATGTGGCTTTGGCTGCAGAGTGTTCCAGTTGCAGTTTTTGAAAACTAATGAACTTTCAAGCATGACACTCAAGTACAGAAGACAGTGCAATCAATCTGATGCTTTACAGTCAATGTGCAGTCCTACATCTTGTACTGCAAAGCTAGAGAAGGAAGCCGAAGTAGAGGTGAATGGAGCAGGTTGCTCATACACCGCTGGATCTCAAACATCAATTCCAGATGTTGCCAAGTGTGTACTTCCACACTTACAGTTTACACATTTGTTGCGGTTGCAAGTTGATGGTCCAGAGTTCCTCCAGGGTAAAACATAGTGGAGATTAAAGAAGTCTAAACACTTGCATTGAAACTGGGTGCTTTTTGTAGGGTAGAGAAGAATATTATAGGACACTTAAATGTCATGATATGTTATGATAGGTGTGTTATGGAAGTTTGTCATGATATGTTATGATAGGTGTGTTATGGAAGGGAAGGTAGGGGATCTAGGAACATTATCTAAGAGTTGGGCAATCCAACACTTCATAGAGCCACCTCCTCGATACCCAAGGGTTACAAACCCTTTTACATTGTAAAATTTGAAATTTTGATATAAATATTTATTTTTGCCTTCCAAAGTGACTCCAAATGAATATAAACCCTGCTTCCAAAATAAGAATACAGTGTCATGCTCTTGCGATACACAGTGGATCTCAAAACCATTTGCGAATCATAATTCTTCGAAACACTATAAAAGCCAAAAGACCAAATATACCATGTCACAGACATCGTTACATTTTTACGGGTAAAATCATTCCAGAATAGGTTTGCGAAATCATAGATTTCGTAAACTTTTAGCGGCATTTTGAGAATCCGAAAATGTTTGCGTTAGATCTTACATCAAAAACAGATAGACTTTTGAGTCGATTCGCTAAGTCGTTGCGGTGATGGGTTTGTTGCAAATAGTTTCCGATGTAATGTTAATCGCAAATTTTTAGTGGCATCTTGAGAATCTTGAAATGTTTGCGTTAGATCTTATATCGGAAACCAATAGAGTTTTGAGTCGATTCGCTAAGTCGTTGCGGTGATGGGTTTGTTGCAAATAGTTTCTGATGTAATGTTAATCATAAACTTTTACCGGCATTTTGCGAATCTTGAAATGTTTGTGTTTAATCTTATATCAGAAACCAATAAAGTTTTGAGTCGATTCGCTAAGTCGTTGCGACGATGGGTTTGTTGCAAATAGCTTCCGATGTAATGTTAATCGCAAACTTTTAGCGGCATTGTGAGAATCGCAAAATCTTTGCGTTAGATCTTATATTGGAAACCGATAGACTTTTGAGTCGATTCGCTAAGTCTTTATGGTGATGAGTTTGCTACAAATAGTTTTCGATGTCATGTGTATCGCAAACGGGTAGCGGCATTTTGAAAATCGAAAAATGTTTGCGTTTGATCTTATATCAAAAACCGAGTCAGTTTTAAGTCGATTCGCTAAGTCATTGCGATGATGGGTTTGTTGCAAATAATTTCCGATGTACTAGGAATTGCAAATGATGTATAGAAGAAATTATAATTGGAAAAGTTTTGCGATTGTATCAATTTCGGGAGTTGTGAAGAACTTGCGATTGTATCAATTTCGGGAGTTGTGAAGAACTTGCGATTGTACGGGTGCGAATGTTATGGTTTCGTAACAGCTTAAGAGTTTGCGAGAAATTGTGGTTCGCAACTGTGGGTTTTCATAAACTTTTTTCTTTGTTGTTTGCGATGATATTTGGATCGCAATATACCCCTCTTTTGTTGTAGTGCATGCCACCAAACATAAGTTGTAAAAAATCAAATGCAGAAGTTGTTGGAAAGAGTCCAACCTGACTTATGGGTTTCCCAAAATTCTTTAAAATAGGGACACAAATGTTGCAAAATTTAGTTTAAAAAAACCATAGATCCACAATACAAAAAACTATAATTCGTGCTTTTAAAAAAAACATTGCAGACCATATTACTACTACCATATTTCTATAAGCCTTGACCTATTAATTTCCATTCTCCTTCCCCCACTTCCAAATTGCAATCTAGAAGGGGAATGCATTTAGCTTGTGAATTTTTTGCACAACATTTTGACCACTTGGACAAATAGTCAAACAATTACCAAACTTTGATTTCATGAATTTGATTGTGGAGAAGCTTTTCTCATCTTCAACACTACTTAATACTGTGATAATTGTTAGCTCCTCAAGCTTCAAATACTTTGACAATTGTGTAACCAATATGACATTTGAAGCCAAACATCCCCACAACTTAGTTATGGGTTACAATCAAGTGGTCGATATAAGGCATCATGGTTATTGTTTTTTATAATTATACCCCCGAAAAAAACTTTTATGGTTGAGTAATGTTGGATCCAATAGACTAACAACCAAGGTTCCATTTGTTGATTTCAATTTTGGGTGGCAAAACTTTGTTTCCAAAATTGCCAAATGATTAGGAAAGGTGGCCTTTTACATTAGGGACTTCATGATACTTTTGGTATATAGTCCTTATTGAATTCATTAATTCATGGCTAGGGAAGCACTTAAAAAGCTCTTTCATTAAACCTTGAATTGCACATGTACATTGGTACTTTGCAAATTACATTACAATTGTCCATTCATCCTTGGTCACCGTAGACATAACACCCACAATGGAATCTATTTTATGTAGCATATAAAAACAAGTGTGGAACTTAAATGCAACATATTCAATTTAACTTTTAGGTTCCATCCACCACACCATGTGCAAAACATTACAAATATGATCCACTAGGTCATTGAAAATCTAAAATTAGGATTGTTTGTACATTTACAATGGATCTATGTACCATGAATATAAATTAGCAATACAAAATATGATGGAGGTGATAAACAAAAATGTCCATGCCCTTGGCCATCTTGGATGAGGTTTACACTACCTCCGTCGTGAGCAATACACAAGTCAATCCAAGGATAGTGTCACAGTCACAAAACAACTCATAATTATTTTTTGCATTCTTGGCACTATCATCAACCACCTTGACCACAAGAGGTTTATACATTTGCAAAACACATTTGGCAAATGTAAGCAATTGAAATCCATTTTGTTGTAACATTACAAATGATCTTCCAACCTTTTATCTCCAATTTTTTTGCCAACTTTGCAAGTTCCATATGCCTCGTAAGGAAATGACAAAAATACACATATATGGATTGTAGAAAGGTTTCAATCTTTGCAACCAATGGCAAGTTTGAAAACATTTGCACAACCCAATTGTAGTTATGGGTTGTGGTGGATTCTAATGACTAGGTGCATGCTTCTTTTTGAATTATACTATCACTTTTGTTTTCATACCCAAGGCCATAGGATTCACCAACATTGTAGTCAAGTTGTTAAAGCCACCTCCTTTAGTGACCCTTTGCAAATTTATAAATATGGGAACCTTTTTTAAATTTTCAACCAAATAGTAGTGGATTGATATCCAACTCTAGTTATCCACTATTGTGGTATTGTCACAATTCAAGGTTATAAATCTTACCTTTTAAATAACATGTTTTGTTATAGGCAACACCATAGTATGCATAGTGTTTGCCATTTTCAACATCCAAACTTCAAAACAAAGAAACCTTCATTTAGTACACATTCTCCAAAATGGGATAAGGTTTTATTAGGAAATTGAACATGTTATTAGAATTGAAGAAAGATACTTATAATGGAGTTGAATACAAACTTACCATTTTCCATCCACTATAATCAGTTCAATGCATCTTTAAAGTCTTTTCAACTTTAAAGAAATTCAAAAAACCCTTACATGCAGTCATAATTAGTGAAAGGCCTCCCCTATTTAGAAGATGGAAAATGGTAACAAATTGAAGATTTTTTTTTTGGAACTATCATTTTATTCAACACTTGGTCAATCATAAATTTGGTTAAGTACTGCCATAATTATGTTATTTTTTAACATGCTAACTATCAGAACTAGTATAATACTCACCAACCTTCTATTTAAGTTTAACATGTTTACATTTCCTTCTTCCATTGTGTTGATGCAACTCATCCAACTCTGACATTAACAAACATCAATGTAAATTTTGCACCACACATGGTGCAACTTAATTACCATCCACCACCACAACTTAGCCCATGGGAAATTGGCAACCCATGTGTTTTGAAAAAAATTCAATATTTGCCACTCAATTCATTTTTTCTTTGATGCATGCAAAACAAGGATATAAAAGCGTACAAGTTCATCAATGTTAATTATAATAAAATCACTATAAGACCTTGGATTACATGTGAATGTACTTGAGTTTGATCTAGAAGGAAGAAGTGCCTAAATATCCACTTACATGCTTCTAAATCCCGATTGTATCCCTACACCTTTGAAACTTAAAGTACCAATACCGCCTAGACTTCCAAAAAAATAGTTGTGGAACTTGAAGTTGGTAAGCTTTTTACAAGTGCCATGGCTCAAACAAAGACTTACAATGAAAACATGTAACTAACAAACATTGAGGGAATCTAATAACAAATTTTTTTTGGGTTGAATTCAAAATTAATTTTTTCATTAAATGAAGGAAATCATTAGATGGAGGAAATATGCACCTACCCAACTATCTATACATGTAAATTAACCACCTTCATCAAACAAATGTACATGACTTATCAACAAAACAAATGCAACCAACTTGTAAAAAAGACAAATGATTTTGATTTAAAAAAAAATTCCAATTGAAATTATTGTCGTTGCGTTCTATGTAAGTCTACGACTTGATAATTTAATATTTGCTTGTTTTTTTCAGGTTGCACTTTGTGTAGGTTTGTACTAACAAATTATAGAAGATGAAACTTATGAATTTATGTGTTTACCAACTTGCATGGAAATTGATAAGATTAAAGGCAAGGCATTTGAAGTTAAACAATAAGAAAAATAAAATGTCACTAATAACTTAGGAAATATGGAATTGATGACACCAAATGAATGTCAAACTATTAAATTGCAAGGCAACAAGTCAAGACACATCCAAAACAACAAGTTGGGTTTAATTTCACCTACAATCGTGACACAATAGAAGCATCTAAGAAAAGGTGTTGTTTGTTCTTGAAGGACTTCTTTTGAAATTGCATTATTGAATGTAATAATGTACACACATCAAGAAACACAAGTTGACTTCACAAATTACCTTTTTAGAATGCACAATTGAATACCTCCTAGGCCCATCATTGGGCCAACAACATATTAAGAGCAAGGATACCTTGTTGGAAAACTAGAAAATTATGTTTTTGCACTTCAACCGTGGGTATTAACACATGGTGGCCATTAATTATTTGTTCTCTTTGAACTTACTTTTTGTTCAAAATAAATGTCAAGATGTATATCAAATGCAAAAATATGCCATGAAGCACAAAACTTAAGAAAAATATGGAAGTTTTTATTTAATGGTGAAGATTAAGTAGAAAGACCACCTTCAAAGATAAAATATTAGAAAAACATTCTAAGCTACTCTACATGGTAGTCACTGCATGA
The DNA here is from genome assembly GCA_963921925.1 of Sphagnum tenellum. NCBI lineage: Eukaryota > Viridiplantae > Streptophyta > Sphagnopsida > Sphagnales > Sphagnaceae > Sphagnum > Sphagnum tenellum. Next base: position 24,296,348 of record OY998144.1, read on the forward strand.
CAAAGAAAAGTTCAACAACATTAAAAGATTCAAGGCACATGAACACAACAACATTTATAATGCAAGTGATAAAAAAAGCTCCTTAAACATATAGTGTAGTTAGTGACAAAAATAAGCTCAACTACATTACAAGGTAATTCAAGGGATGAAAACACTAACATTTGCAAATTGGAGAAAAGCTCCTTAAACCTTACATTGCAATTTAGTGGAAGAAAAGTTTAAATTGAAAGAAAAGTTCAACATAGTAAAAGGGTTGAAAGGATTCACACATCGACATTTACAAATTGAAATGATAAAAAAATCAAGTTCCTTAAACCCTACATTGTACTTAATGCCAAAAAGAAATTCAACAACGTTAAGGGGCTTAGGGATTAAAACACCAACATTTATCAATTGAAAAGCCAAAGAAATCAAGCCCCCTAAACCTTACATTGTAATCATTGACAAACATAAGTTCAACAACATTAGGAGGTTTAGGGATGGACATTACAACATGAGTGTACAAATGGAATTTGTTGCACATTAAACCTTAATGTTCAACCTAGCCCAAACCTTATTACATAATGCAAAAAAAGGGGAAAGTGTGAATACTTGTGAAATGATGCATAACTTAAGCATTGCATAGTAAACTGAAAACATTAAACACCTAGAGTTGAGTTTTGCTTGAAATTTTATAAATAAAAAACTCACACTTTGTGCATTTTTTGTGCAAGTTTATACTAATTCACCAACACTTCAATCATTTTCCAATTCAATTGCAAACTACTAATCAACAAACTATGACTCCAATCTTCCTACAAATTGCCGAGTAGAAAGTCAAGATGGATTTCTACACCCAACACATTACATCATGCACAGAAAAAAACAAACCAACACAACTTGCACGTGAATCCTTTTTTTGTTTTTTTACAATAAGGTGCTTAACTTTGGAGGGCATGTACTCTACAACACATTCTAGATTTAAACAGACATAAACATAGAATCTAACAAGATTTTGAAGCACTCAAGAAATTAATTTCAAACACCCTTAAACATTCAATGAAATTGCTAAAGTAGGATCCTCTATTTGTAAGCTTCAAATGTCCTGTGCTTCTCCTCCCCCCATTTAAAACTTGTGCAAAAACATATGTAATAAGGGCCCATTTGAAGTTGAACTGATTGCGATGCCCTTTCTCCTTATAGCGCAAGGTTGCTGACATCAAGTGCTTCACTGATGTAGTCTTTCGTGAGCCAAAATGGAAGAAGATAGCGAAGGAAGACTTGTATGAAGCGAGATAGCGTGGTTGGATGTGATGACCAATGGGGTTTCTGTGCTTCCAAAGAGATGCAACCATCACAAACAATAGCAATGGCGATAGGAAGCAACTGGCAAATCTCGTAAACCTTGAAAGGCAACCGTGCACATTTGGTGAAATTTCCAAAATTTTCTTGTTTTTTCTTGTTCGCTTGCCACTAATGGATTTTGCATTTTAGCAAAAATTCGCAACAAAAAAAACGCTGATAGGAAGCTATACCAAAAGTGGGTTTTAATTTCGCTTTTTAAGAAATTTCGCCAGGGTAAAAAAAGTCTAAGAAAAGGGCCGTTCCAACAAATTCACTTCGTTTCCGTTTTTTTAATTAAAATTTTCTCTTTTTGGCTAAATTTCACCAAGTCAAAAACAGGGCTGGTGGTAGGTAGGTACTAATTGCATTCTGCCAAGCCCAGGTAGCCCCTGCAAACCGCAGGTAGGTAGGTAGGTAGGTACCGGACGACATGGCTCAACGGCAAAAAACAAACCAGAAAATTTGAAATCGACCGGATTCGTCGACTACCGTCCGATACGCATCCGGATTCCTCGACCGCCGTCCGATACGCATCGCCCTGCCGCCCTTCCCTTCCGATCTCGCGTTAGCAGACGCCGAAGCTCCTCGTCTCCTCTTCCTCCTCCTCCTCTTCTCTGTGCTCTCCGATTCCCACTTTGTCGCATTGCTTAGCTGCAGCAATCTACGACAAGCACTATGCCTGTTTGAACATGGCTGAAGGAAGATGGCTTAGTTTTATTGCTAATGGCAATGAAATTTTGCAGAACATAATGTTGTGTTGAGAGAAAGAATCGATTCTTGCTTGCTCGAGGGTTTGTGCAGAAGTCGTTTGCTGTTAGTTGTTACGCTCTCTGGGAGAGCTTTATTGTTATTGCGTGTTCCTTTGATTTTTGCGATATGGCAACACCCAGTGCGCGTAAGGCGGGGTGGGGACGAGGGATGCCGCAACAGCAGCAGCAAAAAGAGAATATTAATGGGATGGAGACGCCGGTGGAGAAGAAGAGGAAAGTGACCGGCAAGGAGTTGGGTTCGGAGGGTGTGAAGCTGAGGACGCACAGACGGGCATTCGCTTCCATGATCAACATGCGTCTGGAGTCCAGTAGTAGTAGTAGTCCTGCTGGGAAAACTGTGCTGCAAGGTGAAGCTGCTGCTGTTGCTGGAGTCGGAGACGGCGGGATGTCTACATCGGCATCGGATGTCGAAGCTCTGTTGGGTATGAAGATGATGGGGAAAACAAAGTTCGATTTCAAGGTGAGTTTTCTAAGGCTTAGTTTTTGTGCTTGAGCTGTATTTTTGAAGATGGGTGGCGTTTAGAAGGATTGAGGAGGAAGTTGAACGTGGACATGGAGAGGAAGAAAATAGTGAAGTGCACAGATTTATACTGTGGGCATTGGGGATGATCAGGGCAAGAGTGAACAGATGATGGACTACATCAAGAAGCTCCGAGCTTGCATTCGTGCATTCCAAGAGCTTGATACCATTCACAATTGTGAGAAGGAGGAGCTGATGAAGCAACTGAAGGATGAGAAACGGAGCCATGCTGAAACTGGTGACCATCACCACCACCTCCTTCTCTACCAAAACCCCGTTTGTCTGTGATGAATGGGCATACTGCAGAGAGCACCACTGCTTTTTGCAAAACCTTGGGCAGAGTCTTTGCATTGATCGTGATGTCTATTGAATGTGTCTTGATGGTTGTGGCCAGACATTGGGTGAAAACCCATCCATCCCCATAAGAGGTGTTGCATAAAAGAAGCTTGACAACGGCTATGGTTGTTATGTGAGAGCTTTTTTGCAGAGGAAGAAATGAGAAACAAGCAAGATATGCTGGAATCTGGGCTCGTTGACTTGAAGTCTTTATGTGCTGGTCTTGAAGAGCGCCTCAAATGTGCAGAGGCACAGACAGAGGTACGTTTGCAGATATGGGTTTTCTTGGAGGTGATGTCCTTTCTCAGATTTCTGCTGGTTGATTGGGAGTTCTACTATCTTCTGATTCATTGGATTGGCACTTATTTGCAGGCACTTTTGCTGGCACATAAAAAAGATATAGAGGCACTTCAGGCTAGTGAGAGAGAGCAAGCTAATCTCCACCAGAATATTGAAAAACTTAATAAGGAGCTCGTTGCATCAGCACAGCAAGTGGGTGTGTTACAAGATGTGAACAAAAGATTGCAGGAGTATAACACCTCACTACAGCAATATAATACCAAGCTACAGAGTGAAGCTAGTAGTGCTGCTGAAGCAATTTCCCGCACACAGAAGGAGAAGGTTGCAATAATGGAGAATCTAAGCACTCTACGTGGGCATTCAACTACACTCTCTTCACAACTTGACTCAGCCAAGGCAAGCCTACAAGAAAAGCTTTCACAGAACAAGTTGTTGATGGATGATACAGATCGCCTGAGGGTGGAGCTTCAGCGCATTTCAGAGGATCGAGACCAACGAGTGACTCAGGTGCTTTGTTTCGCATCAGCCTTTCCATAGGCAAATGCTTGCTGCCAATGAAGGAGATTGACTGGACTAGAAGTCACAATGAATAAACATGGGTTTTGGTAATTGAGAATGTGTAGGTGCAAGCCCTCTCAGCAGAAAATGCCATGTACAAGGAGTGGAGTGGCAAATCTATTGCAGAAATGGAACTCCTGAGCAATAAGGCTGTTGTGCTGGAGGTACCTATTTGTCAAAGCTACATTCCTCATTTCTGGTGCATTACTTGTCTGATGTAATCTCTTCCTCTTCAAGTGACTGTTCATGTGCATGTCTCTTGAAGATTGGCAGTGTCCTATCATCTTAACAAAACATGGCAGAAGATTCTAACATATTGTCTGATGGGTTTTCAGGAAAGTTACTCATCTGCAAATGAGCATATTGCAATCCTCCGCCAACAGCTTGAAAATGCTCAACAAAGTCTGCAGGTTAACTTCAATTATCAGATTCCCTTTAATTTTTGCTGATGGCCTTTCGGCAATCTGCGGAGCTGAGTCCGGTCTAGAAAGAAGATGCATGACAAGGGCAGAAACATAATTGGCAGTGGCTATGGGGGGTGGCTTGTAGGTTGCAAAAGCCCAGTTGTCACAGGAGAAAGTTGACTGTGTTAAGCAACAAGCTCAGTATGCTGAACTCCAAGAGCGCCTGATGAAAGCAGAAAAAAAAGTCCAGGAGGGTGAGCTTCTCCGGCGCAAACTGCATAACACTATCTTGGTAATTTTTCCTACATTTGCTCCCTGCATTTTTTCCGTACCATAATTGTGCATGCTCTTTTGTTCTTCCTTCTCAGACCTGTTTGTTGTATGACCTCATCTAATATGTCTGAACCAATTTCAGGAACTGAAAGGAAATATTCGAGTATTCTGTAGAGTGCGACCTCTACTGCCTAATGATGAGGAGAAAGAGTCAATGCCAGTTGTACAATATCCAACTTCCAATGAGCTTCAGGGTGATGGTATTGAACTCCTTCAGGCAACAGGTAATAGAAATGTTACAACATAAGGCCATGGTTTGATCCAGCAGAGAATAATCTTCAACCATTGACCTGACATATGGTCAGCATGTACAATGGCTTTGGATCTGTTTGAACTTGATTGATAGAAGTGGATCTTGTTGTTTACAGGTGGGCAAAGACACTTCTTTTCATTTGACAAAGTGTTTGGACCAGAGGTGAAGCAAGAACAGGTCTTCGTAGAAATCTCACAGCTTGTCCAGAGTGCTCTCGATGGCTACAAGGTTCTTCTCTTTTCTCTCTCTTTTGTGCCCAGAAAATTGTATACACAGCATATCATGACTAGGGGCGTAGGTACTGTTGGATTGAGTTTTCTAGCTGCTGATGAATGGGCCTACCCATTTCTGTTGCAGGTCTGTATGTTTGCATATGGGCAAACAGGATCTGGGAAGACTCATACAATGCTTGGCAATCCAGATGTTCCTGGAGAGGGAGGTGTAATTCCTAGATCATTAGAGCAAGTTTTCCAGTCAAGCCAGGCTCTCTCTGCTCAGGGCTGGAGCTTCCGTATGCAGGTTTGTGCTTATTGAAAAATTTGGTTCTCTTGCAAGAATATCATGGACTCAGGAGGAAAACTATGAAAGCTTATTTGAGCTGATTCTTGCAAGTCACTGCAAATTTCAGTGATTGTGTATCAAAGAGTGGGGAGTTAATTATATCACTAAAATGTTGCAGGCATCCATGCTGGAGATATACAATGAGACAATCCGAGACTTGCTGGTGAAAGGGTCGGTGAACTCAGACAGTTCAAAACAGTATGTGGTAAAACATGACCCTAATGGGAACACCAGTGTCTCGGACCTCACACTTGTCGATGTTACCCACTGGAAGGAGGTCTCTAATCTCCTTCATCAAGCATCCCAAAGCAGGTTCATTACCTACTCCTGCAACCTGCATGTCTGACACTCCAGAATACTCAGAAGAAAAGCAGAGCATCCCTGTCACCTATCATGGGGGTAGTTGAACAAGACCTGAAATTATAATAGTGACTGAAGCCATTAGTGCCAGTCCCTGGTACAGGACTTCCTTTGGTTGTCAAGTGTGACTAATTGTACTAACTTGTTCATTATCTGTGCTATACCCAATGTTGGATATTGTGACATTTTCAGTTATTTCATGTGGGAAGTTGTTTCCACCACTCTGTGAGACCTTGTACCTGGCCAATAAGGCACTATGGCTTACCACTGTGTTTTTCCTGTATTGGATCCCCCTGTTTTGTAGGTCTGTAGGCAAGACTGCTATGAATGAGCAATCATCACGAAGCCATTGTGTGTTCACTCTCAGGATCTCTGGTGTCAATGAGGTACTACTTGGCTACAATCTGATGAAACTAGGAGAATACTCTGAATACTGTCCACAGATTTCAAGTTGATGCTACTGTTGCACTTATAGCATAGTTCTGCATTGCAGAGTACAGAGCAGCAGGTTCATGGAGTACTGAATCTCATTGATCTGGCTGGAAGTGAGCGTCTTTCACGCAGTGGTGCCACAGGGGATCGTCTCAAAGAAACTCAGGTACTTTTGTTTTCTTTCACAGTCTTGCTCCTGTGTTACCCCCTCCAGTCTCCAGACTAACAAGAGCTGTATGTTGTGTGGCAGGCAATAAACAAAAGCTTATCAAGTCTTGGAGATGTAATTATGGCCATTGCCAATAAGGAGCCCCATGTTCCCTACCGCAACTCCAAGCTCACATATCTTCTCCAAGTAAGAACTGGGTTAATGTTTGCAGTGAGGTTAGATGATTTAGAATATTGCCTTGTTAGGATGTTGGGTTCCTTGAAAGCTACACAGGCTTGAAGCTAAGTTGCTTAATCATTTTACACCTAACTTTCTCAACTCCTGTTGCTGATGTCTGCAGCCATGCCTTGGAGGGGACTCAAAGACACTGATGTTTGTCAACATTTCACCAGACTCCAAGTCCTTCAATGAGTCTCTATGTTCCTTGAGGTTTGCAGCTAAAGTGAATGCTTGCGAAATTGGGATCCCTCGCCGACAGATAGCTCAGGGACCCCGCATTTGTGAATCATAACTCTCTTCTACCTAGCTGGGAAATCCTCTTTTCTGGTTTTGAGGAATATTGGAAAGATGTTTGTGATAGAATCTTGAGTGAACATTGACAGTTCACACTTGGATGTACAAAGCAATAGGCTCACATTCACTTCTGTCATTGTAGCCCTTGTTTAATTCAGAGCTAAAAAGTGTTTGATCCTGCATGCCTGCTACTATCTCCACTGTTTCAGCTTCTTGCAATACATTTACTGTTGTCTGATTGGTTATGCCCTAGATTGGGTGGTTTAGGAATGTGAAATGATTTTAATCTCAATATATCAGGTTGAAACTTAAAAGTTGAAATTGAATTTGAATTGGTTGTTTTTGAATTGGTAACATGATTTTAAAAACAATTTGAAAAACATTGGATATCTTGGACAAAAAATTATCTTATGAGACTGGTGTATAATCTATTGCAATTTTATACTTAGCAAACAGTATGGATCCAATATTCATTCATCCCCAAAAACAATCTCAATGTCAGTCTCATACACCACATTGCACTAGGCTAAGTTGGAACCCAATAGACTCAATTGGAGTTCATTCAGCACTGGTTTTGATGCTAGTTCACTTCCTCCCATCAACTGGAGTGGTAGGTACCTAGTATACTAAGCTACCAAGGAAGGCCTTAGTAACAGGTAAGGCCTACCAGCACATAACATGGTAAAAGCTAAAAACCCCAAACATGCTCATTGAAAAATATACCTAGCCATTCTGTTAAGTTACTGACATTGGCAAGCACCTGTAATTAATTATGAGAATAGAGTTCTACAATTGAAGGAACCCTCAAAATTAGCATAATATGCCCTCAAGATCCTTTACAATGGGCTACACCCATTCTGCAAAAATGATAAATCCACACAATTTGACCATCATAGCCCTTACAAGAGTTTGGAATATAGCAGCAGTAGATACATATCACAAACCCCAATGAGAAGTTTCTATGGCTTCAAGTTTGAAAGTCATATGAGGGTTGTACCTGAGCAAGAGCTCTGCTTGATTTCCATTTTACTAAATACTTTGAACTTTTTGATCCACAATAATAATAAAATTGTGGCCATTGGGCTTCACTTTGGGGGGCTAAAGTCATGAAGGTTTTGTCTGTCAAGGCTTGTAAGGATGCCAGCACTAACATTAAGTCACACCCATGTTGACAATCTTGTGAACATGACAGTATGAAAATGAGGTTGTGACCCTTTGTTTGGATTGCCACTCTTCTTCACAGGGTTTTGTGTTGGGTCTTGATCTAGCTTTCGAGGAATGGGATGGACAGATTCACACTCATAGGCAATTGGAGTCAGCTTCCTCCAATGAAATGACCTTGTCATTTAGCAAAGTGAGCACCTCTTACAGATCTATACATAACATGTCATCTACCCATGACAAGTACTTCTGGTATGTAACTTAAAGAAGAATAGTTGGAAGATAACTCACCATCAACAGTGGACACTACAAATATCCCTGTTTTGGTTTCCTCATACTTTCACTGAAATCTCCCTGTTTTGATTTCCTCATAGGAGCCTGCACCTCATCACTTAGCATTTCCTTGACTTCCTCATGCAAATTTTGCATCTTATCATCTTGTTTAAACATCCCCTAGTGAATGTAACCTTCGATTTTTTCAGTGATGGCTTTTTCCTATTTTAATTAAAGCAATCGCTTGAGCCAGAGGGTTTTAGATTTAAACACCTAAAGGTAAGGCATTGGCATCTACAAAGTGGACACTACAAATATCCCTGTCTTGCCATAACCTGGTTCATCATGACATTTAGCTTCTTCATATATACCAGAGTCTTTGTCCTCCAGTATATACATAGACAAATCTGTAGAATATGCCAGAAAAGTACATAAGTGACCAGAAACCAAGAGTACTTAACTAGATTGAAGCTTTGAAAGAACCATCAGGTGTATGGCAAAAACCTGTACTGGCAAGTAGCCCATTAGCATGATCTTTTTGACTGTTCCAACAAGCTTACATTTCCAGCTTTCAGAATGTGAGCAACAGATTCAACACTTCATCAAGAGGACAGTCTTAATTGAAACCTAGGCAGGTTTTAGCAAATTTTCAAACCTGTTGCAGCATATCAAAGATAGTGTCACTCACAATTTGATTTACACTTTGGAAGTCTTGAGTAGTGAATGGAACGCCTCCTGTGGAATGTCAACAGACCCTACGCGTTTCATCCGCTTCTTGCCTTCTTTTTGCTTCTCGAGAAGCTTCCTCTTGCGGCTTACATCACCACCATAGCATTTGGCAAGCACATTCTTCCGCATTGCTGGTATCCTGAAAAAATACAAACATTGTCATTTTGTCATTTAGAGCCTAAGCCCAGTTCTGACACAAAACAAATAAATCAGTAAGCAAAACATTTGTCAACAAAAAGTATAGAAGCATAAAAGTTTGGCAGCAACTCAGAGAGATTTGAGTCACTCACGTCTCACGTGCAACAACTTTGCTGCCAATTGCAGCTTGAATTGCCACCTCAAACATTTGCCTGCATTGGCGCTAAATGAGACTCACATTAACAGGATAAGTTTATAGCAGTAATAGTTCCTGCAATTGAGTTCATGACAATTTTCCTTGATCTAGATAAGAGCAATAAAGTTTCAGCAACATCTGAAACATGACACAAATACATTTATAAGTAACGAGAACTCCATACTTATGATATTAGTCAACCAGAGTGGAATTGAGAGATCACCCAATAAGGGGATTATTGAGATTTCAGATCCAAAGTAAAGCAGCAATATGAAAATGAGGAGACTCAACCCAAAACCTAACATATGTTACACAATACAAACCATCAAGCTATTGGAATTTGTGGCCACTTAAAGATGTGCTTGTCCATTAAGAAAAGAACTGACCTGTCGAGAACATTCTTGAGTTTGTCACAGAGTTCACGGCCTATTCGATGAGCCTTAGAGCGATGAACAATAGTAGCCAGTGCATCCACAGCTTGCCCATTCAACAGAACATCAAGCTTCACTAAATCTGATGATTGGTACCTGGAAAGGCATAACAATCCTTAAAACTCTTGTACCCAGTAGTCTTCCATTGAACTCATCTGAACCCACCCATCTCCCTCAAGATACCCGGACTTTGTTCTCTTCATAGATTGCAATCATGCAAATCTAGAGCTTGCGGAAGTTTCCCTAGATGAAAAGACTTCGCCAAATCAACAATGCACCATACGAGAGCCACTTACTCAGCTTCTTCATAGTCAAAGGAGGCATAACCGGATGTGATGCTCTTCAGCTCATTGTAGAAGTCAATAACCACTTCACACAATGGTAGCCTATACTTCAGCATTGCTCGCTGCCTGCATTTGCACTCACCCAATGTCACAGGCTAATCAATTCAGACAGCTTTACATACCACCAACAAAATGTCTACTTGCTGCTGACTCTTCCCTGTGCAAGGTGACAAAGTAATACTTCTTTGGGTGGATAAGAACATGCTGCTACTCCTAATGTAACATGATCAACACAAAGTGAATCACCATAATTGAAAATGAATGATCTATGGGCTGCACAACAATGCTGTGGGCTTACAAATTATCAAGACCTGAAGACCAAACTGAATTGAAGGGAATGTGATATGCATCGACACAGAGAGAGTGCAATAGGAAACCCCAAAAAATTACCCATCAACAAAGGAATACTCAATTTGCTGGCCCCGTCTCTCCGAGCATAGTGTCATTAGGCTGCCTACATACCTGCACAATCATAGCAACTGAAATTATTTTGAAGAAAATTATGACCTGAAGAATCCTCACAAACTGAGCAATCTCAAAAAACATCTGCATGCAAATCACAACAAAGCAACGGACTAACTGTTTTTACTTTGCAGGGCATCTCATCAGTACACTTCAGCAGCCAGTTTCTCTACTCTCAAAACACACAATCTAAAAGCAATGACAGGAACCCCCTATGAACAAGCATACCACACCCAAAAATAGAATTCAACAGGTTCCATCACTCCACATTAAAAAAAGTCTGATCACACCAAGGGATGTATGGAATATACCTATCTAAAGCATGAGAAAGGAAGGGAGCTTACTCACTGGGAGTAATGATTGTGGCCATCACTGTTGGCTCCCAGCATGTGAGAATCCGTTTCCCAGAATTTGATGTCAATGCTGCAGGATTCTGGACATTAAGTTTGCTGCAAAATAGAGAGCAAAAGAAGCTTTTTAAACTAATTGAAACATCAGTTACCCTAAGCTTTGGCCTTATTACATTTGCACACATAGAAAACAGTCAAGAAGGAAGGCAACCAGACAGAGATGATTTGCACTTCTAATTAGTCCAGTATCAAGCTAAAAAGCTGCCTGCCTGAGATGGAGCCCAGTTAAAAGCAACCACATAGATAAGTAGGCACTAACTGCTTCATTGCTCACCTTCCATCAGCATATTCAAAGATATAAGGAACTGTTGGTGTTGTTGTAATCACTTGGGCCCCATGTTCCTGCACCACACTGACCTCTGAAGAGTAAATTTGCATAGCCTACCACAAAATCAAGTAAAACATAGTATTGCATGAACCATGCAAATACATGTGCCTTTCCAACTTCACACACAAACCCTGGAATGAACCATTTTGAACTATCCCTTGACATTTGGGCTTTACTTCATGAATTGATACAGTAGAAAATCCACTATAACTAGATTTCTAACAGTGTTGGGCAGTTACCTGGTTTGGCCAATTAGAACTGCTGATTCCAGTTCAAGTTAGTAAAACCTGACCCGGAACTGAGTCTGATTTTGTATCCAGTTCTGAAGCTGGAACCAGAACAGAGTCTAAAACCAGACCCAGTTCTGGAACTGGAACCTAACCTGGACCCAGACCTAGAACCAGAACTGGAACTGGAATTTTTGAAAATATTTTTTTTGGAGGTAAAATGTCTACAACCAGGGGCTAACCGGCAGTTAACCACAAGTTCTGTACTGGGTTACCCAGAACCAGTCTGATTTCTAGAACTGGAACTGGAACTGGAACCTTCGTTAATTTTTTTCAAGAACCGGACCAGAACCAGACCAAGGGTTCCATTTTTTGGAACCAGAACCAGATCTGTTCTAAAATTTTTTTAAGAACTGGAACTGGAGGTTCTTCATAAAAGTCATGAACTGCCCAACACTGAAGAGGCAATCAAAACAGAAGAGAGAACTTTCCAAACGATTCCCAAGTTAATACCAAAAAAATTCCCAAAAATGGCTTACTTGCTCTAATCGCTGATGGAAAACATCCATGTGAAGAAGTCCCAGAAAACCACACCTGAAAGGGTAGAACAGGCACACATTAAAATTGACAACGACATATGAAAGCTGTCACGATATTACTAATCTTGAAGAACAGTGGCAGCGTGTTTCTAGCATTGCACAAAAATTGACCTCAACTTCTGGAATATACAAACCAGCATCATTCTTGCCATCACAGGGCCAAACCTGAATCCAATACCCAATGCTCCACTGCTCTCCTTTGTAACTGAAACACTCGCATCATTACAAGTTAAACGCTCAATTGCATGGCAAAGGGCATCATAATCAGAACCATCTGCAGGATATACCCCAGCAAACACCATATGCTTCGCAGGCTTGAATCCTGAAACAAAAATCAGGAACACACATGGTTTTGGTAGAGATCACAAAACAAGAAGCCATTGCCTGATCGTACAGGCAAACAGAGCTCCAGAAACCATAAATCACACTTTTATTGGTCTTTGATGGAAAGTTGGCAATAAGATCTTGCTTTAGACTTGGGATGCTAAAATATGTGAGGAACTTTGGGTGTTTTGACATTCATGAAGTTTTCTCATGGTTCACATGATGTCAACTGGCCATTCAAATGCATCTTATGTTGATACTAATGACAGAACCCACTTTGCTCAACAGAGTGTCAAAGCAGAGGCCACAAATAATTCTGAAAACAAGGTGAACAACTGTTAGACCTTACCTGGCAGAGGCTCAACCACCATGGAAGCCTGATACAATGTGTCCCCAATTCGTGCCTCATGGGTGGACCGCATTCCAGACACTACATATCTGCCAACAACCCCAATAATCAAATTGTAACCAGCTCATTTATCATGCACTGATATCATACTTCCAAGTTTAATATTGACAGATTTACATAGTTCTTGAGTTCACCAGTCTGAGACCTGCTCCTTGATCCACCACTTCTTTATCTCAACTATGTTACTGGATAAGTCAGCATGCGGTAACCTCTACAAAGTATTTCAACCAAAGATCATCACCTTGTTTTGCAATGCGTTGAAGCACTTCTGGAGAGTCAATTAAACATAGGTGCATTATTTTGTCTTTGGATAGGTAATGAGCTAACCAAGTCAGGAGTATCAGGTTGAGAGTGAATAAAAGTAGAGTACAGGGCGCTTGAAAATTACCCAACCTGCCCAGTCAAAAGTATCCCGGTAGGTGTCAATTCTGGATACAGGATCCCAATGTCCATAACATCATATCTTTGCCGGGTGACTGCAGACTCGATCTTCTCACCCCTTTTTAAGACCCCATCAACAATTGCAACATGACAGATCACACCTTTATACTCATCATAGTATGAGTCCAGCAAAAGCATGCGAAGAGGAGCATTCACAACCCCTTTTGGATGCGGAATTCGCTCAATCACTGCTGGCAGAACATGCTCAAGTCCTTGTCCAGTTTTGGCAGATGTCAAAAGAACTTTTTGTGGGTCAATATCAAACATTGTTTTTAGCTGAGTTTTGACTCCTTCAGGATCAGCATTCAGTTGATCAATTTTGTTGATCACTGGAATGATTGCCAAATCAGCCTCAAATGCCAAGAAGAAGTTTGCCACAGTTTGTGCTTGCACACCTTGTGCAGCATCTACAAGAAGAAGAACGCCTTGGCAGGCAGCTAGAGATCGTGAAACCTCATAGCTAAAGTCCACATGGCCAGGCGTATCAATTAGGTTCAGAAGGAACCGCCCTGGTGAGCTCCCAATGCCTCCAGAACCATAGTTATAAAACATGGTCGCCGTCTGAGCTTTGACTGTAATACCTCTCTCTCTTTCCACCTGCACTTCGAAAGCAAACAAGCTGATTACTGGAAAGTTCTCCATAATCTGTGCATTTTCTTTGCAATATTGCAAAGTGGATCCTCAAACCAATTGCAACATGACAGGTCTCAAGAATCACCATGGAAATGAGATACCCCGCGGACCACTGTTGAGTTGCCAATTGTAAGAAGATAAGGTTCAAGTAGATGGATCTGACAAAGACCCATCCAAAGATTGTGGTTCAGGAAAGGAATTAGGTTAGGGTTTAAGGTCTAAATCAAGACCCATCATGTACATGTGAAATCATGCAAATCAACTAAGGAAACTAGCATTCAGGCAGAAGAAAATAAGCAAGAAAAGGAGAAATCATCAATTGAAGAGGATCAGTATCCAAAGAACAAGAGATCAGAACACAACCAGGATATGGGAAGCTGGATTCTTTCACAGTTTTGTTGTTGTACCTGGAGTTTGTCGAGGAATTGAGGTTGTCCAAGGCCTTTGCGAATGGTGCCAGTCAGTTCCAGCAAGCGATCCGCCAACGTCGATTTGCCATGATCGACATGTGCGATGATGGAGAAGTTCCTGACCAAGTGTGGTGGATATTGAGTCAAGTCGATCCTCTCCTCTTTCTCTCCTACTACTACTACCACTTCTTCTAACGGCACCGTCGAGAAACTGTTACAACGACACTTCCCTTCCAGCAAACTAGTTACAGCCCTTGGCACCTTCCACCTACTTCGATTACAAATCTCCCAAGAAGAAGAGGCTTGAGACATGCAAGGAATGGAGGCGAGCCTCAGAGCTTCTTGCGGTAGCTTTCTGGCAATCGAGGACACCACCTGCGCAGTTCGCCGGACACTGAACCGCACCATCTCTGAACACACACAAACGTGCCTCTCTGAAACAAACAAACGCAGACACCTACAACGCTAACTCCCAGCAAGCGTAGTACTCATAGCTCTTCTCAAGCCGCTCAATCTGCGCCAACTACCGAAACTGCTTGCAATCTCTGATTTGGAGCATTTCTGCTATGTGGTGAAGCTCTTCATAATGCAATTAACCAAGGCTCCATTGCAGATCAAGCGGTGATTCCAGTGTGGTGAGCGTCCATTGCCATCGCTTGCCTTCTTCATGACCTTCTTCTTCGTAGCCCCTGTCCTCATTCCCTAACAACAACGTGTAAGGGTTTCTAGTGTAAGGATTTTGAGGGTTTAGGGTTCTCTCGTGTAAGGAATTTTCTAGGGTTTAGGGTTCTTTAGTGTAAGGGGTTTGAAGGGTTTAGGGTTCTTTAGGGTAATGGCTTTTAGGTGTATGTGATTTTTAGGGTTAAGGGTACTATAGTGGAAGGATTTTCAAGGGTTTTAGGGTATCTAATAAAGCATTTTCAACACTGAATTTATAGGGTTTTTTTAGGGTTTAGGGTTCTTTAGTGTAAGGGCTTTTAAGGGTTTAGGGTAATTTAGGGTAAGGGTACTTTAGGGTAAGGGTTTTTTAGGGTTTAGGGTACTATAGTGGAAGGATTTTCAAGGGTTTTAGGGTATCTAATAAAGCATATTCAACAATACTTAATTTAGAGCACTTTCCTCTAAATTCATCATTGTTTCTTATACCTTTGTACATTTTTCGAAATCCGCGGTGTGCTTATAAATTAACATTTTGCTAGGTTTTGATGATTTTTAACAATAGTGAAAGTCTAACCAATTTCAAAAATAAATTCACTTGAAATGTGCTCAGATGGAATTGAATGAATTCAATCTAGTTTTGCTATCTCATCATCCTTTGCATGATTTTGGTTGAAATTTTTATCAAAGAATTATGAGTGTACAAACTTTGAATCTAACAATTGAATTTGTAAATCAATTCATGAATAAGTAGATTGAACCAATTTTCTAACTAAAGGCCAAAATAAAAGTAAAATGATTGTTAAATGGACTTAGGTTTATAATAAATTGTTGGGAAGATATTCAATGTGTGCACCCAATCAAAAGCTTTAAAAATAAAAGACATTGAAATCTTTGCTTTCTAGACCATTAATCACATGATTATAATTTTGCAAGCCTTATACCTTCACCTAATTTGGAATTTTCTTAAAGCTTATATATTTCAACCTAAGTTATACATTTTTTGATAATTCATATTTACTTTTTTATTTAATAAAATTGATATACATGTGCAATATTGAAAAAGCTTGCAAAAGCATCTAAATTGAACCCCAGAAAGCAATTATGGGGATCATAAGGCCACCATGGAGGGGAGGGAGGTTGGCAAGTCCTAAGGGAATGGGGGGATTTGGAAATTAGAAAAGGGGCTTCCAAATTATCAACTAAGACCCAAAAAGATCAATTGTTTCAAAATTGCTTCAATTCAAATCATTTTGATGTTTAAGTATATCAATTTATTTGATGATATTTATTTATTTATTTATAGGAGAAGGTTTTCGTGCTTAAAGACCTAACCTAATTGTATCACTTTTTTTCCAATTTTATCTTTTGTGTTCTTACTCATTTTGGCACATTTCTAAATCACATTCAATTGTTACCATTTGTGTTTTTATTGTCACATGAATATGTTGTGTTGTTGTTGTTAGTGTAGTCATAATAGGAGCCACAAGGAATGTAACTATTTTTTTTTTCATGTTTTTGAATCAAAGTATATAATGTTGCAAATGAAAAAAAATTAACACAAAATTTTTGCTCATATAACATGAAAACATGTGGTATAATTTGGAATGAATATAATGAAAATAAAATATTTAAAATATTCATTAAACATTGTGAGAGCTTTTTTTATTTTTGAGATATTTTTTACATGACATATTTCAAGGGAGATATTTTTAACATATTTTTATATTATAGTATGATGTAACTTTTAAAAGGTCATAAGAACTTTTAATATTTTTTTCAACTTACAAAATGAGAATATTTTAATAATTTTTTAAAATAAGCGCTCATGCCAAAGTAGCAATTGTGATTTTTATTATGTCATTCACAATTTGCTTCATTGTATTTCTATAATGAGAGTGAAAATTATAATTTGGTTATCAATTAATAACCGCAAGTACAAGGATCTTGGAAATTTGGGAGAGGCAATCCATGGCCAAAAATCAACTTAATGGTTTTGACATGTATTAGTGAGTGCTAATGGTTCAACTAGGAGCAAAGCACAAAAAATTAGCTTTTAATATAAAAAATTGTAGTTGTCTAATGAATTTATTATAAGGAGTGGGTGTGGACCATGGCCATGTTGATAAGAGGTAAATTAAACTATTATCTCTTCATGCAAAGGTGGCATGTCTTCAAACTTGGAATGACAAGTTTGAATTTTTATTTTGAGGGTCAACAAGAAGTAGGAAAACATCAAGTATTGATTCAATGAAATCCAAGGCATACTCATAACACTCACAAAAGCTGATGCAATTTAAATTAGAAAAATAAAATTGAAACATTGAACATGTCCATGAAAAGGAACCTAAAGGCAAGCTAGAAAATAATACATGGAACTCAATGGGAAATGAAATTGTTCTTGGACCATGAATGGGTCAAAGGTAATGAGAATAAGGAAGGTAAGGACTTGATAATGAGAATGTGTTTGCAATCTTGAAATTATTTTGATTTCAAATAGTTCCTATACATTAGTGGGATTCAGGATTGAAAGAAAGTTAGAAAGGTTCATTGGAGTGATACATGTTCATCAATGGAGATTTTGGGTTTGTTTGTGACATAGATGGATTTTTTTTCATGGTATTTATTATAATATTTCATATTTTCAAATGAACAACATTACAAAAAAATTCGTGGTTTTTTTTAATGTTCAACTTGACTATTTGTTTTGATTAAAATTTTGGTCAATTTGATTTAAAGGTTTATGATTGCTAAAATAACATGTCTTTTTTGAATGGTTTAATTAACTAAATTGACCTCTTTTACTATTGGTCAATGTGACATTTAGTGTCGCAACCCTAACTTGGCCAAGTGTGGGGGTGAAGCCCAACACTTGGAAAAGTTGGGATCTGGAGTCCTCCGGGACTCCCGAATGTTCAGAGCTCAACAGCAAAGGGCAAAACACCTTGCATTGAAGTGTTCTTGGTGTCGTTGGAAAGGTCTTGAAAAGTAAATATCGAAAATGCCCTTGCATTCTCGATTTAGACATCTGTAGCCAAGTTATGGGCAAAAGAAGGGCTGGGAGTCAAATTTGGCAGTTTGCCTTCCGACCACTAAAAGTCAGGAATCGACCAGCTCTCAATGTCCGATTTGGGAGTGCAATACATCGTTGAAAAGATCTCAACAAGGGCTACAACTTCGGTTTATACCTTGTTGCAATCAGAGGTCAGGGCGAGGAGTTATGACCTCTCAAAGTCCTGGGAGTCTGAAACCGGGACACTTGGTTGGATTTCGGGACTCCAACTTGGGAGTCCCGGGAAAAAAAGCCATTTGGATGTAGCCTCAGCAGGGCGTCACAGAGTATACTATATGGGGGATGGTGGTGGCATCCCCCGAGTCCGGGCCGTGGTGAATCTTGTGGTCCAAAGTGCCCGTGGCTTGTCCCAACACCAAAGGGTGTCCTGGAAAGTGAACTAACCACTTGGGTGGTTTGTTTTGATGCAGATTCAAGCTTGATCATATAATACCTCTTCCTAGTTTAATCCCTGGGCTCTCAACTCGACCCTCTACCCCTTTCTAGAATTGGAAGCCAGGAGCGTGCCTCCAAGTCTTAACTTTCGCAACTTGACTTTGTGAGACCCTCAAGTGGGTTTCACCCTGTGACTTGGGAGCGCGTCATTTAGTCAAATATGAGAAAAGATGAACACCTCTTCCAAATATAGAGTTCAATGTAGTTAAATCAAGCTTGGAATCAAATAAGACAAAACATGAGCACCTTTCATAAAAAGTAAGTGAGTGCAATCAAATGAAACATGTAGTCAAATAGGACATGTAATTATAAAATTTGAAAAAGCAATTACATAATTACTTGTAGGTAGGTATTAGATAGGTAGGGAGGTAGGAAGTTATGGTATGTAGCTAGTTAGCAAAGTAAAGTAAGATAACTAATTATATATATAAGTTGAAGGTAAATGTATTATATATTATTTATGTCAATAATATACATATATATTTGAATCATATATTATATTATATTATATTGTATTATATTGTATTATACAATGAATAGGTTAATCTATGTAATGCATGTTGCCGAGGCTACTATATTTAATATACCTTTTGTTAGTATTTGTTTCAACTATTATAAGTATTATATTGTTAAGTAGCTTAGTATAGTCGAAATATAATTTCATACAACTTGTTATATTCCAACTTGGATAACTTAGATGTAACCAATTCTCACTTAGTAAATCTTAAATAACATAAACATCTCACCAAGGTCAAAATATTAAATAGTCTAAGCTAGTATAGGTAGCCAATACTTATTTAAGTAAAACTTTAAACTACCTTACTTATCTACTTATGTCAATAACATATAAATATTGTACATATTCATAAAATATGTTCAAAACCTTACGAAAGTGGTAATGTAATGGTTAAGGACTTGATTTTTCAATGTGAAGGTGAAAAATTCAATTTATTGCATTTGGAATTTAGGCCAATTAACTTGGTGGCATAGTTCACATAATTGGGTGAATGCATGATTGAATGTCTCAATATAGGTAGAAATTGCACTCCTTATAAATCCATACAAGATTTTTTTAAATGATTCAAATGGACATGGTTTTCATTTTCAAAAAAAAAATTATTTTAATGTTTAAATACTACATGTTCAATCACCTACAAACCTTCCCAAATATATGTGAAAACTTGTATTTAATGTAATTGATGTCATTTTGAATTTGGAAGTTCTAAAAGGAAAACTCACAAAGTTCTTAAGAATATTGCCCCATCTAAAACTTTCCAAAACATATTTTTTGAAACAAAAAAATTGAAAAAACAAAAAAAATTTGTAACTCATATGAACTTATGAAAGTATTGTCAAATTTTAATTATTCAAAAGATCTTAATTATCAAAAAATTAAGTTTTTCAAATAAAATATTCTTCAAATGAATTTATCATCTTGCATTACACCATATATTGAATCCCAATAACAAATTTGGAATGTGAATCAATGTAAATTTTTTTCATTTCGTGATGGTCCAATCAAATGACCGATCTATATTTTTCAACTTCAAAAGTCCATTACTATTAATAAACAAGTTTTCTGTCAATAAATAAATACACGATAGTTTAAATCCAAGTCTCAATTAGTAAATCTGACGATATATTAATCACCATATGCATTTGAATCCCATGAAAAAAAACATTATTTTTTGTCACAATAGTGAAACATTTGATTATGCATCTACCCAACTAACCTAGTTAAATTAAGCCACCCATGTTACATAGGTTGGGCAACTTAAGTTAAGTAACTTCAATAGTCAGGTAAATATGTTATTTTTATTAAGGGGTAGGTAAGGTATATATATATTCGTATTAAGTTTTAAATAATAATAATTTCAAATTATATATTTTGTTTGCTACCCAAATATTGAATTATAAATGAAATTGGCCTAATGGAAAAGATCCAATCAAAATGGACATGTTGAAATCAACTTGTTAAAAAAAACCACTAATCAAATTGGTCATTCTATTTTTTTGGTCATTTTGAACTAGTTATCCTAGTAAAAAAAACCATGATTTTTTTGTACTATTTATTGCCATCCACGCATGTTAACTTGATCCAAAGCTTTTTGTGTCTAACAACATCCACTTTAAAAAAAGGGTTGACATTTTTATGAAGAATATTGGAAAGGTATATATCTTATGGCATTCTTTGACATGTATTGGGAGAATTTTAACTTCATTGCAATGTGGCAAATGTTCAAGACCCATAACCTTCCACAAATGTTATGAACAAAGCTTTGAAAGGAGTAGTAGAAGCCAACTATTTTAATAGAAATGCAACTGACCTAAAAAGCTTGCAAATCCTTTTGCCTCGTACTTCCTCACCTAATGGGATTTATAATATCAATAATAACTTTAGATTTAATTGTTGCACCTTGTGCTTTATGATCAATTATTGCATATGCTAATACAATTGGAAATGATGTTTATGATAATATGTTTCATATGTATATTTATGTTGTGATATTTATCATTTTAAACATTATTTGTATATTTGTACTTATAATTTTGATAGTAATAGTTGTAATTATTTTATCATTATTAAATGTAATAGATATTACTGTAGCAAAAGCTCCATTCATAGCTCCTTTTGAAACATTTATGAATTTTTTTATCATTATTCTTGCACCAATAGCTAAAATATCTAATATGATCAAATTTAGAATCATGTAACCAATTTTTCACATGTTCAACACCCATAGCATTAGTTTCAATCATGACATCAAAAATTTCATTAACATGAAATATTTTATGTATTATTAATCATTATACTTATTAACATCTTTTCGATGTGAACATAAAATAGTAGGATCACTGTCAATATGTGATAACACTTCAGTTTTTGAAACATAACAACATGACAAAACATTATCAATTTGATTTTGTGTAAATTTTTTAATATGTATGTTAAAAATTGGAGAAAAATAGGATATGTAATGTCACATAGAGGTTTGTAAAATGTGATGATTTGCATTCAACCAACATGGAGCCATTGAAATGTGACAAAGTTCACAACACATTTTTTTTTCCCCCAAAAAATGTTTACAAATTGCAAGCAATTGTGCTAAATCTCCTAACAATAATAATAATGGATTCATATTATTTTGAGCTTGTTTTAATTGTTGTTCTATTGCACATAACATAATGGTAGTCATCATCATTAATGATAACATTTGCATATTTTAATGTTTGTAATATATTACTTGGTTGTGGTAAAACATAAAGATAACCATAGACATGGATTTTGAATTAAGTATGTATAATACAAGCATGTTGGGATAATTGTAAAGTTGTAGGTCCAATTGTTGCTATTAAAAGTACATTTTTGCCTTGTGTTTGAAAATAATGTGGTAAATATTTCACAAAAAAAAAATTCCAATTCGAGGAGTTCCTTCTAATACATGTAATCATTTTCTTTCATTAATCAAAATATCAAATATTTTCAATCTATCATCATTAAGTACGAAATTCTGTCTTTCATCTTTAAAATCATGTTGAATATATTTTTGAATATTTGATGTATCTTCATTTACGTGTGTTTCATTGTTCATATTTGAATCTAAATATGAATATTTTTCTGAAAACATTTGAAAAAGTTGAATATTTTTTTCATTTTCAAACAAATTTTGATTTTCGTATTCTATTAAATATGTTTTTAATGATTCAACATTATGTAAAAATCCTTTATTTGACACTCAGATACATAAAACTTTTCAATATTTTTTTCAAAATATATTTTTAATTCATTATGAATTGTCATGTTTTGCAATAAAATACTATAAAAAATGTTTTAGTATTATACATTAGATGAAAGTTTGTAAATCTAATTAGTTTGTTTTCATAAATAATAATACCAAGATCCTCTTTTCCAAAAATATTATAAGTGGACTAGATTTTATGATCACATGCATATTGTTTAAAATATTGCATAAATGTTAATTCTTCAAATATAGTTGGTCTAGAAATACAAATATCAATTGGATGAAAATCTAAAAATATATATATTGTAATTAGTTTTGTTCAAAATAATGGTGGTTTTCAATCAAAATATTTTACTTCTCAACTTTTTTGTATAATTGGTATTTCTAAACATATAAGTGATGTTTTTGCTGGTGATATAGGTTTATATATAATTAAATTATAAATTAATTGTAATTGTATTATGGATGGATGTTTTAAACCTAATCATTATGCATTTTTTGTATTCAAATTTAATTTTCCATGTGGTTCACATTTCATAACATATTTTAAAAGATAAAAAAACCAATAAGAAAATGTAATACGTAATATGTTCAAATGTGCTCCCCAAAGCAATAATAATGTTGAGTGATATGGCACAATGTTTCAATCTTCATATTGTGGTTTATAGTATTCCCATTTGTTTGTTTTTTTAATAATAATAATAAAAGTTCAATGTGTGGAGAATATGGAAATTCAAATTTACAAGTTCCATTATATCATTTTCGAATACAACGATTTTGACATTCATGAAGTTCTTTTTGTAATACCATTTTAAATAATTTAAATTGTAAACTATCATTTGGTGGAATAAACGATTTAGTTATTTTATCAAATAGAATTGGAATAAAAAGCTATTATTTCATTTGTTATCCTTTGCGAATCATTTTCATAACCCATAATATGATATGGTCATGAATAGATCCATGGTGTTGTAATTCATAACGTATAACACATTATTTTATTTTGCTTAAAATGCAATTGTCTTTTAATATATGTTGATGCACAAACATGTTTACACGATAATGAAATAATGTAGCACATTCCACCAAAAAATCTTTTTATGACATATTTTTATGTATTTGTTTAACAAAATATTCCATATCATTAAATTTAGGCCATCTTGTTGATGTAATTTTGTCTGTAATTAAAGTTTTTAAAAAATGAAACGTACCAAATTCTTCTACCATTGTTAATAAATCTTGTAATTGTGATCTATGCCATGTAGGAAAACCTTGAATCAATGGTGGAAGTTTGTATTTTATTATATGTTCAAAAATTTCAACATTAGTCATTTTTGGATTTTTTGTTTTAATGATTTGTATGTCTTTTCTAAACAATGATTAGAAGTATGTTTAATCAATTGAAGTGATTGTTGAAGATCATACATGATTACCAAATATGATTCATACAATGTAAATGATGAAAATAATGAACTCACTCAAAATTTTAAATATTTGTGTATTGTTATTTTACCATCATAAGCACCATAATGATGTGGAAATAGAAAAGGGAATAAACTAATATCTAGATATTATTATTTTTGTATTATCTTGTATTCCATTAGATCAAATTATAAGGTTTTCATGACATACTTCATTTTTGTGTAATTTTCTTGTCATATTTCCCATAATAAATAAATATTTATTTATGTGATGTTCCGAATTTTAATTGTGATAAATTTTGTATTTCATCAGTAACATGCATACTTTCAAATCCATTACTAAGCATGTTATGTTTTTTTATAATTTCATCAACAACATTTGATGACAATATACACATGTTATTAAATTCATTAGATTGTTAAAAAATAGTAATCTAGTTTATACCATGGATTACATTTCATATTTTGAGAAAAAAAATTTATATATAAGATTTTGATGAGATATTTTATTATTTAAAATATCATCCCAACTCAATAAAGGACTATTTAAAAAACTTGAATCTATTATTTCACTTATGCTAAAACCCAAATTGTTTTTGGTATATCTAATCCAATATTTTGAAAAGAAAATAATTGTATATAAAATGGATGTTGAGAGAAAAATGCTTTCATATAAGTTGGTGATTGAAAAACAACATATTTTACATATGTTGGCACATCATGTTAAATATGACATTTTGAACATATATATATTTCCTTTCAATTTGAGGTAGTTGTATAATTAGATAATAAGCAATTAGCAATGCAATAAAATGTAAATCCAAATTCATTAGTATTTACATTATTATATAGACTTATTAAATTTTTGAAATGTTTTAGTTGATGATTAAGTTTGGTTAGACCACAAGTTGCGTAACATACCATTTTTCTTATCATACAATTCATTTTAAACATTCCAACTACGATCATAAGGTTGATAATGTTGCATTTGTTGCAATCAAACATGATCTTAACATCCTTTTTGAATATCATTTTTCACAAATATAAAAAATGACATGTGGTTTTCAACCTACCATATCCCTACAAAACAATTGGAAACCATATCAATATAAAAACTAATCCAAAAGAAATTACAAAAAAATAATACTTCAAATTAAATAACCTAATAAAAAGTGATACACAAACTTAAAAAATCTAATATTTTGTCAGGGAACTTTTGTAACTAATGGAATGGCTAGAGTCATAATTAATCAAATTTGACGAAGTCCCAGTATTTATTATAACTCGGAATCAGATCACAATGGAATTCCTATATATTGTAATGTTGGTTATTTGCTTGTTGAGATCAAAGTCAATTGAAAGGACTTAAATGATATTTCAAATTTAGGTAATTGGAAATAGGGCCCTAGAGTTTCAAAATTGTGGCCCCACTAGATTAATTGGATTTAGCCAAGTTTATTGTTTTGATCATTTGTTTATTGCATCAATCATGCCATCTCAAAGGCTACAAATCAGGCTGGCCGTTTTTCACGCCTAATGATTTCAATGCACAAAATATCAACTTTTGTTGAAAAAAATGGATGGTAGGACAAACTTAGAGATATGTTTTTAGACATATTGAAACATTGTCCAATTGTGCCCACTAGTCAAAGAGATTGGAGGCACATAGAGATGCAATGGAAACAAAGCTAGGTAGGATGAAAATCAAACATACTTTGGAAGTAGGTAGCCCTATTGTAATCATAGAAGCACCACCAATGCTCAAAACAACAAAGCCAATGTCTATCATGCAACCCAATACTGGTAGGTTAGAACCTAGCATCTTCGATAACCTTTTTATTGGGAAAAAAATATTGGAAAAAACTTCCAATATCTATGAGTGTGGTTTTTGTTTCCTTGCAGAAAAAACATTACTGAGTTTCTATAGTGCAAATTTATTTGCCAAGGCACAATGTGGTTTCTTGCACAAACAAAATCCCTAAAAAGCAATTTTGTTCTAATCAAGATTTGTGGATTATTCGTAGAAGGCCCAAGGATGTATGGGCTATGTGCTATGTATATGTTTTTTGTTGTTTATTAGTCACAATAACAACAATAAATAAAAAGAACATTAAAGAGAAAATAATAATTTGAAGCCTTGCCTTTACATGCTTTGGTTGTTTGCATCATTTTTTCATATATACCCACTATTGACTCTTCATGTATACCCGCCATTGGAGTCACTGCTTTGTTTTAAAACTCCAGAATAAAACACCTAGTTTCATTTTTTGCTAATACCAAAACAAAAAAATAGAACACAAGAAAAAGAAAGATCATTTCCCTCAAAAAAAACAAAACCTCACACCCAAAAGTTTTCCTATTTGTCAATCATGGACAACAACATTGTCTTCATTTCTTACTAACGTGTAAATTAAGGCTATTCGTTGCCAAATAGGAAAGTATGGAACACAATGCACAACATTGTGAAATAACCTCTGTGAACATAACATAATGAATAAAACTATTCACCACCTCCAACTATTATGTGTGTTTACACACCTCCCAACCAAACAGGAAAGTATAGAACCCTAAATTTAGAAGGACCTCAATTGACACTTCATTTTCACACCTCAATAAAGAAGTGACATGGTCGATCTTGGAGCCAAACATTCTTGGCCACCTAGACACGTTGCCTCCACAATAACTTGTAGAGAACTTGTGTTGTATTCCTTATCTTGTGACACATTCTAAAACACCTCCAATAATCTCTAGGACTTTGAAGCATTGAAACATATCCACCACAAAAGTACTTATTTTCTAACATTGATTTAGAAAAAAGATGTTGTCAAGGTTTAAAACGAAGGGAAACAAAAAAAAACCGTCAATGTACTACCATCATCATTTTAATTGAATTTGCTCTAGATCCAAGTCAAGTAAAGTGAAATAGAAAGTTATAATGCATCGTAAACAACTCCCTTTTTATTTCTATGTGTATTTTGAAAGATCTCCCCCAACAAAAGAACCCTAAGGTGTTATGCCAAAGGAGCTCCCCCAATTTTATATGTTCCCATGGAAATATTTCTTTTCTTTGAAACATGAAAGAAGTGAGGAAATAAAAAGAGAGTTGTTTACATAAGGGGAGGTTCCCATACTTGTGCGTTCTCCTAAGGTTCGAGAACACCCTTGGGTGCCCCTCCCTTAGGAGAACACACTGGTACAAGAACCTTGCCTATGACAAAGTGGTATGGGTTTTAAAAATTGAGAACCTACCCATATGATATTTCCAAGCATATAAGTCAATTACAAGAAATATAAATGTCTTGGCGAATTTGGTGATCCAGACCTCATAATAGATCTGTTAATATGAATATTAAGATTAGAACTTAACTTGGGGCTTATTGCAGCTTAGCACACAACTACATTTCAATTTACTACAGTAGTAGTTCAAGCATATCTCAAAGAGTGGTGTCACCAAACTTTTGATCTGGAATTGTAGTAATAAGTCTTGTATAATGCCCTAATGTTCAAGAAAACCCAAAAGCCATGTATCATTATAGTCTATGACAAGGTACAAGAGTGATGAATGTCCCAAACAAATCCATAAAACAGAAACAAATGAAGATTGCCAGATTATGGCAGAGTTCAAAGAGCAATGAACCCTAGCCCAACTATAACCCCTAACCAAATATACCAAGTGTGAACTTTACTGGATATTGTCAACTTCAATGAATGCTCAAATCATTCTAAACCCTAAAACCAAAAGAATACATATGAGCTCAAAAGTTGAAAAATACATTGGAAAGTTCAAGGGAAAAATCACTACCTCCTAAGATAGGTGCAGTATGGTCCTCTTGTATGCTACCTGGAAAATGACCACTATCATCTTCAAATTAGGCTGGAGAGTAGTTGTTTGCAACAAATTCCCTATGCTGCCAGTGTGGGCAATTTGAGCAGGAAAATCTGACCAAACAGATCAACACCAGAGAAACCAAAATTTCGCATGTATAGACTACTTGATTAGTCACATAAATTGACAGGTAGAACAAATACAGTAAAAGCTGAATCAGAATTTGGGTATAACATTCACTTGAGTTTTTGGGCATAGAAATAAGGGAATCAAACTTCCCAATTTAGGATAAGATCACCTAGTGTGGACACACCTATAATCCAAGTGACCTTGCCTTTAGTGCACCAATTTGCTACACACTAGACATATATTGGTTCTGCTGTCATAATTCTTGGTGCCTCGTGAACTAGACTGCCATTCTGTTCAGTTTCATAAATGGTATAGAAATGGAAAAATATTCTGGAAGGCTAAGGATTACAAGGTCTGGATCACCAATATTACAAGGCATTTCATGCCAACCAATTACGAAGGAAATGACCACCATTAATGCATCCTGCACACAAACCAAACTTGTCAAAACTTCCATGGCATCCAAGAAAAACTTAGACCAGGAGAAAACATTTTACATCTATTGTTCATAGTACAAGAGTGTTTGGTTAACTTTCCACACTGCCTTAATGGAATCTTTGCGGTCTGGATTACTCCAAACATCCTGCAAAAGGTGGAGTATTCCACCTCCATCACCACTTTTCACTGATCCTGCATCAGTTCCTCAGAACTCTCTTTCTCAAATGGGAAAAAGTCCATAGTTGACTAGAATTTGTGCTTTCCAGGAACCTACTTTCTACATACTGTAAAGAAACAAATTAAATGGAGAGAACTTGGTTGCAAATATTTACCAAAGTGTGGATTGCACTTAGTGCCACACTTTGCCGTAGACAACACTTTTGCAATCGGTAATCCCCATTTCAAGAATTAGCTTTGATGGTGTTCCATCAATGAATCAAACTTAAATTCTCCCCCAATTGTCACCCCATCAGTTTCAGTATGGATGAACTTGTCACTGCTATCCAATTGTGAAAGTACTCCTCTGTGCAAAGGAGTAGGACAATTGGCCCAAAAAGCCCAAACATTGTGAACCAAAAACAGCATGCTGCTCCATTCTGGCACCTCCTTATTCCTACTGCTGGTTGTCAATGAAGACTCACTCGTTGTTGCCAACCAAATGAATGCTCACTTGTTGATGCCAAAGGTCCAAAACGAAGCTTGTTTCTCTCTTCAAGCTTCCGTTTTGACTCCAATGACAAACTTGAAAAGCAAGTGTAACAATAGCAATTGCTGTCGAGGCCACACTGTCCTCGAGGTCCATGGGGTGAAATGCGGGTGTGTTTCACACAAAACACACGCTGGCATTCTCGGCAGTAGTGATTGTTGAGTTTCATCCACCAATCATGGACAGAATGCCAACGATCAAACCTTGTCTTGCATCCTTCATGATTACATCTGCAATTCCACCTCTTCATTAAATTATGTGGAGTGATGTTACACTGATGTAATGCAGATATTGCTCAATGTGTTGCCAACAAACTTGCATCTCTCCAGCAGAATAATTTGCTCATAACTGTAGCAAGAACTTCTCGATACTACCTAGAGAATTGCAACCTTATAGAGCTTGACCCAAAACATGATATATTCCAAAAAACTAGATCATCAGCACGAGCAATATCTTTCACTTTGAATCCAAAGCCCCAAACTCCACCAAAACCATGACACTTCCATCATACCAGGATACACAAACTTTTTCTGGAGTACTCTAACTAAACCAAACTGAGGGGTTCTCACCTCTTCTTACTCCACCGGGTGTAGCGAGTGGGACCCTCCAGTCGAGCACAAGGAGAAGTGGATGCTGCAACTGACCTCTGATCTATTTCATCGTCTGTTTCTGTCCCTGACTTACTATAGCTTGAAGATCTCCCTCTCAGCTCAATGGGACTTAAGCTTGGGTAATAGCCATTGGACTCCATTAGAGAATCAGCACTTGCACTGCGGCTGATTAGTGGCCTTCTGCTATATTCTAGGTCTGAAGAAGATGAAGGAACCACAGCTGGCAATGGTTCAGGGACCAACAATGGCTGCTGAGATCCTGTTGGTGATTGGACTCCAGTCCTTGAACGAGTCCATATTATAAGGCTTTCCCAGCTTTCCCAGGCCATTACAAGACACCGTGCAAATATCCTCAACCATAGATACTGGCTTTCTAGGGCTTGGACCAACTTCATCCACATTTGCTCTTTCAAATACCTTAATGCTGCTGACAAGACATAGAAAAAATATGCATGCCTTGAAAGGAGTGCAAATAGTACAATAACCACAGAATTCAGCCATGTGATTGTGCCACTGTTGGTATTGTCTGCAATATGCTGTTTGTCCTGAGTTTTCAGAACAGAGTCAACCTCTTGTGGCTGAAGAGGTGGAACCAGTGCACTTACACTAAGGGGGACTGCTGGTGCCAGATTCTCCCCAGCCACACATCCATCTGTTGACACCCATTTTGATGGTCCATGGCCACCCCAACTTTGAACTCTGTAAGAGTAGATACTTCCTGGGATGAGGGATCCTTTGTCCAAAAACAAATTTTCCTGAGTGTCGGCGACTTGGATCCACATTGATGCAGAAATATTCCATCGCTGAACCAAGTGTTTATGCAAAGGAGGAGAACCATGAAAAGGGGGAACCTCCCACTTCAATTGTATGCCACCAGAGTTTGATGTAGTACAGTTCAAACCCTGAGGGGATGCTGGTGTGGCACCGAGTCCAAACACCTGCCGCACTATTGCATGAGTAATCTTGGTGCGATGAAGAATACTCTGCACCCCAAGTTCCTCAGCCAATGCTCTGCTCTCATTCTCAACGAGTGCTGGGAAATCCAGCCCCATGATTGCATTCTGACGGAATGCTTCCGCATATTGAGGGAGTTGGAGCCCATGAGTGACCCAATCTACCACATGATTGGCTGTCATCATATTTTTCAAGTGGTCCTATCAAAGATGAAACATTGTTGTCAGTGTTGACCTTTACAGAAACAAGAGCTTACATTTACAAGCAATTCATAATGGCTGACACACTTGGGTACACTAGCACACCCAGTCATGTGCACAAGGGTTCCTGAAATGACATACATATTGACTACTGAATGTTAAAATTGAGTTTTCAATACTCAAATCCAACAAGAAGTTGACCTCTAAACTAATGCCTCCATTTTGGGAGTCAAGCAGCAAACAATCTTAGAAAAGTGCTGTCCTTCTCATTTAGAACAGAGAGAAGTGCTTTGAACTCAATTCAATGCAGACACCTTTCACTCTGAAGGTGAGGGAAGAAAATTGTCTCTGAAGCCTTCCATGCAGGGCCAAAGAACCCATGTGGAATTGGGACGATGTTACAGAATTAGACACGTGCATGAAGGTGAGTGTACACCTCTAACTGGGACTGTGGCCTGCTTCATGACCTGCCCTGATACAAGCAAGCATCTAAACCTAAGGTGTAGACAGGCCTACATAAAGGGTAGTGGTTGGAGCCTCCTGCACCCTCAAAATATAATTCAAGCTCAATGCAATGCCCTTTCCACATTGCTGAAAAGACAGCCATCAAACCTTCCTCACATAACCCCTTGAATGTCATAACAGAACCCTTCATGGCTCAAGGAGGACAACATGACATGAAATGCTGCAAATGGGCATGAAGCCTTACCATCATTTCTTCAGATGAGATAGTAGTGCCACCATAGCTGAAAGCCTCAAATTGATTTGATATCAACAAGTCAGTTGTTCCTTCCCTTGCTCCTGTCCCATATTTGTCCATCAATCTTGTGTCCAGGTTCTTCAAAAACTGCATATTGAGAAAAGTTAAGCAATAGTTTAGTCCCCACTACAGGTCCCAAGAAGTGGCATGACCATGTCACAATGCCATAAAAAGCTGTAAGTTTTCATCCAACATACTTCCTGAAACTATCAACAGGTGTATTGCAAGAGAAAAACTAATTCTGTTCCTACATCCCACTGCTGTATAATGGCCATAATATAATATATTATGGATAGTAGCCATTTGGAGACACAATTCTCATAGAAACAGAAACGCATGTTACCCACTTGGTGCTCTGGATAAGAGAAGAAATGGACTCAAATTATGCAATGAGAGCAGGATAGTACAATTATGAACTCTGTCTACCTTAGTAGCTTCAACTTGTTCAATTTCTCCATTACCATCCTGATCAACAGACCCAAAAAAGCTTTCAAAATTCCGCTGAAATCCTGCATAAACCCTGCCTCAGGTCAACACCTAAACTAGGACAACAGCTACTCCAAAAAGTAAAAGAGCTCAAACCTAACATCAAAACCAAGCTGGATGGCCACTAAAATTTAAAAACTCAAACATGCTGACCTACACATAATATACTACACCCTGGCAGCTCATAATCAACTAGATCAGAAAGCTCAATGTTTCAAGGATAAGCTTTGGTTTCAATTTAAGATATCACTTTAGACCTAAAAGATGGCTATTCAACAGTGCGGTAGCTAGAATTCTGTAGCTATAGATCAATTTGCACATGATTTCTGCCAGGAACTAGAGCAAGCTATTTTCCACATCTGACAGCTGCATATAAACCTAACATAATTATCACCATGCTCTGATCCAGTAGGTTGCAAGAATGCATTCTGGTCAGTCAGTCAATCTTCAATAGACTACTGCCAGAAATGTGGTAACTGAAATGATGTTCAAGGACCTAAAGTTCTAAATCAAGAGCTGACAACTCCAAAAGGCATGTCACAGGGAAACCCACCACTGGGCTTGATGCTTGCTGCTTTCCCAAAGATGAGCAATAACATGGAAAATGCCAGGAAGAGGAAAAACCTCCCAGAAACCCATGCATCGGAATGAAAGCTGCGTCTGCATCTGGAATGAGATACCATGGACCCACTTCGTCTCATGTTGATGTCCATGTTCTTTCCAACAGTCCATAATTGTATGTATAGGTGATGATTAAAGGCCCTTCGGATTCCCATCAACCATCCTTCCAGTAGTGAGTTGTTAACCATTGAACACTTGAAATGCTTGATCTGATCAAGATTCGTAGGCCCCGACCATGATTATAAAACTTTGGGCCCCTAGAAATGCCTGTCCTGCAAGGTGAAAAGTGGATTCAAAAGATGACCAGGAACTAGAAAGGTAGGCTTTCTACCCTTTGTAAGCAACATTGGAGTGTGTTACCATACCAGAAAGAGGCATCTATTTGCCCCACTATTGATTGCAAGCACATGTGATCAATCTATTGCACTACTTTTGCCTAGATGAGAACACATGGCCTGGCAAATGCACACAGAGAGAAGTGCACTGGTTCTTAGATTTTTTGAGAATTGTGGTTATATATTACATTTGGTCCTAAGGTTGGAGAACTGTAATTCTATATCTGAGAATTTCTTTGCTTTTCTGAGAACCTCTGTGGTTGTACATCTTTAAGAACCACCCTGAGAACCATCAGTTGTCCTTTGCCATTCCTAATAGACACACAACACTGTTTCCAGGGCTTTAGCTTTTGTTGTTGTTGTTGTTGTTGTTGTTGGTATTACAGGAAGTTAATTGGCATACCAATCTGGTGTGTTGTTGTGAGCTTTATTAGCATGTGCTACCACCTCAGGGTTCTTCTTGTCATAGTGGGATGTCCAGCCATGGCATACTTTAGGAAACACCTTCACAAAGCTTATTACCTGCACACACCCATTTTAGAGGCAGCAGCAGCAGCAGCAGGATCTTATCACAGAAGCATTAGTTTTTTCTCAGCTCTGAGCAAGAGTGAGTTGCAAGAGTTTCCTAAGTGCTGAGCTCATGTTGATATGTAGGTACTAGACCTTGTTTATTGTCTGAGCTCTCATCGGTCATCCTAAGCTGTTGATATATGTGTGGCTTGATGTGCAGAAGAAGAAATTGGAAACTATTGTTTTGGGCCATAAGCGTGAGTCAAGCATTGATGGGAAAGGATTCAGATGTAAGTACATAAGTGAATGCACCCAGGATTGGTCTCGCAAAGAGTCTTGGCCTGGTCTGTGGGAGATGCTAACAATGGCAATTACTGCATTCCAGACCCTGCGGTGGGAGCTACTCTCTTTCACGTTCTTTTCCTCAGAAAGTCAAGAAAGAATACCAATGCGTGAAGATGTTGGGACTGCTCCTACCTTCAGGAGCGTGCATCTGAAGTTTCGAAAAGCAGCTCAGCCTCGCCGATCTCTCGCAAAAGAGGGGACGAAGAGTACGAGGAACAGCTTCCACGGGGGGGGGGGAACTTCAGCATCAATGCTCGAGATCTGGGAGAAGCAAAGACGCGAAGATCAATTAGGGTTACAAAAAGCTATAAACCTAATTTTCCTCTTCCCACAGGAACTGTAACAAAAGATCCGCCTCAGCTGGAAATCAAGCAGTTGGAGTTGCGATCTGCTTCCTAAACGTGCTTGCATTCATTTGCTAAGCCAGAAATAAAAGGAATTTTTTTCATTTGAGAAGAAACCTCTGACAGAAAAACCACATGGAAAAAGAAAAAAGAAAAGAAGCCAAACACCAGCCACCTATATGCAATTCCAAGACAGTAAAAAAGAGTGGAAAAAAGCAAACGCTATCTCCTACTCTTCACCTTCCTAAGGAATGCAAAGAAACCGGAAATCGGGTTGTAACAGAAGAACAGCAAAAAGAGCTTCGATTGAACTCCAACCTGGCTCAAATCCGGACCTGTAAAAGCTGACAGAGAGCTCGAAAAGGGGTCGAAAACAATCTCATGCTCTCGAGCACATGCAAATCCGCTCCAATATTCCCACCTTCTTCCCAACAATAAGTACGCGTCCTCAATCGATGAACGCGGAACGGCAGTGGCGACACGAGCTGCTTTATTCCTACATTTCTTGGCGGACCGCACGCCCATCGCAGCCGATGAACCACCGGGTGAACACCCTCGCCCGATGATATGATGGGTCGCCCTTCGCTCGCCACCCTCACTGCCATAACCTAGAGTTCAATTTTTTTTTGGTCAAGTGAAGGGCATTATAAATTTGTTAAATAAATATATAAAATTGAAGCCAGGGCGGTTTTCACTGCCATGGATGCTTCATGAGGTTTAGAAAAAAGGAAAATTGAGAAAAACCTAGCAAACAAACTAGTTAAAAACAAGGAGAAAGGCAACAACATTGCGAAAGAGGGGAGGTCAAAATTAGTTAAAAACAAAATGAGAAGTAAAAACATTTTGAAAAAGTGTCGCAACCCTAGCCTTGGGTTCACAACTAAGGCAAGGGCTTGCCAAAGTGCAAGCCAAGTGTGAAGGTTGGGAATCACATTTCATGCTCTCCGGAGTGTGGGAAAATGTGAGAGAATGAACCTCCACACTCTCAAGTGAACTCTCACTTTGAGAGTTGAAGTCCTAATGGATTTTTGAATTTTGAGAGAGTGATCACAAGGGTCAAAACCCATTACAATGTGGAGTTCCTTATATCATTGGAAAGTTCTTAAAAATTAAATGCCTAAAATGGGCTTGCATGACCCATTTGAACACTTATAACACAACTTTTGGCCAAAAGAAAGGCCGGGGGTCAAATTGTCAATTCGATTCCCGACCATTAAAAGTTGAGAATTGCCCCGATATCCTTGTGTTTAGGTGGTGTGTAACATATCGTTGGAAAGATCTTGATAAAGGCTACAACTTTGTTTTAGGCCTCTTCTTAATCGAAGGTTTGCACACAAAATTATGGACCCCCTAAGTCGCGAGAGTCTTAGTTGTGAAAATTTCAGGACTCCCATTTGGGAGTCTCAGGACAAAATAACATTTGGATGCCGGTCTCGTGGCCAAGCATAAAGTATACTATAAGGGGGAAGGTGGTGGCTTCCCCAAGTCTGGGCTATGGTGAGTCTTATGAGTCTACATTTGCCCGTGGTTCGTCCGTGCATTAAAGTGCTCCAACTATGCATTAACCAACTTGTAATTTGGTTTGTGAAGGTATGTGTGAGTAATAAATTGCTTGTCAATCTTCCTAGTCCCATCTCGAGGCTCTAGTACGCCCTTTTACCTCCAAAGTGATGTGAACTAGGGAACGTGCCCCAATTCCTTACTTTTCCAATGTTTTCATCTCAAACTCACATTTGAGTTTATCAAAGAGCTTAGGACTTTGTCAGAAAAGGGAAGTCAAAGTTCTTTGAATTCTTTTCACTAATAGATCGAACCACCATGAAGGGGTCAAAATTCTTTGAACCCTACTTATAGGTAGCCTAAAACACAGTGAAAAGGTTAAAACTCTTTAAACCTTCTTGCACAAAAATGGACAACTCTGTAGCATAGAACAAATCAAATAGAAAAATGCACTATGTAAATAAAACCCTAAAAATCCAAATAGAATAAAATCCAGAATGGTCGAAAACATTGTGAAGGGGGTTAAATTTCTTGTGAAGGGGGTTAAATTTCCTTTAAACCTTTTTTACAAAAGAAGAACATAATTTTTTTGCAAAAGAACAACAAAAGGCTTGGAATAGAAAGGACTTGCATAAGAAGAAAAATTCTTAAAACAAACAAATGGAATAGCAAGTTGTAAGGTGTGATCAGGAAACTTGCCTTGAGTTTCGTTTTGCAAATCTAAACCAAAATCCAATCTATAATGTTCTTGAGTCCCAATCTTACCATTATTCAAAACTAAAACAACCACCCCCATAATTTTGCACAAATCCATGAGCACAAGTACAATATCAACCTTCACAAAGATCAAACAAAAACAAGAACGAGAAATTAGAAATGATTTAAAGGATTGGGAATTGGAAGTGGCCATGTTAGCTTTTAAGCATAACAAAAAGTTATGTACACCCGTCACATTCTTGGATAGTTGGCAATAAGTAGGAATGAAGAAGACGATTTAAGCAATCCCAACTACAAGAGTAGATCTTGGCAATTTGCACTAAAGGAACTTGCAACAAGTCTAATGAAAGAAATGCACTTTGGAGCACCATTGTTGGCGATGGTAGCAACTCTATGAAAGCAACAAGGCTCCTATTGAAAAAGCTTGCAGCTATTGGGGGCAATTAAAATTAGGGTTTTTGCGAAAAAGGTGATTAGGTCACATCCTTGCTAACTACATCAACATATTTTCTAACAATCTAGTCACATTCGATGGATGTACAATAACAACCTACATGTTCATCCAAGAACAATGATGGTGAACTACATCCCATATATCCTACTAGCCCCATCGTACCACTTCAATAAATGTTGAAATCTGGCCACAAATTACTAGGAAAAAAAAAGGCTACTTTGCAAACACCACTAAAAGAGGGGATAGGGGGTGAAAGAAGGCCCAAAGACAAGTTGAGTAAAGGGTTACCTTATGGATAACTCTAATGGCAAACATAGTTTTGGTGATCACTCATTAATGCACTTGCCATAATAGCCATGGCGACTACTTTCCCTCCCCCAATAGCCAAGGCACCCTTCCACAACACCCATGAGACCTTTCCTTTCCAATCTGATCCCCTAGGGAAGAAACAAAAGCTTGGTGTGAATGGCATTGAAAAGAAGCCTTACAAAAAATCATATGATAGTAATAAAAAGTTTTAGGCAAAATGGGAAA
Organism: Sphagnum tenellum; assembly: GCA_963921925.1. Lineage (NCBI taxonomy): Eukaryota > Viridiplantae > Streptophyta > Sphagnopsida > Sphagnales > Sphagnaceae > Sphagnum > Sphagnum tenellum. The sequence continues at coordinate 24,333,494 of OY998144.1, forward strand.
CAAAATTACCATGGGTTGAAGGGTTAATGGTTGCTAGTGGGATTATTTAGACTGTGAAATGTAGAATTTGCCCTTTGATTGAAAACAAGGATAAATTGTCAAATGGAAATGGAACACTCTAACTAAATATTTCGGTCATAAAAGTGCAGTTTCTGACCTACCTTGACTTGGGGTGAAGAAAGGGGGGGCAATACATTGCCGAAGATTGTGCCCATTTGAAAAACATGCAATTGTGGGCCCAAATTATGTCTTGCAACAAGTCAACAAACCTCCAAGAAGGGAGAATCAAAAGATAATTCAATTCAAGTTCATATTTCATATTTTTTCTCATGGGCACGCTATGCTAGAATATGAAACAATGTAAGACTTATTGCCAACTTAAAGGTCAATAATGTTGAATTATCAAGACTTAATAATTCAAGCATGCATTGGCCCAATTATGTTGGCGTGACATTTGTTGAATTTATGTACCATCAAGTCTAGAAAACTATTATCCAAACCATACAATTTGCCCAATTCTTGGCATGTTATTGTAATGAGCTGACAACCATAGATAATGTTCTTGGATATGTGTCCATGCCTACGTGGTTTATGGTTGGACCAAAGTCCCTATCTTAATATGTGTTGATTGAATTGTTGATGGATCAAGTTCTTACAACCTCATTCAAATGATTATGAACTTTATGATGAAGGGTGGGAGGTTAAGTAGGGAGGAGCTATCCAAAAAGCTCTTATGTTTTGGGGCAAATGGAATGAACATGTTTCAAGGAGGCAAAATTAAAGTGACAAGCAAATCAAAGATTCATGGGCCCCCTTTTCCATGGGTGTGCATTGTGTTGCACATTACACTAATTTGGCAATGCAATCCTTGGGAGATTTGACCTTCATTGCTAAGATTGAGGGCTTTATGTTGAACATGTACGACTATTTTAACCATTCACCCAAAATACATCTACAATTCCAGATATTTGCTCAAACCTTAGAGACAAAGGGGAACAAAATTCTCAAAAATGTCAAAACAAGATGGATGTCCATGTTTGATCCATTGAAGAAGATCATGACAAAACACCACCCTTTTCTTGTGGTGATGCAAACTAACTACTCTACAATGCATGTGGCAAAGGTATTTCTATCTCCCTAAATTGCCATTCTACATTTATGTAACATTCTAGGTTTATTTATTTTTATGTTGTTGATCTAGATGATTGTCATGATAACATGGTCCTTTTTTTATGTTTTAAAAATCCCAAAAATGATGTATATTGATAATTATGCATTGTGTGGTGTATGTGCAAACCAATTTGGGTCTTCTTTCTAATGTTCATATGCTGCTAAGGTTAGCATGTACTTTGCCATTTATGGAGAGCATGCAATCCTTGCTCAAATTTGGACAACAAGGGGATATCTTCATATACGATTTCATAGCTACAATTAAGGTATGCCAAGGTCAGCTATACAATTTGTACTATGATGCCATTATGTCATTATAAGGAAATGAGTTTTGGTCCTTGCACAAACTGTTACAAGGTGACCACCAACAAATCCATACAAAATGGGTGATTCATTATAACATAAAGTGCATAAAGTATCTTGCATTTGTTATAAACGATGAAAAGATATGTGCTCATTGGGGTGTACTATGCCATGATACAAGTGTTATGGTACCAGTGACACAAACTACATTTGCCATAATAGTACACCTTGTGAAAGCTGAATGCAAACATAAATCCTTCAACCCTTCTTATTTTTGTTGATATAAGTTTTGTAAATTTGGTTTCATTTAAGTATTTTTTAATGAAGTTTGATGGTCTTTTATCTTTTTGTTTTTTGCACATCCCAAAACCATGAACTATAAGGTCTTTTTAACTTTTTGTTTTTGTCAAATTCCAAAACAATGAATTTAAATGGTTTTCACCTCTTTTTTCTTTTATCATATTCTAGAAGGATGAAGTCAGATGGTATTTTTATCTTTTTGCCTTTGTTAGATTCCAATACCATGAACTTAATTATGATCTTCTTATCTCTTGTCTCCATTAGATTATATAACCATGAACTTAAGGTATTTTCATATCTTTTATCTTTATTAAAATTTTAAACTCTAAAATTAGATAAATTTTTTTATATTTGGCCTTTGTCAGATTTTGGAACTCTGAACTTAAATCAACCTTTTTATATTTTGCTTCTGTTAAATCTAGAACTATGAACTTAAATGAATCTTTTTATATTTTGCCTTTGTCAGATTCAGGAACTTTGGACTTAAATCAATCTTCATATGTTTTGCCTTTGTCAGATTTAGGAACTTTGGACTTAGATCAATCTTCATATGTTTTGCCTTTGTGAGATTCAGGAACTTTGGACTTAGATCAATCTTCATATTTTTATGTCTGTCAAATTAGATGGAATTCTAAACTTAGATCAATCTTCTTATTTTTGCCTCTGTCAAATTTTGTAACCATGAACCTACATAATCTTCATATGTTTTGCCTTTGTTAGATTTTAGAACTATGAATTTAGATGAATCTTTTTATATTTTTCTGTGAGATTCCATAACCATGAAGTTACATGTCTTATTATTATTTTGCCTAAGTTAGATTCCAGAACAATGAACTCATATGGTCTTCTTTTCTTTAATTGCTTTTGTGAGATTCGAGAACCATGAATTCATATGGTCACATATTAATTTTCTTCCTTTGTCAAATTTCCATAACATGAATTAGCCCAGTCTTCTTATTTTTTTACCTTTATTAGATTTTTAGAATCATCAATTCAATCTATGGACCTTTGATATGATCTAAGTTCTACTTTTGTCAAATTTCCATAACCATGAATCGTGATTTGGTCTTCTTATCTTTTTGACCTTATCCAATTTGTAAAACCATTTGAACTAGGATGATCTTGTAATTTATTTTTACTTTTTGTAAAATTTCCATAATTGTGGAATGTGGTCCAATCTTCTCATGTATTTACCTAATTGTCAAATTTGTAAAACCTTGTACTTGGATGGTCTTTTAAAAAAAAAATTGCCTTTGTCATGTTTTGTTTTATGTTGGATGGTAGAGGTTGTAGAAGGCTTGATAGTGAAATTAGATGCACAATTTTTTAAACAAAAAGTCATGGATACTATGGAGATTGTTTATCCCCAATATTGGTTGTAAATATATGTAAATGTGACATTTCCTTGATATCTTGAAGTGCTGAATTTTTTTTGTTGTAGCCCATGTCCATGTGGACAACCCAAGGATGAAAAATCTGCCCCTAAGGTTCCTTCCATTATTTCAAATTGGGATTTGGATGTTCAACACGACTTGTTTAAATTGACCATGAAATCCAACTTTGTTCAAGCCATGGCTAAAGTTATGGCTTTTACATTTGACAAGGTTAACCCTACCACCATCAATCCTCTCACATGCATGTGGTGAATGATCATGCATCATAATTGTTATCTAATGGTTTTCATAAATACTTAAAAGGTGGCAAAGATTACCATGGTTCATGTGTTTAGTTTTGTTGAGTATGAATGATGTTTCAATTATGATGCATTCTTGAAGAACAAAGTGTGGAAGAGATTGAACAACCATTTATGGCTAGTTGTTTTTATGCATGCACATAAGTTTTTCACACTTCACAACTTTCCTTATGGTGATACCTATGAAATGTGGTCTAATGTTCAATTAGCAAATGGCCAAGGTTGACATGCTTGAATTTTATTGGTGATTTCATGCCCCTCTTCTCATATGTTTATTGTTGGATAACACTTCTTACTTTAGGTTTATAACCATATTTTTTTGCTAACATCCATTGCACATAGCCAAATATTGATGGATTTAGGACTTTAGTAGCCACATGATATAACCAAAAAAATTTGCCTCATTGCCACCATGGACTTTATGGCCTTTTATGTAATTGTCCAAGGGCCTTTTTATAAAAATGGCATTTCTAAGAAAATTTTTGGGAACATTTTAAAATATTTCCCATATATATTTTTTGTTGGTATAACTTTTTACCACATTTGCAAACAACCCAGAATTGAAAAAAAAGGGTTGTTGCAAAGTAATAAATCTTAGTATGAAATGTTGATAATTTGCATTTAATGCATAAGGTTGGAGATTAATTATAATAGTTGTATAGTTAGGAATAGTGAAAATATATGTAGCAATAGTGGACGCGCTTAGGAAAAAGGAAAGACATGATGAAATTTAGTTGACCACCAAAATTGATGATGGTTTTCTGAGTTTCACCCCCCCTTGAATGCTAATGTATTTTCTTACAAGTTGTTAATTGAATGATGCCCTTAAGGCAAGGATCACACATTTATTTGGGTCTATAACATTTTTGTGTTGAAAATGGTTTTCACCTTATGGACATGAAGAAAAACATGAACTTAGTTTGAAATTTAAATAATCTTGAATTAATCTACATATCATCTTTGACCTCAATACATTGTATTAAATATTTGAAGTGGCAATGCACAAGGGGTCCCCAATTGGTGGGACTTGGGAGGTAATAACACACATTATTATACGTATGTTTCATTCAAATCTAGAGTTTGTGTTAAATGTCCTAACATAAGGGTTATCATCTCATTAACTTTTACCTAACATGGCGCACATTACATTCACATGCTTTAAAAAAAAGTTCAAAAATTGTTGATTTTTTATTGTTGTAGGTGACTTTCATTGTCATCCATTCACACTTAAGGTGAGGTAAATATGTTTCTCCTTGCATGTTTCACCTTCATTCTTCTTTTCTTTCTTTCATCTTGCGACAACTTTTTGTACAATATTATTTGCAACAAAATAGAGTAAAAACTAATTCTTTTCAACAAGAAGAGTAATGTATGAACATGTTGTATCAATACTATTAATTTTCTTTTTTTCAAACCTTCACATTGGCAAAGGAAAATGAAACCAATTGCATTAGTAATGAGAACATATAGGTAGGTGGAAAAAACAAAGTGTGTGGTGAATAGTTGAACATTAAAAAAAAAGCCTATGCAAACAAACATATATACGTCATCAAAGAAGCTAAAAAAAATGATGACGATGCAAAAGATCTTTGTGGAACAATTGTTGAAGTAGATCTTTAAAATAATTGGGATATCACAAGTTTTATATTTATTTTGATTTAAGCACATTTTGATTCTAATATTAATGAATGCAAATTATTGTTATAAAATAAATGACATAATTTGAACTATAATTATGATTGAAATTCTATAAAATCAATTCTTCTATCAAAATATGAACCTCACATATTTTACACCTTTATTCAACAAAAAAAAAATTGCATTCAATCTATGTTTATTTTCAAAAACCAAAACGAAATAAAAATAGTAGGCCATGTAATTTATCCATTTGTCAACTAATAAGCATGTAAATATACATTCATATTTTTACACTTGATATTACAAGATCAAGACTTAAGAAAAATGTTGTAATTTTTTTAATGTGAAAATTCATTGAGTTTTATTAATGTCAATAACTATAATTTGTATTTTTTGCCTATATTGTATCATCTTTGAAACTATGAACCTTATGTGAATGTCAAGTATTTATTAAGATATGTTTATGTGGCACTCATAATAAATACATCCCCAAAGGTGTGAAATATATTCTTGTGAAGGACAATGTCAATGTTGTGACCCCACATGGGTGTGAACCAATTCAGAGAATTAATCATGATTTTTTTTCAAGATGAAAATAAGCCAAAGATTTAAAATTCCAGCAATCCAAACATGCCTTTTAGAACTATCAAGAGTTCAGTGAAGTGAAACACGCCTCTACATATAGTGGGAAAACATAGTGGGAAATTGGTGGGAATCAATGGGACATGCTTTCAAGGTTCTTAAGGTGGACACCCATGTTGCAAGTGGAGATTTTTCAAGAATTTCAAATGTTCAACATGTCATTTGAGTATTCATATATATAGAAATTATATATATAGTGAGCTTTTTAAATCAATAAGAAAGTTGTAATGTGAGCTAAAATGTGAAAGCACAATTAGGTCGATAGTTTGGAGTTAATTCGTAGATGTGGAAAGGAATGTATATTTTGGGAAATTTTTATATTTTTTGAAATTGTCATAATTGTAATTTATTTGGATTTTAAAATGTAAATTGTAAAGTTGTATCCAATTATTCATGTGTAATATACTTAAGTGGGAATCATATTAAGAATTATGAGTGAATTCCAAAAAAAGAGTGAATTTGTAATCAACTTATAAACTAATAACATTGTTTTTATTAAATCTACATGTGAACTCAAAAGTAAGACATAATAATATCAAATAAAAGTTGAAAAAGGTTTCAACTTCATTAAAGTAAAAAATACATTGAAATTTTTCCAATATAAGAACTTTCAATTTATTAAAAAAATAACTTTAATCATTGGCAATCCATGTCACATAAAAAACCACAATTAACTTTCAAAGGGATTTTTTGAATAATCACATGTCTATATATATATAGGGTGATTTACCAATATCTTTTACCAAAAGCAAAAGGGAATGTGCATGGGATGACATAATTTGCTAAATGTTACATTGTGATACTTTTAATTATTGTAAAATATGAACTTTCGAATGCCACTTTTGAGCTTTCTAACCATGCTTTTATTTTAAATGTGGTGGATTTGAAATATCAAAATAGATGTAATGGTTAGAAGTTAGAAATATTGGAAAATCTCGGTTGGATTGAAAATTTTGACTCTTTGATTAAAGTGCAATTTGGGAGACCAAATGATGTTCAAAATCTAAAGTTGATATGACATTCAAGAGTCATGAGATAAAACTTTAAATCATCGCAATCAAACATAGTTTGAGAAAGTTATGACATTTAAAAGTTTCTAATGCCTAAACTTATTAATTTTGGAATCTACATGTCTGGAAGATTTTGGGAAAAAACCACTTTCGATGCACATCCCATGAGGAGCTACAAAGTGTAATATACAAAGAATGTTGCTTTTGAAAGTGGTTTAAGTTGTGCTAAAGTCTATGTGGATCCATGGATATTTCATGTCCTAACTTTGATTCCAACTGCATTAATCACCTTTTGGTTTTCATCTATGTAATTAGTGTGACCTTGAAGTGAATGCAAAGTGCTTTGGGGGCACCTTAGTATATGTGTGATTTCAAGATCAAAGAGTTGAATGAAAAAACACATATGTGAACCATGTAAAATCCAACTTTATGAATGATAAATGTGAAAGCATCATACATTGCATATTCATGTGTTCTTATACATCAAATGCCATGTGAACACATAACAAAAGTAGTTATTCATGGGATCAATATATATAGGTAGATTCCATACAACAACAAAAAGGTGAAATAAAATAACAAAAGATGACAAAAGCCTAATTTGAATATATATACATTTCTTGCCTAGCTTCTTATCTTTAGTTTATAGTTGCAAAGATAGTAAATTAAACACAGAAGTCACTTGTTAAAGATGAATGTAAGTAAATGTAAAGTACAAAAACAAAACCCATTATATAATAGTAATATATTGAATGTTTTTACTCGAATGATAATTTTTTTACTTTTTCACTATTTTGCATTAATTTCTAAAATTATTAATTTATAAATCTTGTGTTGTGTTCAAATAATAATGAAAAACATGATAAACATCTTTTGACAAATATAAAGTAGAATATGCTTTTGATGGTGCCCTAAAAAAAATAATGATTTTTATATTGTAACCAAGTACAAATATATTGAATGGAATATTTTGCACTGAAATAACTCAAACATAAATTTAGCATCCATTTTTTATTTACTTTTTGGGTTCATTTTTAAAGAGGTTTTCCAAATAAATTTATAAGCCCAATAAATGGCTTGGATGATTTTTAAAATCATACCTCCACCCATTTTGATTCTTCTTTATTACTATCATATGCATGATATGTGATAAACATGTAGACACATATTTTTGTGTCTACTTTATCAAGCTTATGTACAAAATTTGGCCTATCTTGCTTTCTCAACCCTAATTTAATATTCCTTCTACTCATGCACATTATTTTTGTTTGTTGATCTTAGCTTTGAACTTATATTATTGAATCCAAAATTAGTATTTATTGTCATGTCCTTTTGTTGTCTCCATCTTTGGCATTAGTTCATTCAAACCCATTTCAAGATGGAAAACTTCTATGGATTAGAAGCGCAAAATTGAATCATCCGATTTTATATTAAAGAAGAACCTTATAGTGAAATGGTCACAAAAATTGCCTTATTTGGGTGTTGAATTCTTAGATTTAAATAGAAAAGCAAGCAAAACCAAGATTCAACTTGTTGGGCCAAGCCCATGAAATGCATCACTCATGATATTCATGAATATTTTTGGAATATGAATGCTAATTGCTATTTTCCATTTCAAACCATCCCACTTTAAAAGCTTCATCTTCATCTTTAAAAAACTTTTGTTCACACTTATAAAATATTTATGTGAGATTCTTGCAACTTTTTCATGCTAGTTATATTCATAAGCTTGAAGACGGAAGTCCACAAACAACATGCTCCCAAAACTCCAGTTACTTCAATCCATGTACATGTTAAAATACCGTAATTTGAACTTGATCAAAGTACAGCAATATTGTGGTTCACAACTTCATCAAATGTAGTTAAACAATTTGTTTGGATGATGCAAATTAAATAACAACATAAGCTTTCTAAATTGCTCATAAACATTTTCATTTTGCATGCACACTATGTACTCATGTCAGATATTTTATTCCACCATCTTTTATTATAGTTCTTTCAACTGCATCAACCTTGCCTTTAAGAACAAAAAAAAAAAACACAGAAATCCTATTTCTTGCAGGAATTCACAATTGTTTTCTTTCATAGAAGAAGACATTTGCACTCTCTCTCCTACCACTAACAAATATAATAAACTCATATGTTACATGATTCAGAACCAGTTTTACTCACCAGCATTGGATGGGTAAATTTGTGGTTGCAGTGGCTACAAAGCATACGACTCATAATCGTATACTATGAGGATGATGGGCCTGATCCAGCTAGGAATGCATCGAGCCCAGAAGGGCAAGACACCTATCCTTCAGGAGTTCTAGCAGGACCTGTTCTAGTTCCATAGTGTAAACAGTGTTCCCACCATCAGTGCGCCTAATAAAACTGGCAGAATGCCAAGTATGCCTTTTTAGGCATGGGATTTCTATGGCTTGTTTACTGGTGTCAATAGCAGGTGGTTAGTGGATTAAAAAGCAGGTAAGTTGCTAATGGAAAAAGCTAGGTAGCAGAATTAGCCTACCTCCCAATATGGCCATGGGCTCAATCAGCAGGTGCCCCTTCTATTAACGTCTGTAGAAATGCCCTTCACAGCTATGAGAACAAGCCAAACCAGAACGTGAATAATCCTTTGCAGAATGGATAAATATAGGAAGTCAAAGCTCCACTCTCCGACACTGAAGCAACAAGCCTTACTTTGATATTCCACAAAACTATGTTGATATCTAGGTAGTTTGCTACCTAGGTATCACCACAGAATACTGCATTCTCCCACTGTGGGTAATGCCACTAGCAGTACTGCTGCTCAATCCCCATCTCCTGCTTTTCCTCTCACTAGGAATTCTTATAAAGAAGGTTCCAGACATGTTCTGCTCACCCAAACCCAATGCTTGCATGGCTCCTGGTTTTGATGGCATATTTGGGAGAGGGGACTCTCCCTTAAGCATAGATACAACCCGAGCCATGGTGGGACGTAGTTTTGGGGCATCCTGCGTGCACAAGATAGCTATATTTATCACCTTCTTCACTTCCTCCTCCATGTAATTACCCTTGATGCGGGGATCCAAAATTTTTATCACCTGTTCCCTCTCTTGCAGTTTCCATACCTGCACCAAATGTTTAGACAACACACAATTAGCTGCCACAACCAACTATCTATGAAACTGGGGAGAGACTTCCACCACAACAATTTCGAGGTAAAATGACAATGACTGCAGTCATAACCTCATGAGAGTCACTCACAAAGTCTCAGACCATTACCTTCTTCATGAATAGCAGTCATGAACCGCCATAACTACCCACTGAATTCCACTCCTGACAGTGGATATAGATAAGTATATAAAATTAGCCCAAAATCTAGGCAAACCATTATACAAAATCTGCATCTGGAGTTTCTGGGACATCTCCAGAAGCAACAGAAAGATTTGGTCACTATGTTGGCTAGCACTCAAGAGACATGGCTGCCACAAACACCTTGAGACTAAAAATTTCATCCTAAGGTTGGACAAATAGAAACACACGTCAAATGCACTAAAATATACAATAATAAGGGGACAATTAGAAATTCAACAACCCAAATCTGACAAAGCTTAAGAAAGGATTCCTTGACATGCATGGCTTGTAGATTCAGCAGCAAGGCATCTTGTAGTCTTCAAAGCCAAACACTAAAAGCAGGCAAATGGTGTCTGCCTCCACTCTCTACTTGCTTGCATCCAACTCTTGGATTTTTTCAGCAGGCCAACTACATACCTTCACTAGCAAGGAAAATTCTACCTTGAACCTCCATTCAGCTTGTGCAAGAGATGCAAAATGGTTGATGCAATCAATTGAAGAACCATATAGATGCCTTCAGTTCTAGAATGCATGACCTCATGAAATACAAAAGATACAATGAGTAATATGTATATTGTGCAATGTTTAAGGAGAAACAAGTGAAATGAGGCAATACCCAGGCAAGAAGGTGTTGCATGTTGGTGCCAATCAAGTTGATATCTGTGTTGGTTCTACCACTTACAACCTCCAAAGCAAGGACACCGAAACTGAAAACATCTGCTTTTCCTGAGAGTTGGCCATGCAGTGCTAGTTCTGGTGCTATGTATCCCCTGCCACACATGCAACCTTCTCTTTCACATCATCCATGGGCTTTAACTTCTTGCTATAATGTCAGACCTGTATGCTGAAAAGGCATCTAGAACTGAAGGCCAGGAGTTTAAGACAAAAATCTATGCAATGCATGAAAACAAAGAACAGGAGTAGAGCTTACACAGATGCCATGTCTTGGAATTTGACTTCGCCTGCATCATAGTAGAAGAGGTTAGCTAGACCAAAGTCTGCAATCTTGGGCCGCATTGTTATGTCCAACAAGATATTGCTGGCTTTTATGTCTCCATGTGCCAAGATCCTCTGTGACTCTTCATGCAAATAAGAAAGTCCTTGAGCAGTCTCCAGCAAGATTTTGTATCTGGTACTCCACTCCAGATTGATTTTCCCCTCTACAATAATAAAAAAAGAATAATCTTTATAAGTACTGACAGTTCTCCATATTTATGATTTAAGTCAACCTGAATAGATTCGGGAGATGACCTGATACTAAGGAAATAGAAATCAAATAGACAAGCAGGCAAAAGAGGAAAACCAAAACTAAGGAGTGGTTTGAACAACAGTGACAGTTGTATGTGTGTTCGGAGTATCTTCAACATGTATGGTATTGACTATTGACCGCCTATACCATAATATCCCCACTGACACAAATTGTTAAAACTGATAAATTAGAGTCTCTTCTCCAGTCAATGAATTCTAGGTCAACAGCATGCAGTCTGGAGAAAAGAAATGGGTTGTAGCCCATCTCCTCTGGTTGCATGCCTGACCAACAATCCAGAACAACAGAGATTCAAGGGATACCAAAAAGGGGAGCTATCATGAGGAACTGGGATCAGTAGATTTGGTCTCCAGCTTCAAGCAGTTCAAATCTACAAAGCCTGCCGGACATAAGGATGCAGAGATGTACCAAAAAGGGCACTAGCAACACTCCCATTTCCAATGTACTCATATACCAGCAGTCGAGAGTTGGAATAGCAGCATCCTATGAGTTTTACTACATTCCTGTGCTGCAATTCTATAATGTTCTTGACCCCTTTTGCAAATTCTCGCTTCCCTTGCCTTGAATTCAAGGACAGGCGCCTAACTGCCACCTCTGTACCATCTGGCAACTCCCCCTGCACACAAACATGGACAATGACTACATGCAATTGACGACACATCAACTTGCAGCTGAAGACCTCAGGAACATCCCTAGAACAGGAGTATATGCAAACTTCCCCCTCCAACTTCTGGATATCAAATGCTTGTCCTCAGTCCACCAGGGCCAGAGTTATGTACCATGTATATAGGACCAAATCTTCCAAGTCCAATTCGCCGATCTGGGTCAAATTGATTTGTTGCTTCTGCCAGGGTTTCATATAACATGATTCTTGCCTCTGTCTTCCCACCTAGCACCTCTGTTTCATATAACAGTCAACAAGTGATACATTATTGAGATTGGAAAGTACAGAGGTATGAATCCTCTACATTCCCCAGTCTATTTGGAAAATGGGAATTACCTGATGGTGTTAGGTCATTGAAGGGCATCCTCCGTCCAGTATTGGCCCTTCGTTTTGTTAGCCAATACCCAAGGCAACATACCACAAATAGAAGCAGCAAAATGACAGCACCTCCCGCACCAATATAAACCCACACAAGAGGTGACATTCCTTTTGCATCACATCCAATACAGCAAAACAGGAGAAATATCAGCTGTTTGGAGAGAAAGCAGAAGATGACACTCTGGGTCAAAGATGAAAGAAATTGTCTCTTTCCACAGTATCCCTCAAACAGGTCTATGTTTCTTGCTCTGTCACACGTGAAATTTCTCAATCACAGCCAGAATCTTTTCATACAGAACAGCAACTGATTGGAGATCCAATTCAACAAATCAAGAGCATATTCAATATATTGCTCAACTCAATGTCTTAAATGATCTGTGTAACAATAGCAAGAGAAAGAAAAGTTGTAACACACACCTTTGGAACTGGTATTGTTTGATCCACCTGGAGGCAAACAAACTGGTTTATAAAAATTGTCTCTACATATTCCACTCAAGATTGACAAGGAAACTCAAAACTATGATCTTGTGGCACTCCCAAAGGGTCACCCTCCTGGCTTGACCCAGAAACTATTGACATTATAATCTACAGTTTGTATCCCACAATTGAACCTTCAGCATTTTGTGCATTATGTAGCATGATCATCAATCCCTAGCCTGATGTTGAACCGGTTTCTTGTTCAGAAGAGATTGGTGATGTCTATATCTGGACATAGTCTCCTTGTGACCAAAACATACTAATATTAACAAACATATCCTACAATCACAAAGTGGAACCAAATGGGTCATGTGTCAAAGTACCTTCTGATCCATCGCCATGATCCAACAGAGCTCTGCGGGGCTGCCTGAAAAATCAAGCAGCATTGTGGTGTTATTACAGATTCAAAGAACTGACACTACTCCACTGTCATTACAGTGCAGGAAATGAAATGGTCAGGACAGTTCATGGAGCCAAGCAGGAATGCAACCCAAGGATCCATTCAAGACAATCAGAGGAAAGGCAACAATCTTCTACCATACTCACATTCTCCTTAGGTGCATAGGCTTCATGGGCATTCATAGTTCACAATTGAATACAATGTTGTGCACATCACTGCTAGCTCATAAATATTCTGAAGACTTTTCATGGGCTTGGTGCTGATGACCACAACTACAACATGTCTTGATTTTCTCGTGGGTCATCTTCTTTTCTGAGATGGCTGGAAAGAAGAAAAGTGGGATCTCATGAACAACACCAACAACAGCAATAATACAAGGAGGCCACCGCAATGAGTAGAAGATCTACATATGAATGGCCCATCCAACAATCTCTAATTAAGAAAACATTGTTGAGACAAAAAACATTTCAAGTGTCTTTGTAGTACACCTTGTCACAACTCCCACTCTATCACAAAGCCAAGGAAAAGACAGTCATTCTGGTTTGACCAGCTAATGAAATGAAATTCCAAATATACCATACACCATTAACAATTGAACTATCTTCTGTCTTATCCACTTTCCAAATCAAATAAATGTCAACATTTGGCACTTTCTGTTCCTCCATGTCCCTCATACCACTTCAACCACTTCCAAAAGTTCAAAGCTCTCACTGTGATCCTGGTGAAAGATCTACAAGACCAGGCATGTGACCTATGATACATGTGAGATTTGGATGGTGACTAACACAACATGAGAAAACCAGTTGAAGCAAAAGGAAGCTGTTATCCAGCTGTGGGTGCTAAGTAGTAGATTAGTGCAACAGCTCACTTCGTGAACTGTCAGATGTAAAACTACAGTTTGCAAAGCTCATAATTATACTACATATACATATATCTATGGGAATTGTAGAAAAATCTCCACATCAACAATTTGAAGGTAACACGATGACAGTGAGTGCAGTCTTAATGTTATGAGAGTTGCTCACAAAGGGGCAGACTGTCACCTTCATCATAAACAACACTGCTGAGCTGCCCACAACTACCCACAGAGCTCATAATCATAGTATAGTATAGTATACTAGAGGCAAAGGATTGTGGGTACTCACAGGAACCTTGTCCTAGGAAGCTTGCCATTCTCCATTGGAATAGGGCCCATCACCAGCTCAGTTGCTATTGACAAGTCACTACACAATTGTGGATTGCATATGCCAAGATTTTGTACCTGGTCATTGAGAGGTATCATAAGAGAAAATGATTGCGCAGTTTGTCAAGGACTCAAGAGGCGGTTACCGAAACAGAAAACTTCATTCACTAAAGACTTTCATTCAGCTGTCCAGATCGTTTTACCAGAGCTTCCAAAACGTGACTAGAAGCTTGTTCGAAGATGATGGACATGGGGATGCAGGTCTACATCAGATCTGATGAGATCCTCAATGACCCACATACGGGTAGGAAGCATCAAGGGGTCTTACAGTTTTGATAAAAAGCCAAACACACACGTCTTGTCTTTCAGCAGGAATCGCAAGGATCCAAGTTGAAAGTCACCGGAACAACATGTTCTGAACCGTGGGAGATCCCTAGAAAGTAGATTCCGGCTCTCGGGACCTCACGGAAAACGAGGTCTTGAGCTTTCTTTCTCGTCGTAGCTTCGCAAACAGCAGCAAGAGCAGAAATCTTAAAGCCGCCACAAAAGAGAGGCCTGGCACGACTTGCAGCAAGTTTCTCTCTCCACAAGTCCTTCGCGAAAACTCCTCGCTTTACACAGCTCTCATCGCCGCAAAATCTGATTCCAATATCCCAACCAAAATCACCACGAATCCATCCCCTTCCAGAAACAACAAACAAGAAGAAGAAGAAGAAGAAGAAGAAAGAGATTTTAAGTCTTGAAGCTGAACATCTACAAAAACGAAAAAAAAAACAAAACACAGCAGAACCTGAAAAAAGAACCAAATATATTCAAAAAAAACAAGAGAGGTAAGAAAAGAAAAGAAAAAGTACCAACGGATTGTTCTCATCCTCCTGCGCAGTGCGTAAACAGTAGCAGAAGCAACACTGTTTCTTGTTACCGACAAAACCCCAGCGGAAGACGACGACAAAGAGGAGCGTCTGCTGCAGCTGCAGATCCTTTCCTTTGACTCCTCTCCTCCTCTTTTTCTTCTTCTCCCCTTCTCTCTTCTTCGTCTTCTTTGCTTCTCTATTATCTACAAACGCCGATATCAATCGTGGCTTACGAGGTGGCGAAGAACACGAGAAAAACCCGGAGAAAAACCAACTGATGAAGATTCCCTCACGCAGGGAAACCACGGACTCCCCACACAAGTTCACGCGTTTCACAACGAATTCCTGGATGGAACTTGGATGAAGTCTGTGTCTATAGACAGAACTGGGCATTTTTTAAAATCTTTCCTAAAACCCCCTTTTTTTTAAACAACCCGCCTTCTTCAGGTCAGTGAATTTTGTGGTGGCGAATTTTAGCCATTCTGCGAAAAATATTTTCAAAAGGAATATTCCCTCAAAATTCACCTTCTCAAAAGACCAAAAAAACACAAAAAACAAAAAAAAAATCGCCAGGAAAAATGAATAAACGATTTCTTTTTTTTGGACAGAAATCGTCACAACTACCTACAACATGAAAGGGTACTTGAGATTTTCTTAAAACTTTCATATTGTGAGTATCGCCAAATTTGGCTAAACATTCCCATGGATGATCATAACTTGAGCAACATAAAAAATAAATAAATAAAATAAAATAAAATAAACACTGCTTCTTGTGTGTGGCCATGGGTGAACCAGCACGGTAGTATGGTTGCGTTAATACTGTAGTACCTAATAACCACAGGTTAGGCACCTGAAATTCTGAAAAATACTTGCTTACCATGCTAAAAATATGAAAGAAAACTCTGAAGCACTATACAAATATATATATTTATATAATTATTTAATATATATTGTTGAATTGTAAAATATTTTACATTTTTTCTGCCAAAAATAAGTGACCCAAAAAAATAATTTTTAGGCATCTTCTTGCTGCCATAATACCTGGGTGGGTTTAACACACGTTTTTGAATTATTTATTTATTTTTAAATTTTAAGATTTCACATGTGAGGTTTTTAATTTTGAACTTTTCGACGTGTAAGGAATTTACATAGTAAATTATAACATGACTTCAAAGTTCTCTTATTGTTCTTGAGGTCAATGTATTCACACAACTTAACATGCTTATTTGTACTACTATGCCAAGGTTTGAAAACTGATTCTTGTAATTTATTTATTTTTTGAAATTTTCAACAAGGTTGAAATTTTTTCAAAATCTTTGAATTTTTTTTGAAACCAATTAATCTAATTTAATGAAAATTGCAAACAACAGGGTTGACATTTTTTCAAATTTTTTTGACAAAATTAAAAAATAATTTAATTTATGCCAAAGTTGCCCATGTAGTAGTAGTACTAAGTATGTGAACCCATTGTCTGTTTACTGTTTACAATTTTACTACGTCCGTTGTCAATAGATTTGTTATGCACCGTTCGTTCCTTCTCCAGAAACACACAAGTTGTTGTGTGCATTGTGAAATTGTCACCAAAGTCCAAAATCTGGGGATTCTGTCTCTTTCTAAACAAATTTTGAGAGTTTGACTTTTATGGGTTCAAAAATTTCCTATTTTTGAAATGTCTTTTGGAAACAAGATGTAACCATGGAATCTTGTAACAAAAGTGAGATTCCAGAATCCAACTCAACACGCTGAATCCTTGACTTGTGTGACCGAGGTGTGTGGACTCTTGTAACAAATGTGAGATTCCAGAATTCAACTCAACTCGTGGAATCCCTGACGTGTGTACGAGGTGTGTGGGTGCCTTAGGCGGCCCGTTAACACTTTTTTTTCTTTTGTTTCGGTTGGGCCCTGGGAAAATCGTTCGAATAAACTTTTGGAAGTTTTACCTTTTATTAGAACCGGTTGGCAGGGCCAGCGTGTTTGTGATACCTTGTTTTTTTTTTTTTGGGGCAAATGTACTACCGACTTATCCTTTTGATATGATAACTTATTTTTTTGGGGGTGTACTTTGGTGGCCAGGGCGAACCAACCAGCAGCACCTACACTACTACCTTCTTCACATCCTTGAGTGAGGAGGCTCTTCGTGGTCATATTAAAACCCTAGAAATCCTTAACATTTAGGGATTAGAGACCACCCTGATTTAGTCTAAGCATGAGATATTTATAATATTTATCAATAATGTAAAATAAATTTGGCTGGGCATATTAAATGCTAGAAATGTTAGATTTGGACTTTAGAGACCCTGATTTAGGCTACACATGGGATATTTATAAGTCAATAGGATTACTATAACCACCCAAATATATGGGCCCCTCTTTAACCTAAAGGCTTAGGGTTTTGTGGTCGTGCAAGTGGTGAGGAACTCCCAAATTATTTTTTTTGTTCTTTTTTAGTGGCAACAAATGGTATATGTGAGCACCAAGGAGTTTCATGTTCTTTTGCTTGTGTTTGCTTATTTGTTTTTTTATTTGATCCACACACCTATCATCATGACATCATTGAACAAGAGTTTAGTTTTAAATTGGGATCTCCTTCTAAGGTATAATTTATCATGTATAATTTTTTTGAATTCTCATATGTTTTTGTAACCTATTACATTTGCATACATTTTACTTCTTTTTTGGTGTGAATGCGACTATTTACATAGTAGGTATATTTTGATTAAGTGAGGAAAATATGGATGAGCACTCTATTGAAACATAAAAAATGATGGTATGAAAACATAATTACAAATAAATACATTTCATCACAAACTTATTAACTTCATCGGTTCACTACTACAATTTTGCAAATTGATTGTATTACATTCTTTTTCACATCATCAATTATAATTTTTCATAATTAAAATATTACAATCATTCCCAAGAAATGAATGAAATATTAGTACAACAAATTATTACATCTCCTTTGTCATTGTGACATAATCAATTACAATTTGCAAAAAAATGAAAGTAGTGCACTCTCTTTGTTGTTCTATCCAATAACAATGCCTCTCTATTGTTAGATTTGTTGTTTGTGCAATGCAATCATCATTCAACAAAAAAAACATCCCCTACAAAGTGACTAGGTATGTTGGAGCAAGTAGTTGGCAGATCATCATGTACATAAAGGCAATTGGTTTGTTTATCGCTAGGTACATGAACAAAGGGGTCAAGTATGAAAGTCACATGTAAGTTGGATTTATTGAAGAACTCCTTATACATTTTTTTAAAAAAAATTGAAAGAATTTTCAACAAAGTTCAAATCATCCCCATTTATGTTTTCAATTACATACCCAAAATTCAATGTTGACCTTCTTCTTTAAAGAGGATCATGATCATGAACTTAAAATATATTCATTATCACCAATGAGATATGGAAGATAAGATCCATTTATTATACACCCCTAACATCCAACAAGTCAAGTTATATTGCACACATATGTTTTTCAAAAAATTCCTTAAGGCACAATAATCATTCATAGATCCAAGTAAACCCACAAACACATTTATAATTTTTTAATTACAACCAATAATTGCTTGGGATACAATTTTATAAACATTAGTTTTAAAGGAATAATAATCACTTGCAAATGCAACATGTTTAATTATGGTAATATGAATCCCATTAATGGCCTCTTGAATATAAGGCAACCTACATTAGTTTTTAAATTTTGTATTACAACTTGCATTTTTGAAATTGCTAATCATTTAATAATAAACTTGTACATGGCCTAATTGCCTAAAACAAATTCATGAATAACCATGGAAACATTAAACTTTCCAATGCCAAAAATTCATTACATATGAGAAGATTAAAACCTTGATCAAGCTTGTATATCAAACAAGTTATTTGAATTTTGACAAGGATTGCTTAATAATAATTCATGTCTTGTGTAATCAACAATGACCTTAATTACTCAACAAGTTGAAATAAAAGACTTTACTCATCTTGAAATTTTAAACCCATTTTTCATCATCATACTTTTAAAGAGAAATCGAGAAAATCATGTGGTTGATCTTGGTTTCACCCAATGACCAATGTCAATGTTTTCGAAAGGACATAGCTAGTGACAAATGATAGCTATGTAGCAAAATAGTCAAAATGCATTGAATATATGGAGGGTCATTTACATTGTGCATAAACTAATTTTTGAAATTCAACAAAGGAAAAATCAAGAAAAAAGGACTTCAAGAAGCTTAAACATGGTACACAAAACAATTAAAAATATGAATGTGTTGATTTTATTCTATTTAATCATTATATGCTGAAATTTTTCCAAAAAAAAAAAAAAAACTCAAGTGCTGAATCAAAAGCTTCAAATTATATTAATTATTAGTGTGCCAAAGCCACGAAGGTACTATGGTAATATCAAAGAACGTGTCAAACAACTACATTATTGGGTAATTGAGTCTTGACAATTTGTAATTCAAGTCTGTGGGGACTCGTAAAGGCTTTTATAATTTCAATGGGGGTTCATGTGGCATAATTTCATGGATCCTGGAAGAACCTCATAAGACCCCCCGGACAACGGACATTTTTTTCATAAGGTGATATGAAAAAGCAAATTTTCAATGTGTACTGGGGCGGAGGGCACCTTATAACTTATATAACCATGAAAGTTTCTTTGCCGAGAGGAGGAACTTTTCAGATTTAGAATGTTCGGTAGCTGTACTGTATGCACGGTGGTAAAGTTGTCCGGGGAGGGCATTCTCAGAATTAGGGGCCACCTCGGCTTCATCTTGTGGGGGCCCCTTATCCTGAGAATGAATAGCCCTCCCCCCCTATGGCTTTCCCAAACACAAAAAATTGTCTACTTAGAGGGAGGCATTTTCCGGTGGTGGACAAGTGGGACTCTATGGGACTCTGCCCGATTGTCCTACTCACCTGACATGACCGAAAAGTCCGGCACGAAAATGCCTCACTCTATATACAAAAGGTATTAGATATTGGACACTTTGTTTGACTCTGGACATGGTTCATATTTTCCCAAAGTATTTTGCCTCTCTTCACTTGGTCTCTGTTGTTGTGTCACTTAATTCTTGAAAACAAGTAAAAAAATTGGCTTAGTGTGTCAATTTTTTATTATTATTATTATTTTTAAAAACTTATTTTCGGCTTGTAAGGCACTCAAGTTGTATTTTAGGGATTAATCTTGTGACATAGAATATTAAACCGACCAAAGGTCTTGAAATGCTTCCTGTTTAATATTTTCCTCTCCTGACATGCAAAAATATTCAACAAACGTTTTTTGAAAAATGCAGCATTTGCCTTGTTTTCAGTGTACCCATTGTCGTTACTTTTACTTCATTTCAAATGTTTGACATGTTCTTCCCCCCACCCCAATTGCTTTTGGGCTTTCCATTTTCCATTGCATGCGGGTGATGGACTTAGTGGGGACTTACTTTCAAATGTTTGACATGCTCTACACACCGCCCCCCCCCCCTCTCCTCCAACCAGCCCCCAATCCAATTGCTTTTGGCCTATTCCATTGGATGTGGGTGATGGAGGACTTAGTGCGAACTTACTTGTCCGAGTAACAGAGACTTTTATTATGTTGCATTTCTTTTTGTTTTCTACATCTGGTTCTTTCTTTGCACTTCACTTGCTTATGCTAGAATCACCTAGTTTTACTAGCGGAAGTTTGACGATTGTTTTTTCTTTAAAATGCTAAAGTGAAGTGATTTTTGGGGGCTTCAATTGCAAAATGTGGGGAGAAAAGGTAAATATATTGGAGATCTCTATATTTGGTTTCCTTTCAAGTGTGGGGGTAGAAATAATACATAATAACCTACTTGTAATTTTTAAATTATGCTAATATATTTCTTGAAAATACGAATAATTTTTTCCATTGCCATGTGGTTTCATGTAATTATATTTATCACCTTGAAATATGGTCTCTTGTCACCCTTGAATCCAACTTTCAAATTTTTCAAATTTTATCTTTTTTTTTTTCCCCAAACAATCTCATAATTTGAACCTCAAACAACTCCTCAATAACACCCTCTCAAAAACTCCTTAATTCATTTTTATTTGCCTCAATTTTTTTAAGTTTTACACATCACATGGCTCACCGTGTGATTCAGCATGCACATTAATTTGTGTAAACACTTTTATAATGAGTCACCATGTGTGAATCATGCATATTAATTTGTGCAAAGATTTTTTTTCATGAATTATTATGTGTGAATAATTCATATTAATTGAAGCTATGACTAATTAATGATGATTCGTCATACCATTATTAAATTACAATCCAACCACCAAATAAATTACCAAACTTAACCCTTAAGTAATTACATAAGTAACAATTTAATTTACGTAAAATTACACACACACATTACAAAGTGTAAACACCTTTTTTTTTTAAAAGCACATCATATTAAGTTCTAACAAACACAAGCATTTGTGTGAGAATTGAATCCCTAGAATTGGTCATTCCAACACAAGTGATCTATAAATTCACAACTTAACACCCAATTACAACAAGTAGAAAGATAAACCCATGGCATTACACTAAGAAAAGTGGGTAGAAAATGTCAACACCATGGAAAAAAAGTTCAATAGTTCATAAAACACCAATTCAATTCGACAACAATATAGATCTATCTTTATAAAAATTAACCTGGCAAATGTAAAAAACATATTACTTAGCCATCATAACAATATCAATGGTGAGTTCATTATTACATAAGTGGGGTGCAATTTATTAACTTAAATCATTATGGGACCTTAAAAATGAAATAAGTTCATTTCATTTTACTAATTTCACCTTGGTGAAGTTATTTCATTATAATATCACTATGTAAACATCATGTTTCATTGCTAATTAACATAATTCAATATTATAATTTATTGTAATAAATAGATTTTTTTAATTTAATTTTTTAATTTATGCTACTTTATGATATACATTATATTGTTTTAAGTTACTTTAGTCATTCTGACTTATATTTTATGTTATTACAGGTCATTATAAATTATTTTACTTTAAATTATTATATATTATTTTACCTTCAGGTAGTTTAATTAATTTATTATAAACTTGAAAGTTATTTTAAATTAAATTATTCAACTATTTTAAAAATATACCTTATGTTATTTTATTTTAAATTAATATATGTTATTTCAAATTATACTTTAAGTTATTCAAGGTCATTTTATTTTATGTTAAGTATACTAATTTAAAATAATTGAAAATATAATATAATGAAATAACTTGGAATATAAAATAATAACCCATGAAAAATAATTTGAAATACCTTACAATAAAATAACCACCAATAGCCTATGATATTATAACATATAATATCCAACAATAATTTATAATACAATAATCACCAATTGTTGTAATATAACATACAATAAACAGCATAACTTATAATACAATAACTATTAATAACCAATAATAAAATAGCCATCAATAACCACCAATAAAGTAACCACCAATGGCTTACAGTGGAATAACCATCCATGGCCATTGATAAAATGACATTAATAACCATCAATATCCACCAATAAAATATTCACTAAAAACCATTGATAGAATAACCACCAATAGCCATTAATAAACATTAATAAAATAGGCACTCAAAGTCATTAATAAAATAACCACCAATAACCATTAACAAAATAACCATCAATAGCCATGAATATAATAGCTACCAATAGCCATTAATATAATAGCCACCAATAGCCATTAATAGAATAACCATCAATAGTTGTGAATAAAATAATCACTAATAGCCATTAATAAATAACCATCAATAATTGTGAATAAAATAATCACAAATAGCCATTAATAGAATAACCATTAATAGTTGTGAATAAAATAAACACTAACAGCCATTACTACAATAACCATCAATAGTTGGGAATAGAATAACCGCTAATATCCATAAATAGAATAAGCACTAATAGCCACCTACAGAATAGTTGCTAATGGTTATTAATAGAATAACCACTAATAAAATAAGTACCAATATACATTAATAACCATTAGTAGACCTCGTAAAAAAAAAACCAATAGCCATATATTAGAATTTTTTAAGATTGCCAAAAATAATTTAGGGTGAAATTTTTTATAATAGAAAAAAATAACTTAAGGTGAAAACCTATAACAACTTATAATTGCCAATAATAACATAAAATGAAATAACCTTCAATAGTCAAAAATAACTTATAATAGTTGCAAGTAGCTTAAACTGAAATAACTTACAACAGCCAAAAATAACATATAATAACAAAAAAACCTTACAATAGCCAAAAATAACCTAAGGTGAAATAAGCTAAAATAACAAAAAATAACTAAGAATAACCAAAAGTACCTTAGGGTGAAATTTTTAAAAAACCAAAAAAATTTAAAATACCCATAAATAGCTGTAAATAATGTAGGGTGAAATAATTTAAATTAATGAAAAATAGTCATATAATAATTGAAAGTAGCTTAGCATAGGTAGTATTATTATATGAACAAAAATTTTATCCATGTATTAAACTTTTTTAATTTCAAAAAATTGGTCATTGAAATGTTATTGAATAATGATGTTTAATTTATTCTTTTGGTCAAATGATTTTAAACATTCAAAAGGAAATAAATGTAGTTATGTACATCATTGATTTTTTTTTTAAAAAAAATTTGAATCATTTCGTTTGAACAAAATCTTAATAAGATATGAATTTTCAAAGTTTATGTTTTTGTAATGTTTAAAATGAAATATTTGATAAATAGAATGTAATGTAATATATTATCACAACAAGTGGGTGGTTTGATGGTAAGGGTGTTTGTTTCCATTCCAAAGGTTAAGGGATCAAACTTCATGAATGGTGTTGCATGTTGTTTACAATGGTATGTTGATTAAATATTCTCCTATCTAATTCTTAAAATAGGTGCCTAGGTTGATTTCGTGGCCTACCTACATAGGCTAAGTTTTTAAATTAGTCTAGGTAATGACACATGTCAATAATTCATAGGTTTAAAAAAAATGAAATTATCAATAATATTATATATTAAATAATTAAAATTTAATTGATTTGCATGCTGGTTAGTTAATTAACTAATAAGTGAATGGTTTGATAAATTTGTATTTCAATTGAGAATAACCTTTTTCACTAGGTACCAGTGAAACAATTCATTATACATAGTAATTGGTCCCCATTCACTAAAGGGGTAAACAATTTCATTAAGTAAATTTCCAAATTCATTCAAAATCTAATGAAACCCATAGTGAATTAGGATACATTTTGTAGTAGTGGTTGTTCACCACTATTCAATACAGTCTAGATATGGGAAATAATACAAAATATAAAATTATTGTGCAAACATGCAAACAAGTAGTAGGTGAATAATGAGTCTATTCTAAAACTTTGACTTCATAAAGCCAAAATAAATAAATATCTCTCATTTTCCACATTGTCAACTATTTGCACCATGGTTAATTCAATTGGTTTCACATATTCTAGGAAGCTAGAAGAAAGTACTTGAAATGTTATTCGAAGGTGCCACATTTTGGATAAAGGATTCAAGTAAGAAAAAAATGTTATACATGCTATTGCATTTGAGTTCATTGTGAGCTCGAACATGCCCTATTGGCAATCAAGGTCACTAACATTGAATAATTCACCCACCATCATATCTTGATCATCCACCTTATGGATTTTGCCCAAATATAAAGTTGATTTAATGACTTGAAAGTGTTTGACAAATGTTGCATCACATTCCAACTACATCCAATATTGTCAATACACAATCTTAAAAACATCCATGACACCATGGGTTTGACTAACTTCAAACTTTTGAACCAAAGCTTTTATAGCCCCTATCAAAACAAACATAACCATGGATTTATTACTTGCATGAAAGTGAAAAAAAATTTCAAGGAATTGGAAAAAAAAAAAATTGGGTTCAAAGGTCTAAAAGGAAAGAAAGTTGTAGGGCTTACTTTTGCATTCGTTCTTCATCTTGTATTAATAATTATAAATACATTCTCACATATTCTTATATGTATGTTTGATGAGATTACCCAAAAAAATAATTATAATCTTGCACAAACCAAAAAACCTTTCTTTACCCCAAAAAACAAGAAATTCAAACCTAAAAGAAAAGCAATACCTTCGTGAGGGTATTATATAAACACCATGGATTGAATTATTTTGGTCCATGCTATTAAAGGGGTATTGCTTATGCCCAAAATTACTCAATGCACTTGCAATACCCCTATTAGGGTATATTATGATTCCTTTGGTTCCATAACACATCTAAAGAATCCTAAAGAGGTATTACATAACCATACTAAAACTTAGAAGGAAAGCAATGGGTGCAATCACAATAACATGTACCATGGCAAGTGTAACATATGTTTGGTTTTTTCATGTTTTAAAGTCGTAATTTAATTTGATGTTGAAATTGTAAGATTTTTTTATATAATTTTATTGTTAATATATCATGGGAACATGTGAATTACTTTGGACTTCATCCAATGAGTAAAAAATAAACAAAAACACTCATTAAACATTGTAACATTTATTTTTAAGTTGTAAAAAGACTTGTAAATGGATTTGAATTTTTTTTAAATGACGTTTTTTGCCAAAATTTGTAGGAATAATTCCCACAAAGCAATCACAAACGTAGTCAAAAGCAAGCGAATGTGGTTTGTGTTATCTCGTTTACATCCAATATCCTATTTTTTTGTAAACAACATCGGCTCTTAGAAGAATATTGCATTGCCCAAACAAAATCTAAAAGGAATGCAATACCCTCATGAGGGTAATTTGTAAACACAATGGATTGAATTATTTTGCTACAAATTACTGGAAGGGTATTACTTGTGCCCATAATTACACAATGCATTTGTAATACCTCTCTTAGGGTATATTAGAAATTGTTTAGGTTCCATCACATATTTATTGAAACCTGGAAGGGTATTACATATCCATACCAAAATTTAAAAGGAAAACAATACCTTATTTGGGGTAATTTGCAAACATCATGGGCTCAATTATTTTGGTTTGGGTTATTAGAGGGGTATTGCTCATGCTAGAACAATTCAATTCACATGCACTACCCCTCTTAAAGTATCCCATAAAACCTTTGGGTTCCATAACATATCTTTTGGAATTTAAAATGGTATTGCATAGCCTTAACAAAACTTAGAAGGTAAGTAATACCCACATCATTTTGCGATAATATTGTAAACCATGAAACAAAATAATGTTTTTAAAAATACTTATTCATGCTCACTATATGATACTAAACATATTGATTCAAGGAAATGAAGGTATTGCAAAGTTCTTCACATTGATGTTAAAAGGTCCATTTTAACAAAATTATGGAGTTTAAATGCAATACCTACATCATCTTGGGATATTTGCATTCACTTTGAAACTTGGAGGGGTATGACATAACTTTACTAAAACCAAGAAGCAATATAATACCTGCACCATATTGCAACAATATCCTAAACCATGGTATAGATGAGTATATTATCAAATTAGTCACATTGATGATAAAAAGTAATGAAATTATCATTAAAATGAGGGTATTACAATTACAAATCAAAATTTTATTGAAGTGACCTTATACCATTAATGTGTCTAACATTGCAATACATCATATACATATACCAACGATTTTACATTGGTCCATTGAACAATTCTTATTATTTACAAGTTTAAAAATATCTTTCAATATATTTATTGTTTATTTAAAAAATTAAACATAATTTTTATTAAGATATTATATATTTTTAAATGTATTTTTTTATAAACTCATAATTTGATTAATTAAATAAATAATCATTTCATATATTGTAAATCAAAATTTACATAAAGTTTAAAAATTACATTGACCAAAATACATTATACATAATAATGAGTTTATATATATATATATATTAAATTTATATAAAATTTAATAAATTTCATCTTATTTTGAATAAATAGTAAGATTATATATATATATATATATATATAGATGAATGAAAATATAATTTTATAATATTATTAAAAATATATAGGGTTAGGTTATGTAACAATTAACCTACTAGTTCATTACTTATGTTAAGCTAGGTTGTCTAGTTTGGTTAGTGTTGACATTTTAGTTAATTGGACAACCTTGGCTATGAGCTTTTATTGGAACTTGCAATTCGTCTTGTGTTTACACCTACATCCATATGGTGTGAAAAATGCTCATCTTAACAAATATCCAATGCTTCTTTAATGGTCATTCGATCTTCATCACTACTAGAATTCTTTTTTTTTTTTACTATAAAATTTGGTCAAAAAGACCCATTTTTGGACATGTGTAAAAAAAACCTCTCAATCATTTTGAACATGTCCATTGTGATTGGGCCATGTATTTTTTGACCAAACCTAAGTTGGCATTTTTGATTAGTCATTTCGACATATTAGAGTCAAATGATTTTTTTGACTAATCAAACACCATTTGATTTAGCAAATGCCCAAGGTAAATAGTGGCCACCTAAGTTAAACCACATGGCATCTAAACATTGGCCACCTAGGCTATGCCACATGGCATTTAGACATTGGTCATTAGGCCATGCCATGTGGATAAAACCTAAACAACCTAGGTTAGATCTAAAATTAGATACCTACTCCTAAGGTCCCTATATCTAGGAACCTACAACCTAAACTCCTAGACCTAAGTCTAAAAGCCTATAGCTAGCAACTAGGTATAGAAGCTAAAAGTAGGCCAGGTCAACCTAAGCTATGACCTTTACTAGACTTAAATGTACACCATTTAAATTAAACTTACACCTAAATGACCTAAGTAGGAAAATCCTATTTCAATTTGAATTTGACCTTTAAGGTTGAGCCTTTTCAATTGGCTCATCCCAAGTGGCCTTCCTTTCTAAAATGTATTTTATGTCTTCAATGCTTATGATGCATCTATTTAGATTGCTCATCATTTGGAAAGGATGACAAACAATAAGGGACAAATTTTCGGGAGGGAGAAACATTTTCATGTCCACACAACATTAAAACCTTTTAGTTCACACAACATTATTCCTAAATAATTATGCAAGATACATAAATTCAAGTAAATAAATAAAGCGGTAGGTAAATATGTATGTTAATTAAGTTAAAATTAAAAATATGAAAAAAATTAATATCTGGTTATTTAGTTGTAATTAATAACTACCACCATATTATAAATCCTTGCTAATTTCACCTAATTCATTATATATTACCAGCAATGTATTTTTAGTAATTAATATTTAACTATTTAATTGCACATTCATTAGTGTATTTTAAGTAAATAACTAGTTAACCAACTAATAATTTATCATCGGTATATAAATGGCCTAACCTAACTTATATAACTATGTTACATATAGGAACAAATATAGGTAAATAGGTGGAATATATGTAAGGTATGTATAAATAAATACACCTACATATAAGGTAATTGTGTTTAGGTTATTTAACCACATACTTACATTACATAACTTAAATAGGTGGTTAATTTAACCTAGGAAAAATTAATGATTAATAAATTAATAATGGTTAAACCAACAAAAAATTAAAAATAATTAGGGACAAACAACCATGATTAAATTAATTATGGTTCAATTAACCATATCTAAATAAATATGGAACTAACCATGAATAAAATAAATAAAGCCAAGGTAACCAATGCATAAATATGGCTAAATTAACCATAAGTAAAGTTAAAGGCCAAACTAACCAATGAGTAAATATTCTATGGTTAAACCAACCATTGCAAATTAGAAATGGTTAAATTAACTAACGAAGAAATATTTAATGACTATATTAAAAATAATTGAACTAACCATGAAAAAAAAAAAAAAGGCCAAACTAAGTAAGGAATAAATAATTTATGGTTAAACCAATTGTGGCTAAACTAGAAATGGCTAAATTAACCAGGAGTAAAGTTAGTATGGTTAAACTAACCAATGAATAAATAGTTTATGACAAAATCAATTATGAAAAAATTAATTATTGCTAAAATAAACATGAATGAAATAATTATAGCAAAATGAAACATGGTTAAATTAAAATTGTTAAAACTATATGAATAAATAAATTTGGCTAAACAAACCATTAATAGAATTAATGTGGTTAAATTAGCTAATGAATAAATATTTTATGAAAAAACCAATTATGAAAAAACTAATTATTGCTAAAATAAACATGAATGAAATAATTATGGCTAAAATGTTTATGGCGAACTTAAACATGGCTAAACTATAAATGGTTAAATTAACCATGAGTAAATAAATTTGGTAACTAACCAATAATAAAATTAATATGGGTAAACTAACTAATGAATAAATATTTTATAGCAAAATAAATTATGTAAAAATAAAGTATTACTAAAATAAACACAAATCAAATAATTATGGCTCAAGTCAAAATTATAAAAATAATTTAAAGTAAAATTAAACATGGCTAAACTACAAATGGTTAAAATTAACCATGACTAAATAAATTGGTTAAACTAACCACTAATAAAACTAATATGGTTAAATTAACTAATGAACAAATAATTTATGGCAAAAAACAATTATGAAAAATTAATCATGACTAAAATGAAAATGATTAAAATATCTATGGCAAAATTAAACATGGCTAAACTAGAAATGGTTATATTAACCATGAATACATAAATTTGGTTAAACTAACCACTAATAAAGTTTATATGGCTAAATTAACTTACGGATAAATATTTTATGTAAAAAAAATAAAAAATCAATTATGACTAAAATAAACACTGATGAAATAATTATGGTTAAAATCAAAATGATTAAAATAATTATGGAAAAAATTTAACATGACTAAGCTAGAAATGTTTAAACTAACCATGAGTAAATAAATTTTTCTAAACGAACCACTATATAAGTTAATATGGCTAAATTAACTAATGAATAAATATTTTATGTTTAAAAACCAAATATGTAAAAATTAATTATGACTAAAATAAACATGAATGAAATTATTATGGCTAAAATCAAAATGGTTAAAATAATTATGGCGAAACCGACCATGGTTAAATAACTGAACATGAGTAAATTCAATTTGGCTAGAATAAACATGAGCGAAATAATTATGGTAAAATAAAAGTGTTTAAAATAATTATAGCAAAACCAATCATGGTTAAATTAGCAATTTTTCAAAATTAATTATGGGTCTATTGAGTATGGTTGAATTTAATAGGGTAAAATAATAATATGTTAAAAAACTAAATATAACTAATTTAGTTATGCTTATAATAACTATGGTGAAATTCATTATGGCAAAACCAACAATGGCCCAGCTAGTAATGGTTAAATTAATTATGTTAAACTAATGATCATGGTTAAACTTATTAAAGCTATACCACTTATTATTAAGTTGACCATGGTTATAATTGCTAAATTACTTATGAGTGAACTAGTCATAATTAAATTAAATATGGCCAAAAAATGATGGAATATTTAATTATGGATGAATGAATTATGGTGAAATTAAATATGGCTAAACTGACCACGGTTAAAACATATGCAACTAAACATTATGGTTAATTAAACATGATTAAATTGACTATGGTTAAATTTTAATTGATTTTTTCATAAGTAGTTGAATCATAATTAATTTCAATATAGTCAATTTAACCATAATTATATAAACCATATATATATATATATATATATAAAGTTTAACCATAATTAATTTGGTCATGATTCATTTAGTTATGATTAACCAACTTTTACATTTTCCAACTTTTTTCTAATTAGTCAAACATAGTCAAAATGTTAAATGTAGTCCTAAGAGACCTAACTAGTATTAAAGTATGTAATTGGCCTTTTTGATTAAACCATTGGCCATTTTGACTAGACCTATTTAGTTAGCCCTATTGATTGAACATACTAAGTGTCCTTATTGACTAGGGCACTTGCCAATTTGACTAGATTGGGTGGTCTTATTGACTAGGCCATTAACCAATTTGACTTTGTGGTATTTTAAAATCCAATTTGACTAAATGTCTGATTTGAGTAATTGTCGAATTGGTGACTCTAGTCAAATTGATTAATCAAAAAATATCCATTGTCATTCAAGCCCTTGGCTTCTAGTCAAAAATATATGTCCCCTAGTTTTAAAAACCCATCTAGTCAACTTTGTCAATTTGAAAAAATAGGAATTTTTGTAGTGTCATGTTCACAAAAAATCGATAAAAAATCACAAAAATCACAATGTTTTTGGGAATTATAACTAAGAACTAGAACTAAAAGTAGAATTAAAATTAAGACATGCTTATTATTATGGCCATTGATGAAGTTGTCATTTCAATTTTGTTGTTACAAAATCTGCAAGGGATATGGTGTGATAATATCCCGATTTTGAACCAATTGATTAGGCAAATGAAGCCCCTATTGCAACAACATCCATAATTTTGTCATAATAGATTATCAAGGTTCTCTTTCCATGACCAATGATGAGGAAATTTTTTCCCAGTAAGTTTTTAAAAAGGATTCATGGGTCAACTAGTCACTTGAAACAAACTTTGTGTTGCATGCTTGAAATGATTCAAACGATCAAAATTCAAAAACCTTAAGGGATGTGAAAAACCCAAGGAAAGATGATGGGTGTTCTCAAAATGGAGTGGACAATTGGAAAAAAAGTGTGGGTGGGTGGATTTTCACCATTTTTTTGTTGACAATGATCTTATGGCGACCTAGGAATTTGAATTGCCATTACAGAAAGAGGAGGAAACTTTGGAACACTATGGAAGTTAGTTGGTTTTTTTTATTAGGTATTTTTTTAAACTATTTTTTTTCATTTGACAATGATGTTGTTACATTTTTCAAAGAAGGTGTAGTAGGAAAAAAAAATTCCATGTTGCTTGAATTTCAGGCATCACATTACTAATATATGTAGCCATTATTGTTATTGTAGAACATTTGAGTTGTTGTTGTTGTTGTGACTGCTTTGGAAATAAATTGAAATAGAAATATGTAAGACAAATGTTAACCACCAAGATTTCATATCTTTAGGTGAGTAGTTAATGTACCACATCCTTGAATGCACCATCCTACAAGGTCAATATCACATACATTTTTGTGGGTGGTGGATGCTCCATGGCCCACAATAGCATGTTAGCATGATTCATCACCTTCACACTACTAGTACTCCCATTCTCATTATACCCTACAAACAATCCACCATAAGGAGAATGAGCAAGACACATAAATATAGTCTAACACAACATCACACATGATTATTCAAGTACTTCCATGAAGTTTCTAAGGCATGATTGATTTCAAGCCATAGCTTCAAACTTAGTTGTTTTGATTCAATTGGGTTGGTTGGCAATGGATTTGTTAAAAAAAAAAGTTCTTGATGGAACTTCAAACTTGGGTTGATTTTATGGAGCTTTCAACATATTTGATTTGTTCATGAGTTGGATTTGTAACTTGAGAAAATAGTTTCACAGATCTTGAGAAAAGAAGACATGTGTACCAATTTGTAAAGAACTTGAGAAGAAAAGTTCTTGAACAAAAAAGATATATGAGAACCCATTTGCATAAAACTTCATAAAAAGCCTCTTGAGCAAAGAAAAGTTGGGTATGCATTTGTAAAGAATATGAGAAAGAAGTTTCATGACATGTTAGATTGATGGATGCAGCAAATAAGCTGTAAATCCTACTATGCAAAATCAACTATTAGAAGAAGGATTGACTCCTCTTGAGTCTATTAAAACCTCTCCACCCATGAAGCTGACAATCTTAATAATTGTATTTTGGAATTTTAAAATTGTCATAAAAAATAAAGTTCATAATTTTTTTTTTGCAATATACATAACCATGGTTATATAAATATATAAACTTTAGATCTAATATATATATAATCAATTCTTATCTTATGTTAAATAGATACGAAGACATTATATTTACTAAAATGAATCAGAAATATAATTCCAAATATAATTAATTATGTATAATGTGTTACTCAATATGTTACAAATAACAATATATTAAGACCAATATTTAAGTCAATAATATACATCATAAAAATAAAATTTACATAAAGATTTAAGTTATATATTTATGAAATATAAAATATTATTGACATGCTACAAATTAATTTAGCCTAGAATTTATTTATTATATGTCAAAAAAGTTTTAAATAAATTTTCAATCAGACATAGGATTAAATATGGGAGAGATCATTTTTTATTATTACTTGAACCATGAAAAATAGTGAAAAATCATGTCCTTTAATTTTTGAAAATTAGACATTAAAATCTTATTAAATTATAAATTTTATGTTTTCTTTTTGAAATGAGTTAAAAACTTCAAGGGGAATTTTTTTAAAATGTACATCATTGAAAAAATGTTAAGCGTGACCTTTCATTTTTTGATTTTGACAAATTATGAATTTTTAACATTAAATATTACATTTGACATTAAATTGTTAAGGGTGTTTTCTGTCTCTTTTGGTTTCACATTTTCTTTTTTAGTTTCCAATTATAGTTTATTGTAATTATCAATAGGTTGTTCCAAATATGAATATTAGAACATAAGAAACATTGTGGTTTCTTGCTTATTCACCAATAACAACATTTTAAAAACTTGCATTCTAAAAATAAAAAAGGAAAAACGTTTACATAAAATAAGAATAAACATGATTTAGAAATTTAAAATTCTTCAAAAGTTACAAAAAATGAAAGATCTTCTTTTCTATATCTAAATCATAGTTATACAAACTCATAATGTTGTTTGTAATTTAAACAATCATTAGCCTATATAAAGTTCAAAATTAAAATAATAAGTTGTTGATCACAAATTCAAAGTAATGTGTTTTCTCAATCTACTGGTTATTGTAACATATTAGTTATTAGTTCTCATAACAACCTAGTTAATTTAAGACCTATTAACAAAAAACTAAAATAACCTTAAGTTATACTATTTTTATTGGTTACTAATTGGTTTAACTAGTTATTGGATACATATTAAAAATTTGGGTTAACATAAACCCTAAACCCTTATACCATCAATGTGACCAATTTCACTTTACGTTCATTTTTATATATGTTATATCATACTGAAAGGTGAATAAATAATTTTGAAAACATGAATTTCATGATGTATTGGTGGGGAATCAAATATTTTAAAAATATTATTATGTATCATGTTTAATGGATTATCACAATACGATACATATATTGCATTTAAACTACATAACTTTGTTCAAATGACCTTTTACCATCAATGCGACCAAATTTTGCAATACCTTCATTTACTTGAATCAATATGTACATCATGATATATTGAACATGGAATATATATATTTTAAAAAATGTCTTTTTGTTTCATGGTTTAGGATATTATCGCAATATGATGTGAGTATTGTTTTCTTTCTATGTTTTGGTGTGGTAATGCAATACCCCTCCAAGTTTCAAAAGATATGTTATAGGATCCAAAGGATTTATGGGATATTCTACAAGGGGTATTGCATGCTTATTGAATATTCCTAGCCATTAGCAATACCCCTTTGATAGTTGAGACCAAATTCAGCTCATGGTGTTTATTGAATATGTCGCAACCCCACTTTGGCCAATTGTGAGGATGAAACTCACACTCCGAAAGTTGGGATTTGGAGTCCTCCGGGACTCCCAAATGTTTAGAGTTCGACAGCAGAGGCCAAAACACCTTGCATTGGGGTGTTCTTCAGATCATTGGAAAGGTCTTGAAGCGTAGATGTCCAAAGTGCCCTCGCATTGGTCATTTGGACATCTGCAGCCCACGTTATGGGCAAAAGAAGGGCCAGGAGTCAAACTGGCAGTTTGACTCCCGACCATTAAAAGTTGGGAATCGACCTCTTCCTGACATCCTATTATGGAGTGCAACATGGCGTTGGAAATCTCTCGAAGAGAGCTACAACTTTGGTTTAGACCTTGTCTTGATTGGACTTTGCAGTTGGGAGATATGAACTTCCAAAGTTCTGGGACTCCAACCTGGGACAGTTACGGGACTCCAACTTGGGAGTCCCGGGGAAAAAGAGCCATTTGGATGTAGCCTCTGCGGAGCGTTACAGAGAATAATATATGGGGGAAGGTGGTGGCTTCCCCCGAGTCCGGGCCGTGGTGAGTCTTGTGTGTCAAAGTGCCCGGGGCTTGTCCCAGCACCTTAGGGTGTTCCCGAATGTGAATTAACCCTTTCGTGGTCGGTTTTGGATGTAGATTCAAGCTTGATAATCTAATCCCTCTTCCTAGTCTAATCCCGAGACTTTTAGCACACCCCTCTACCCCTCTATAGTGCTGCAAGTCGGGAGCGGCCCTCAAGTCCCAACTTTCTGCAACTCTACGTAATTGGACCCTCAAGTGGGTTCAACCCGAAACTTGGGAGCGCGTCAGAATACCCCAAACAAGGTATTGCTTTGCTTGAAGATTTTGGTAGGGCTATGAAATATCCTTCCAAGTTTCAAAATATATGTTATGGAGCCTAATGTATTTCTAGGATAGCCTAAGAGGGGTATTGTAAGTCTATTGAATAGTTATGGCCATGAAAATTACCCCTCCAATAACATAGACCCATGGTGTTTAATTGTAGAATACAACTAATGAAGGTATTGATTTTTTCATTGGTTTTCATAAGGCTACACAATACCTTTCCATGTGTCAAAAGATATGTTATGGAGCCCAATGTATTTCTAATATACCTTAAGAGGGTATTGCATGTTTAGTGAGTCCTTTTGGGCACAAACAAGACCCTTCTAATAGCTTGGACCAAAATAATTCAGCCCATTGTGTTATAGTGTAGCCCAATGAGGGTATTGTAATCCTTTTAGGTTTTGTTAAGGCTTTGCAATACTTTTCCAAGTTTTAGAAGATATGATATGGAGCCCAAATTATTTCAGGGTTATCCAGAATGGGGTGTTGCATGTTCAATGAGTATTTTGTTCTATGAACTTGAGCATAACATACATTAAATGCGTTTAAATTGAAGTGGAGTTCTATATCGCTTTGCTTATCCAATTGGTTTGCAATACCCCAATGGGAAGCACATTTTAAGCAAAACTTGCAATACCTTTATGTAAGGTGTGTCAAATAATTTATTCGTCCCCTTATTTATTTGTTTGAGTGAAC
This sequence comes from Sphagnum tenellum, assembly GCA_963921925.1. NCBI lineage: Eukaryota > Viridiplantae > Streptophyta > Sphagnopsida > Sphagnales > Sphagnaceae > Sphagnum > Sphagnum tenellum. Next base: position 24,369,934 of record OY998144.1, read on the forward strand.
AAGTCTAAGCTCCCTACAATACCTTCATTTTATTCTTTTTTCATTGTTGTTAATCGTTGGGGTCTATTGGAGTGGCAACCATGTAGGTAGGTGTAGCCATTTAGGTGGGGTTTGGTAGGTACCTAGGTGCACCATCCATCCACATTGGTGCGCTGGTGGGTGCTGGTTCACTCTGGCCTGATGAACCCACCCAAAAGGTCTAATGGAATAGGACCTACAATTGATCCGCAAATGAAGTTGGGGAAGTTGGGAAAGTTGGTGTTATAAATAAATTCAAGGAAGTTGAATTCTAAAAAGTTCAAAAGTAAGAGAATTCAACACATTTTCAAATTCAACTTCCCTGTGTATAAACTATAACAGACTCTGACTTTTGCAACTCCCTTTACTAATTGGCTTTTCATCATTTGTCAAACTTTCCAAAAGTTGCAAGGCATTTTACACAAGGAGAAGTTCGCAAACCCTTCTTGTCGTGATAGGTGTATTTATAATTTGATGTGTAACTTGATCACACAATTATTTAGGTAATTGTTTAACGGGGTGTAGGATTCCCTAATTTGGTCATGGTGCATAGATTTATGTCATGTGCACCATGTGATATTGTTTCCTTGTGATTAATTGTGGAATCACATGGGGAACCATGTGATGTTGTTTCCTTGTGATTAATTGTGAAATCACATGGGGAACCATGTGATGTTGTTTCCTTGTGATTAATTGTGAAATCACATGGGGAACCATGTGATGTTGTTTCCTTGTGATTAATTGTGAAATCACATGGGGAACCATGTGCTGTTGTTTCCTTGTGATTAATTGTGAAATCACATGGGGAACCATGTGATGTTGTTTCTTTGTGATTTTGTTCCTTTTGATTATTTTGAGAACCATGTGGTGGATAAGTTTTAGGAAGTTTTTTGATTAGTTTTCTTTTGGTTAGTATTTAAGGAGGTGTTTGTGACCTTGAGAAACACGTTCATTTGTACAAAGTTATAGTATGAATACAAAGTTTATGAGAATTAAAGTTTTGATTTTGAAAAACTTTTGGTTTTGAATAGTTTTGGTGTTGTTTGTGTGTAGTTCATGGTAGGAGAATGGTGAGGCTTGCATAGTCAATAAAAGAGTGAAAGGATAATTTTATAACCAAGAACATAGATTTCATAGCTACGTAGTAATCATACATAGTTTCGGTCCTAAACCTGTTGGTGTTGTACATCTTTTTGGTTTCATAACTGGGACCCGAGTCTATGTTTATTGTGTTGTGAAATTCTATTGTTGAATTGTGTTGAGAAAAATAATTATGTTGTTGAAAATTTAGTGGGAAGAAGGAAAGAAAAGAAAAGAACAAATTATTTGTTTTGTTTTAGAACGAGGAATGTAAGGCAATTTGTTTATCCCCGAATCATGGATGGAAGTGGCCACATGGGTGGAGGAGATTCAACTTGTGGCAATGGAGATTACAAAAGGCAAGCCATGCCGAGTTGGATGCATGATTTAGCGCGTGAAGCAGCATCATGAAGACCATAAACACGAGTCATTTTGTTTGACCCTAAGCTTGCTTTTGGTATTATTTGTAATACAAAATAGAAATCAATATGGTTATTCCAGTTTTAGGGGAAGTAAGGGTGAAGACCTTGAAATGTTTTTAATGGAATATAAATGGGCTTGTATTGGTACGGGGCTTAGAACAATTGCAGAATGGCTTAATTTTCTTCTTGAATTTTTAGAAGGTACAACATCACTTGGTTTGAATGACAAATGGAAGAGTTGAAGGGATCATGGAATGACATAACTGAGGCTCTAGTGAAGGAGTTTTCTACAAAGAATGTCTACCAAAACTTAATACTTAAACTAAGTCAACTAAAACAGGGGGCTTTAAAGTGAGTAAAAGAGTATAAGGAGAGGACAATGATGTTGCAAAATAAACTCCAAGGGTGTTTTAGGGCACAAGGTCATGAAGGAACTGATATAATTTTTGCAAGAGTCAATGCATTGGTATCAGAACATTTCACCATTGGTTTGTTGTGACAATTACGACAACAAGTGAGATACGGACAAACGGCGACGTTCGATGAAGCAGCGGAGGTTGCCGAAAAGAAGGAGGTGAGCATGGAGGAAGTTCCACGACCAATTATGCAATCCATGTTGAAAATAGTTCAATTCTCAATTGAACCAGAGCTGCGGAAGCATCTGGAAGTGAGCTATCGCATGGAGTCAGGCATGGAACAAATGATAAATCAAATGAACCAGCTAAGCCTCCATCTATTACCACCAAGAAGTAGTAAGAGCAGAGACGTGGAAAGGGACCTGTCAACAATTCAATTTTACAAGTGTCGGAAGATGGGACATCATTCAAGAGAATGTCCAAACTTGGCAGCCTTGGCTACTAGAAAAAACGCGAATTCCTCTACCCGAAGGTTTTCTGTAGAAAAGAAGGGCAAAGCTCAAGTGCATTTAATTGAGCCGATAAGTGAAGGGCGAGAAAAGGCTTTGATGGGTTTGGAGAAGAACTTAAAATTCCTTGAGGATGCGATGGATGTCATGGCCGAAACTAAATAATTGGCGGAAGACACTACTCATCTTGACGCAAACATCAGGAGGCTCAAGGAGATGGCGAGAGCCCCAAAAGAAAAGAAAAAGAATTGAAGGCGGAGGTTTGGCTTCCAAGACTTTTTAATTTTTAAAGATTCTGGCCGTTATTCAGTGGTAAAGGATGTGGGATTGTAGAAAGCAGACATCACCATCGGACAATTGGTGGCAATGGTGTCGTCAGCTCTAAGGGAGTTGAGAAAAGGTTTGTCAACACCTAAAGTCCCAAAGGTACTCACACCTTTGAATGCCATAGCAACTGAGTGCGAATGTGATCCAATCATTGATGTGTAATGTAATGGATCAGTGTTGCGTGGAGTGTTGGTGGATGGAAAGGTAGGAGTCAATGTGATGACAATTCCTACAATGAGGTACTTAGGCTTGAAAATTAATAGGTCAGCCTCAATAACTTTGAAAATGGTTAACAAATGAGTTGTTAGGCTAGAAGGAGTCATTAGAAATGTTGTGATCACTATAATGAGGGTTTCTACTATTATGGATTTCCATGTGGTATTAGAAGAAGATGGGGCTTATCCAATGAGATTATGTAGGCCTTAGTTAATAAAGTCGCATGCAAAGAACTATTGGGGCGAAAGATACATGACCATCGGAGTTCATCTTAACCGATAGAAGGGTCCATTTGCCAATTTTGTGAAAAACACTGGAGGGATGAGTGAATATGAGGATGAATCAGAAACAGACCAAAGCTCTAACTCTAAAGGGATTTACACAGATGATTCTAGTGAAGAGGAAATAAGGTTATATGGTTTGGAGACAATCCCCAAGATTGGAGTTTTGTTAGATCAAAGGGTTCAAGGGGATGATAACCAATCACTTCCATGCGTGTTTATAGAAAGAGAAGTCGAGGAGTGGATAAGCAAGATTCAACTGGGACCAGACCTTCAACTGGGACCAGACCTGCAACCGGAGGAGAGAAATCAATATGAAGATTTACTACGTAAATATATCCATCTTTTTATTTTCAGCTCCAAGGACCTGAGGGAGGTCACCATGGAACAACACAAAATTGAACTATTACTAAATGCCAAACCGAATAGGGCCAAGCAAGGGAGGTGGAACCCAAGATACACAGCCATGGTGAAGGAGGAGCTTGACAAGTTGTTGGAGGCAGGGTTCATTAGGCCTGTGGAGACAACTAAGTGGGTTTCTCTTATGGTGTTAACATTAAAGAAGGGCATGTGTCAACTACAAAGCTTTAAACAAAGTAACTAAGAAAGACCGATACCCTTTGCCATTTTGTGAAGAAATTTTGGAAGAAGTAGCAGGGCACGAGATGTACACATTTGCATATGGGTACAAGGGTTACCATTAGGTGAAAATTGTTCCAGAAGATCAATTGAAGACCACATTCACGACACCTTGGGGAACATTTTGTTACACAGTAATGCCTTTTGGTTTGTGTAATGCTCCAGGGACATTTCAATGTTTAATGAACAAGGTTTTTGATCCATTATTGGGCCTTTTTCTATGGGTTTTCATTGACGACTTTGGAGTTTATAGTGATAGAGCTTCTCACTTTGCCAAACTTGAATTAATCTTTCAACGTTTGGATAGTTTGGGAGTGACTTTAAGCCCTGAGAAAACCACAATTGGTTTTTCAAAAAGGAAGATGGTTGGACACATTGTTTTAAAGGATGGGGTAGCCACAGATCCCGAGAAGCTTGATAGGATTTCAAAGCTTCCCTTTCCCACCACGAATAAAGCCCTTCGAAATTTTTTAGGGATGGTGGGATATCATCGCAGGTTCATACACATGTTTGTAGCAAAAGCACATCCTTTAACACGATTCTTGCGTGAAGATGCACTTACACTAATGGAGGATGAAGTGTCAAGACGGGCATTTAAACAATTAAAGTCAGCTCTTTAAGTTGCGCCAATCCTTCCGACTCCAGATTGGAACAAACCATTTTTAGTATATTGTGATGCATCTGGAAAAGCGATGGGGAACACCCTATCACAATTGGACAAAAATGGGCATGACCATCCCATTCATTTTGCTAGTAAACAATTAATTTCAGCAGAGAAAAATTATACTATGACCGAATAGGAAGGTCTTGTAGTTATTTTCTTTCCTAAGAATTTTTGCCATTACTTGTTGGAGTACAAGGCCAAAATTGTGACAGATCACAAGGGCTTAACTTATTTGGTCAACAAGCCCAATCCAAATGGTCAACTTGCTCGATGGTTATTTTTGATGGAGGAATTTGACATTGACATTGTCCATCATCCAGGGAGGCGACATGGCAATGTTGATGGCCTTACAAGAGCATATGAAGAAGTGGGTGATGTTTCAGAGGATGACAACTTTTCGGATATTGTAATCATGTCCATTAATGTAGAAGAAGCACTTGAAGAATATCGATAAATCATTCAATACTTAGATGGCATGAGTTTTCTAAATGGAGCCACAAAGGTAGTACGAACAAGAATTGCACACAAGAGTCGAAATTACTCGATGATAGGCAATCAACTCTAGTTCCAAGGAAAGGATGGTGTTTTACGCTGAACCATTAGAAAACGTGACACTTCACTTCTTTTGTATGAGTTTCATGATGGGTTCTGTGAAGGCCATTTTGCGGGACGAATCACTGCATAAAAGATTTTGCAAGCAGGTTACTATTGGCCCACCCTCTTCAAGGATGCCCATGATTATTGCAGGAGTTGTGATGTGTGTCAAGCCTATGCACAAAGGTCTATTGTAAGGCCCTTTACATCCCATACCCCCTTTAGGACCTTTTGAAAAATGGGAAATTGATTTAATGGGCCCATTGCCAATAACTAGGAGAGGCCATCGATTCATTGTAGTTCTCACATACTACCTCACAAAGTTTGCAAAAGTACGCGCTTTGAAGTCCATAGTGAAACAAGAAGTAGCACGATTTTTGTGTGAACAAGTCTTTATTCGATTTGGGACACCATTTGAAATTGTTTCTGATAATGGTCCCAAGTTTTTGAATAAGGTTGTGGAAAACTTGTTAGCACGCCTTGTAGTGAAACACAAGTTTACCACTATGTATAAGCCTAGCATTAATGGCTTAGTAGAAAGGACCAATAGGACATTGTGTTCCATGTTTGCAAAAGAGGCAAAGGTTCATGTGAACATTTGTGATTGGGATTTCAAGATCCACCATGTTGTGTGGGTTTACGACACCACATACAAAACTGCCACATGGTACTCACCTTTTCATTTAACTTATGGGATGGAAATGCTTTTACCCATTGAGCTCGAAGTAATGATTTTACGCATCGCCACAACGATTAGACTTCCTTTGGCTGAATCCCAACACCATCGATTGTTGCAACTTAACAAGTTGAATGAATTGTAGTTGAAAGCCTACTAATCCATTGAAGTCGCACATGTTCAAACAAAGAAGGCTTTCGACAAGAAGGTGAAGAAAAAGGAGTTCATGGGGAACCATGTGATGTTTCCTTGTGATTTTGTTCCTTTTGATTATTTGGGGAACCATGTGGTAGATAAGTTTTAGGAAGTTTTTTGATTAGTTTCCTTTTGATTAATATTTAAGGAGGTGTTTGTGACTTTGAGAAACACCTTCATTTGTACAAAGTTATGATATGAATACAAAGTTTGTGAGAATTGAAGTTTTGATTTTGAATAGTATTAATGTTGTTTGTGTGTAATTCATGGTAGGAAAATGGTGAGCCTTGCATAGCTAATAAAAGAGTGGAAGGATAATTTTATAACCAAAAACATAGGTTTTATAGCTATGTAGTAATCATACATAATTTCGAGCCTAAACCCATTGGTGTTGTACATATCCAATAAGAAAAGGGGGAGGACCTCCTGAAAGGAAGCCTAGCCTAGAAAAACCCTCACCTTCTACAACAATACATCTCAAAATAAGGATCGCATGTGCATGTTGTAACGCCACTTACACCCGCTACCTAAAAGACTTTGCTTAAAATGATGATTAATAAGTGATGCAAGAACACCTCCAGAGGTACTCAGTATGCGACCTTGCAAAAATATATATTTTCACATTCAAGTTTTAGTTATTTACTTTTTTGCAACCCCACCCATAAAACTGAAACCGGGACAGCAAATAGCTGGGGGTAATAGCAACTAGGTAATAGCAAACCAGTTGGACCAATTATTATGATTGACCAATCAGGAACACTGAGCACCATTCAGATCATGTTTATTACACTCTTTTCTGCAAATGCACAACATTGCAGGGCCTTTTTACTCGCAGATCGGCCTCGGGATGCTTGCTTTGGTGACTCTGTAACTCCATGTGTAACTCAACGTAAATACAAAATTAACTAGGTAATTATTTAAAGGGATAAGTGATAAAATTCCTTAAAGTAAATTTGGTCATTGACTTTCACATAGGAAAAAGTCATATGCACATGTGATTAATTATCTTGTGATTATTTTATGGGGGATCACATGGGTAATTATCTTTTAATGTGGAATCACATGGGTAGACATGTGATTAATTATCTTGTGATTATTTTATGAGGAATCACATGGGTAATTATCTTTTAATGTGGAATCACATGGGTAGACATGTGATTAATTATCTTGTGATTATTTTATGTGATAGGTAATTTCTTGAGTAGTTTCCTTTGGGTTAGTATTTAAGGAGGTGTTTGTGACCTTGAAACAGACCTTTCAATTTGTACAAAGTTGTGATGTGAATAGAAAGTTTGGGAGAATGGAAGTTTGAGATTTGAGAAGCTTTTGGTTGTGAATAATTTTGGTGTTGTTGTTGTGTAGTTCATTGTAGGAGAATGGTGAGGTTTGCATAGGCAATAGAAGGGTGGAAATACAATTTTACAACCAAGAACATAGATCCCATAGTTATGTAACAATCTTTCATAACTTCGGTCCTGTACCCGTTCTTGTCTTACATCTTTTTGGTTCCGTAATCGGGACCCGAGTCTATGTAGATTGCGTTGTGAAATTGTGTTGTTAAATTGTGTTGTGTAATTTAACTGCGTTGTGAAATTATGTTGTGCAATTTAATTGTGTTGTGAAATTATGTTGTGCAATTTAATTGTGTTGTGAAATTGTGTTGTTAAATTGTGTTTGTGGAATTGTGTGGATAAAACTTAATTGTGTGGTTGAAAGTTTAGTGGGAAGAAGGAGAGAAAAGGGAAGAACAAATTGTTGTCTTCTTTTGCAACGAGGAATGCAAGGCACTTTGTTTATCCGCGAATCATGGATGGAAGTGCTCACATGGGTGGAAGAGGTTCAACTTGTGGCAATGGAGATTACGGAAGGCAAGCCATGTCGAGTTGGATGCACGATTCAACGCGTGAAGCAACACTATGAAGACCATAAACATGAGTCCTTTTGTTTGACCCCAAGCTTGCTTTTGGATTTGACTTGTAATCCTAGACATGAATTAGAATTGGATTTGTGGAAATCTAAGAAGATTCGTAGAGAAAAGTTGTAGGCAAGAAAGGGAAAGAGGATGGCACGTGTTAAGCCATATGAAAAAATGTAAACAAAAGTTTATAAAAGATAGGGAGTGTTCTTAAGTAAGCCCATGGTTGTTAAACCTTGTTGAAACCTTTAGACTTTTTATATAAAAAAAATGTTATAGGTTGTTGAAAGAAATAAAAATATATGTTTTATTTCTAAGAATCCTGTTTTAGTAAAGACACTAATGTCAATGTTGGGAGAGGCTTCTGACTCCCCTGGTACACAGTTTCCCGAAGATAGGCAACAAACCCCATCTTTGACATTAGGAGTTGTTAGGCCAAGATCACTTGTAGAAAGACCTTTGGAAGAGCCTAGAATTGTAGGTGAACCAAGTGTGGTAGTGTCACAACTACGTAGACGACGAGACGAATCTGGACCTCAACCCGATTCAGAACCTGCAAGGCAACGCCAAAGGACTATCACACAAGAACAACATTTATTTGTCTGGCTTAGGAAGAAGGATGCGACTCCAGATTATGCTAGAACCAACAACCTGCATGTCATGTGGAGTGGAGGCGTCATTGATACTCGTGATGATCATGATATTGTAAATGTTGTCTTTCAGTCCAGGCACTTAAATAGAGTAATGGTTGGATTAGAAATGTCTGGTCCTTTTAGAGATTTACATCGAGAAGATAGGGAGGATTTTATTGTGAGCGCAAATCAAGCCATCAGAAATTTCCTTATTCATGAGGAAAGGTTATAAAAGCTAAGTTATAGCTAGTTCAAAGAATTAATTAGTTTGGGGAATTTCCTTTTAGAGACAAAATAAGAATCAATATGGTTATTCCAGTTTTCAGGGGAAGTAAGGGTGAAGACCCTGAAGCCTTTTTAAGGGAATATAAACGGGCTTGTATTGGTACGGGGCTTAGAACAGCTGTAGAATGGCTTAATTTTCTTCCTGAATTTTTAGAAGGTACGGCATCATTTTGGTTTGAACGACAGACAGAAGAGTTGAAGGGATCATGGAATGACATAACTAAGGCTCTAGTGAAGGAGTTTTCTGTGAAAAATGTCTACCAAAACTTAATGCTTGAACTGAGTCAACTAAAGCAAGGGGCTTTAGAGTCAGTAAGAGAGTATAAGGATAGGACAATGACATTGCAACATAAACTCCAAGGATGTCTTAGGGCACAAGGTCATGAAGGGACTGATCCACTCTTTGCGGGAGTTAATGCAGTAGTATTAAAGCATTTCACCATTGGTCTGTTGTCAGAATTATAACAACAAGTAAGATACGAACAAGTTGCGACGTTCAATGAAGCAGCTGAGGTGGCCGAAAAGAAGGTGGCAAGCATGGAGGAAGTTCCACGACCAACTGTGCAAACCACGGTGAAAACAGTTCAATTCACAACTGAACCAGAGGTGCGGAAGCATCCGGAAGTGAGTTCTCGCATGGAGTCGGCCATGGAACAAATGATCAATCAAATGAACCAGCTAAGCCTCCATCTACTGCAGCCAAGGACTAATAAGAGCAGAAACGTGGAGAGGGACCTGTCAACTGTTCAATGTTACAGGTGTCGAGAGATGGGACATTATTCAAGAGAATGTCCAAACTCGCCAGCCTTGTCTACCAGAGAGAATGCAAATTCTTCTACTCGAAGATTTTCAGCATAAGAGAAGGGCAAGGCTCAAGTACATTTAATTGAGCCAATGAGTGAAGGGCGCGAAAAGGCTTTGATGGGTTTGGAGAAGAGCCTTCAACTTCCTGAAGATGCGATGGATGTCATGGCCCAAGCTAAACGACCAATGGAAGGCACTTCTCATCCCGACACAAGCATCAAGAGGTTCAAGGAGATGGCGAGGGCCCCAAAAGAGAAGAAAAAGAACCGGAGACGGAGGTTTGGATTCCAAGACTTTCCAATTTCTAGAGATTCCGGTCCTTATTCGGTGGTGAAGGATATGGGATCTCAGAAAGCGGACATCACCATTGGACAGTTGGTGGCGATGGTGCCGTCAGCTCGAAGGGAGCTAAGAAAGGGATTGTCAGCACCTAAAGTCCTAAAGGTACCCACACCTTTGAATGCCATAGCAGCCGAGCGCGAATGTGATCCGATCATTGATGTGCAATGTAATGGATCAGTGTTGCGTGGAGTGTTGGTGGATGGAGGGGCAGGAGTCAATGTGATGACGATTCCAGCAATGAGGTACCTGGGCTTGAAAATTGATAGGCCCGCCTCAGTAACATTGAAGATGGCTAACAAGCGAGTTGTTAGGCCAGAAGAAGTCATTAGCAATGTTGTGATCACTGTAATGAAGGTCTCTACCATTGTAGATTTCCATGTGGTTTTGGAGGAAGATGGGGCTTATTCAATGATATTAGGAAGGCCTTGATTAACGAAGTCACATGCAAGGAATTATTGGGGCGAGGGGTACATGACCATCGGAGTTCGTCCTAACCGACAAAAAGTTCCATTTGCCAATTTTGTGAAAAGCTCTGGAGGGATGAGTGAATATGAAGATGAATCAGAAACAGACCAAAGTTCTAGCTCTGAAGGGATTTACACGGATGATTCTAGTGAAGAGGGAGTAGGGCTATATGCCTTGGAGACAATCCCCAAAGTTGGAGCTTTGTTGGATCAAAAGGGTCAAGGGGGTGATAACCCATCCACTCCATGCATGTTAACAGAAGGAGAGGTCGAGGGGCGGCTAAGCAAGATTCAACTAGGACCAGACCTTCGACCGGAGGAAAGGAAGCAATATGAGGATTTACTACGTAAGTATATCCATCTTTTTGCTTTTAGTTACAAGGACCTGAGGGAGGTCACCATGGAGCAACACAAGATTGAACTGCTACCAAATGCCAAACCGATCAGGGCCAAGCAAGGGAGGTGGAACCCAAGATACACAGCCATGGTGAAGGAGGAGCTTGACAAGTTGTTAGAGGCAGGGTTCATTAGACCTGTGGAGACAACTGAGTGGGTTTCTCCTGTGGTATTGGCGTTGAAGAAAAATGGCAAGCTGAGAGTATGCATCAACTACAAAGCTTTAAACAAAGTAATAAAGAAGGATCGTTACCCTTTGCCATTTTGTGAAGAAATTTTGGAGGAGGTAGCAGGGCACGAAATGTACACATGTGGAGATGGATACCGAGGCTACCACCAAGTGAAAATTGCTCTAGAGGATCAATTGAAGACCACGTTCACCACACCATGGGGGACATTCTGTTACACCGTAATGCCCTTTGGTTTATGCAATGCTCCAGGGACATTTCAACGTTTGATGAACAAAGTCTTTGAACCGTTCTTGGGCCTTTTTCTACGAGTTTTCATTGACGACTTTGGAGTTTATAGTGATAGAGCTTCTCACCCCGCCAAACTTGAGTCAGTCTTTCAACGTTTGGACGATTCAGGAGTGACTTTGAGCCCTGAGAAAACCACAATTGATTTTTCGGAAGGGAAGATGGTTGGACACATTGTGTCAAAGAATGGGGTAGTTACAGATCCTGAAAAGCTTGATAGGATTTCAGGGCTTCCTTTTCCCACTTCGAAGAAAGCTCTTCGAGGTTTCTTGGGGATGGTGGGTTACTATCGAAGGTTCATACACATGTTTGCAGCAAAAGCACGTCCTTTAACACGATTCTTGCGTGAAGATGCACCTGTTCCAATGGAGGACGAGGTGTCAAGGCAAACATTCGAACAATTGAAGTTAGCTCTTCAAGTGGCGCCAATCCTTCGGACTCCAGATTGGAACAGACCCTTTTTGGTGTATTGTGATACATCTGGAGAAGCGATGGGCAGCACCTTATCACAATTGGACGAAAATGGGCATGACCATCCCATTCATTTTGCTAGCAGACAATTAACTTTAGCAGAGAAGAATTATACTGTGACCGAGCAGGAAGGTCTTGCAGTTATTTTCTCTCTTAAGAAGTTTCGCCATTACTTGATGGGGTACAAGGCCAAAATTGTGACAGATCACAAGGCTTTAACCTACTTGGTCAACAAGCCCAATCCAAGTGGTCGACTTGCTCGATGGCTACTCTTGATGGAGGAGTTTGACATTGACATTGTCCATCGTCCAGGGAGGCGACATGGCAATGTAGATGGCCTTACAAGAGCATATGAAGGAGTGGGTGATGTTTCAGAGGATGATGACTTTCCCGACGCTGCAATCATGTCCATCAATGCAGAAGAAGCACCTGAAGAATATCGGGAAATCATTCAATACCTAGATGGCATGAGGTTCCCAGATGGAGCCACAAAGGCAATACGAACAAGGATTGCACACAAGAGTAGAAATTACTCGATGATAAGCAATCAGCTCTACTTCCAAGGGAGGGATGGAGTTTTACGACGAACCATTGGAAAACGTGACATATCACGTCTTTTGTACGAGTTTCATGATGGGTTCTGTGGAGGCCACTTTGCAGGACGAATCACTGCAGAAAAGATTTTGCAAGCAGGTTACTATTGGCCCACCCTCTTCAAGGATGCCCATGATTACTGCAAGAGTTGTGATGTCTGTCAAGCCTACGCACAAAGGTCTACTGTAAGTGGCCCTTTACATCCCATACCCCCTTTAGGACCTTTTGAAAAATGGGGAATTGATTTGATGGGCCCATTGCCAATGACTAGGAGAGGGCATCGATTCATTGTAGTTGCCACAGATTACCTTACAAAGTTTGCAGAAGTACGTGCCTTAAAGTCTTCAGTAAAACAGGAAGTAGCGCGATTTCTGTATGAACGAGTTTTTACTCGATTTGGGGTGCCACTTGAAATCGTTTCTGATAATGGACCTTAGTTTTTGAGTGAGGTTGTGGAAAACCTGTTAGCACGCCTTGCAGTGAAACACAGATTTACCACGATGTATAAGCCTAGCACTAATGGCCTAGTAGAAAAGACCAATAGGACTTTGTGTTCCATGTTGGCAAAAGAGGCCGAGGTTCATGTAAATATTTGTGACTGGGATCTCAAAATTCACCATGTTGTGTGGGTTTACAACACCACATACAAAACTGCCACAGGGTACTCACCTTTCCGTTTAACCTAGGGATGGAAGCGCTTTTACCCATTGAGTTAGAAGTGATGACATTACGCACTGCCACAACGATGAGACTTCCTTTGGATGAATCCCAACGTCATCGATTGTTGCAACTTAATGAGTTGGATGAGTTGTAGTTGAAAGCCTACCAATCCATTGAAGTCGCTCAGGCTCAACAAAAGAAGGCTTTCGACAAGAAGGTGAAGAGAAGGGAGTTCAAAGAAGGTGACCTTGTCATGATGTTTGACGCTCGACATCATCGTAGGGCTTATAAGAAACTGTTGCCCAAGTGGTTTGGACCTTTTGTTATCAAGAAGGTGTTTGCTGATAATGGGTCATATGAGCTTGAAAATGTTGATGGCACACCATATCTAGACCGCATTAATCATGACAAATTGAAGAAGGTTTTGGATATGTGATTCCGAGGACGGAATCCATAATGAGTTTGGGAGTGATGTAACTCCATGTGTAACTCAACGTAAATACAAAATTAACTAGGTAATTATTTAAAGGGATAAGTGATAAAATTCCTTAAAGTAAATTTGGTCATTGACTTTCACATAGGAAAAAGTCATATGCACATGTGATTAATTATCTTGTGATTATTTTATGGGGGATCACATGGGTAATTATCTTTTAATGTGGAATCACATGGGTAGACATGTGATTAATTATCTTGTGATTATTTTATGAGGAATCACATGGGTAATTATCTTTTAATGTGGAATCACATGGGTAGACATGTGATTAATTATCTTGTGATTATTTTATGTGATAGGTAATTTCTTGAGTAGTTTCCTTTGGGTTAGTATTTAAGGAGGTGTTTGTGACCTTGAAACAGACCTTTCAATTTGTACAAAGTTGTGATGTGAATAGAAAGTTTGGGAGAATGGAAGTTTGAGATTTGAGAAGCTTTTGGTTGTGAATAATTTTGGTGTTGTTGTTGTGTAGTTCATTGTAGGAGAATGGTGAGGTTTGCATAGGCAATAGAAGGGTGGAAATACAATTTTACAACCAAGAACATAGATCCCATAGTTATGTAACAATCTTTCATAACTTCGGTCCCGTACCCGTTCTTGTCTTACAACTCCATCATCGAATTAAAAGAAAAGAAAAAGAACGATGCTGTTTACAACATGAAACAGCCTCCGAGCAGGGTGTTATCAAAATACGGGCTCATGGACATTGCCTTAGATGGGTGCTTATTTTGAGAATGCCAAGGTGTTCAGGCCTCATGAAATTAGAAAAAAAGGAATAAAAAAACACTGTTTATGACATGAAACAGCTTTCCGAGCAGGGTGTTAACAAGATATGTAAACGGTTGACCTTGTCGTAGGTGGGCGTGCACTTATTTTGAGAACGCCTCGTTCCTCAGGTGTATTATACTACTCTAAGGGCTTATTGACTCTGCCTCAAGTGGGTTGCTTATTTTGAGAATGCCCCCACTCCTTAGCCGTCACATTAAAGTCATCGGATTTTATTATTTCTCAAATTTTACTTTTGAAATGAGTCATGAAATTACAAGAACAGATAAGAAATTTTTCCAAAAGACAGTCATTCGATGAAAGAGGATAAATATTGCCACGCAAACTGACTGAACTGACTCATAGTGACTAGACAGAACCGGTCCTTCCAATCATCCATCCATCCATTTGTTCGTTCATTCATTCATTCATTCATTCCGCGTCAGGATGATGATATCTCTCTCTCTCTTCTACCGTAGGAGCTAGTTGGTAGTTATTTCATCCGCTAGGAAACATTTCACTTTTCATCCACCTGCCAGTTGGTGGTTGTTTCATCCATTGAGGGGGACATGGATGCACTATGTCATCACCATGAATGGGATGAATATGAAATTGGATGGATGAATGATGTCTGGTAAATTACGACCACTCTGTCATCACCATGACATTAAAATGAATTCTTGATGTGTGGTAGATAATTTCCTGACTACGTCATGACCATGAATGGATGAATGAATTGGATGGATGGATGGATGGATGGATGATGTCTAGTGGATTTGCAACACAATCTGTATTTGCCATGAATGGATGAACAGATGGATGGATGTATGCATGGATGGATTACTGACACAATACGTCGCTCGCGATGAATGGATGAATAGATTACCGAACACAATACGTTGAATGGATGGATGAGAGGATGATCGATGCCTCCTCATTACTTCGTCACCGTGGATGGGGAGCTGCTGCTCCTGCTGCAGGTGAGTTTGCAGAAGTTTCCAGAAGCATCGCTTGGGAGTTTGTTGTTGCTGTTGGTGGCGTTGTCGACAGTTGCCCTATGAATCTCTGTCTCTGTCTCTCTCTCTCCCCGTGCATTGTCTCCTCCTCTCCTCCATCGCCGATTTCTTGCATCTCGAAAAACCTTGCAGCATTGCAAATTTCAGTTTCAAATTCCAGGTAGCTTCCCTGCCGCACCATGAACAGATTAGTATTATTTTCTTTACTCTCTGCTTAAGTTCTTTCAATTGTCTCACCGTCGACTTTTTCTGCTTACAGTTCAAAATAAAGGAGGAGGGGTGGTGGCAGACGCGAATATTATTACAAGCACGACGACAGTCTCGGCAGGAAAGCGATTAATCTATTTTTACACTAAGAGGATACAAGTTGCGGAGGAAAGATAGAAGAGAGTCTAAGTGGATGGCGGCGGGGAAGGAGGAAGTGAAAGGAGGAGGAGGAGGAGGAGGAGGTACAACAGTAGAAGATAAGCGTAAGACGGGTATTGTGCAGGCGGAGGTGGACCGCATGAAGCAGTTTTCTTCCAGCAGCGGATACGCGACACAACGGCTGCGTGTCCTCGACAAAATGCTGGAGCTTCTCTCCAAGGTCTGTATTATTTTTAATTATTTTTTTAAGGTGTAATTTGTCCTTGATTGAGAGCTGGAGGCAATTATGTTGCCAAGATTTTCAGTAGCGGTCTCGGCCATCGCTGCGGGGTTCCACAGAACGCTTTTCTCGAGGAGAAAGATTAGCGATTCTCGCTTCCAAGTTCCAATCAGGATTTCGCAGATTCATTCTTCCAAGAAATGTAAGCAGAAATAGGCATTTTCTCGTCTTCAGCAAGTTCAGGAGCCCTGAAATTCTGACAAGAAATGGAGTTTCTGCCGCTAACTGTCTAGGCGGGCTCCCTCTGTTTGTCTCTGTCTCTGTTTCTGCTGTAGAGCTTTCATCAGCATTCTTGAACAGACCTTCATCATGAATACCTGCCATTCTGTAAGTCGAATTTGGTACAGAGAAAAAGAGGGAAGATGCAGGTAGAATCTGATAGAACTAAGCGTATAGTCTTTAAAGAAGTTCGCTGGTCACAAAAGGACGACTGTGCAACTTTCTACCTTGCACATTGTAATTATAATTGCATGCAATACAAACTGGATTCTTGCCTAATCCTGCACTGTTTATGACAGACAGTGTTCAAGATTCTTGTGTGTAAGTCTGAGCCAATTGTTTTATGTTATATCATGGAACTCAAATGATTTAACATGTTTGTAAGTGTTGTGAATGTAAGATGATGTTTGACATGAAGAAAATTTGGATTTTGTCCCTGGGGGTTAACAGGTTCGTACACAATCAGAAACTGATGAGCTGGAGATCCTTTTTGCAAACATGTCCTTTTGAACTGTGTGGTAAGATCAAGTCTTCGGAACACTTCATGTCAATCAATGGTGCACTGGCTCCTACTGTTGCCCACTTTCCATGGTGTTCTAAAAGGTTCAGACTCATTTTCAGCAATGGCACTTCTTTATATCTTGAATATCTCATCTCAAAAGCTGAAGCTTGACAAGTTGTGAAATAAGACTCATTTGCACCAAGTCTTGGCCAGACTTGATTGCGAATGTGAACCTAATTTGGGGTGTGTTTAGAGGCTTGTCTCTCAGCATGGCAATGACAGGCCTCCTGCATTTTTTCTTCCCAACGGTTTGCTGCAGTGGCAGGATTTTAGATGATATTTTTCTTTTTGTCAAAGTTGCAAGCTGTGGTTCTAGAAGTGTATATGCTTTGTTGTTGTTGACAGGTGGGCATGCGGGGTTTTCTTCTGCACTTATGAAGACGAGGGCCTTTCTGCCAATGCTGAATTTAGACATGATCTTCAAGTATGCAGCAAGCTTGAGGTGCCTTTCTGTCAAGGAACTTTAGTCTTCTTTTGCCATATCTTAAGCTCTCATCCATGTCACCTTCATAGCATGTTTAGGCACTTAGGCACCTCTCTTTCCAGGTCACAGAATGATCTATCTAGGACTTTGTATAGCTTCTTCCTCACCACTCATGACTGAGAGCTGAGGACTTGTAATATACTTCAGAGGAAGCAAGGTGCATAAAAAGTTCACATGCAACTATAATATTCTTAGACATTTGCAACAATCCACTTGAAGAATCTGACTGTGCTATTGACAAACTTTTCCAGAGGGATGGACCTACTTTCTACACTCCCAGAAATACTGTGATCTGTGAACATTGCTATGTAAAAAGTCTCTTGCATTTATCATGGCTTCTCATTGGTGGAAGAGTGCTCTGATTGTCCAAGTCTTGCTTATTTTGCAACTTTCAGGCAATTCTTTTTTTTTTGGTGCCACCTTCTGCCTTTGCCTTTGGCATCAGTTATACAATCAGGCTTTGATTATCTAGCCACCACTTGTTATTTTCCACAGAAGGTCTAAGGGTGCTTTACCAAGAGAGGCCAGCCGGCCACAAAATTGTCAGGGGTTCACAAGTTAATAGTGGGTGCACTGACCCATCCTATTCTAGTGTGATTGCTGACTATTCTGTCATTATGATAAGTTTCACCTGATGATTTACATAGGGTACACCCCACAGGTGAAGGATATTCCCAAAATGCAGGGCTAGTAGGCCCCTTATTTTGTGAATGCCCCACACCCTGGGGCTTTACCCTATGCATAACTGGTTGCAGAAATCATAGATGACTTATGTGTTGGTGAGAGTGCAATGACCTCCCAACAAATTATCTGATTTGGATCGTTGCACATTCAAGGATTTGGCTATCTTCTTCAACGACAGTGGTGTTGTCTGTTGCAGTTCATCCCCAGAGAAAGTACAAAAGCTGACAAACCAAGCTTTTGCTGCCCCAGTGACGTGTTAAAAAAAGAAGATCTTCACTTTCATTGTTGTTCTTCAGGCACCAATTCAAGACACTTTCAAATAGGGGTTATGGGTGGAGATGCTCTATGTAAGATAATAACCAAGAAGAAACAATAAGCTTTGAGCTAAGCACCCAACCTCATACATTTTGGACAAGAAGAACCTTTGAGATATCCTGTTCTCTTTTCAACGAGGTTGGAAGAGGAACTTTCCATTGGCCTAAAAAAAAAATGTATCTGTAATAGCACACTTGCCCACACCTGAAAACCCATGATTCAAATTCTCTAACTAATTTCAAGCACTTACAAATCCTCCCAAAGGCCTAAACCATCTCCAAACTCTGAGTCAATGACAGCATACTGGTTAGCAGTATCCACAGATGAATTCAAAACATGCACTGATGCTTCTAGCAACAGTTGATTACACTACAATAGCCTGATTCATGAGGAAGATTGATGTTTGTCTTGGAGCAATCATGGTTGAATCTTACACTATGATGGGATTCATGAAAAAGATAGATGTATGTCTTGGAGCAATCATGGTTGAATCTCACACTATGATTGGATTCATGAGAAAGATCAATGTATGTCTTGGAGCATTGATTCATGATTGGTTACACTATTCAATGGAATTCTTGAGAAAGATTGATGGATGTTGACTCAGAGCAATCATGGTTTGATTACACTATGATTGGGTGATTGTCATCGCCTCCCTTGTCCTCCAGCTTGGGTTTGTCCAAATTCTCAAGGCTGTTTAATCCAAGCTGCTTCTTGTCCACCACAAGAGGATGAGGATGATTTTTTATCTCCACCACTCTGGACAAAGCTCATAGAGATTTAGTAAAAATTGAGCTAAGAAAAGAGTGCAAATGGTTCCACCAAAGCATATGGTGAAGATCATGTTCAGCTGATACTTTGCAACAGGAGGCAACACAACAAACCCCGCAGTTGCAAATGCACCGAGCACAAAGACGACAGAACTTGCCAGAAGAATGGAGGTATGCAAGAGCGCTCTGCGAACTTTTGCCACAGCTTCTTTGATGAATCCTTGTCTTGTAGGTAAAACACCACCAGCACCAGACAGAACAGTTGCAATTGCGAGGAAGAAAGAAAGACTGTTGAAAATCCAAAACACTTGAAGAGCTGGGTGTTGTTGTATGGCAGCATAGACTTCATATGTTTGTGGTGGAGCAGGTGCTTGCTCCATGTACTGGGTGCCATAGTAAGTGGTGTACCCCAATGGAGGTTGTAACCATGCAGCAAAGGTGACACTGGCAATGAGAGCTGCACCGACGAGAATGGCATTTGCCGCATCCACATACACTTGTCTATCTCTATACAAAGCATTCACGTACTCCTGCACATCAGAACGCTCAAGCAGAAGCTTCTCAATGTCCTTGTGTCCATTCTCTACAGCTAATTGGAGTGGAGTTCTTTCATGCTTATCCTCCTCAGTAGCTTGCAAGTGTCGGCCGCTTGTCTCCAGACTCAATTCCTTCACAACATCTGTGTGTCCTTCCTTGGCAGCAAGATGCAAAGGTGTTTCCATTCTGTAGTTCTTCACATTCACATCCACATGTGGTTGTGACAGAAGCAATTTCACAATTTGCAAATGTCCTTTCTCAGCTGCATAGTGCAATGGGGTTTGATTCAGATGGTCTCGTAGATTCACATCCCATCCTGGATCCCATTCTGAGATTCGTTGTACCAATTTGGTGTAACCCATTTTTGCAGCCCAGTGGAGCAAGAGCTTCTTGTTCTGGCCACTGCCACCAGAGTTTTGTTGTGGCAGCTGCAGCTGTTGTCCAGGGAAAGCAACTTCATCTGCTATCCTTCTCAGAAGCATCTTGACGATCTCTTTGTGTTTTAGCTCACAAGCCAACTCCAACTGTTTGCTGTAGAGATGCTCAGTCCCAGTTTCTTGAGTGACTTCCACAGGATGCTCCAGAAGAAGCCACACGATATTGATATGTCCTTCCTTCTCAGCAATATCCAGAGCTGTAGCTCCACTCCCATCCATGGCATTGCAATTGATGTGTTGTTTGCAGCCGAGGAGCTCAATCACTGTGGAGATGTTGCCATTCTTTGCAGCTAGGTGCAAGGGGACGGATTGATCATCAGCTTCAGCATTGACGTTGCAGTGTGGATTCTTTAGAAGCAAACTGACAACCTCTGCTCGTCCTCTTCCTGCAGCAAGGTGCAAGGGTGTGAACCCATGCTTGTCTTTGGCGTTCACTGCTATCTCTTTCCTCATCAAGAGATGGGCTACCACGAGCTTGTGTCCTTCTCGCGCAGCTAAGTGCAATGGGGTTAGTCCATCCACCGTCTCCGCTACTGCATCAGCAAGCCTTGGCCGAGGCAGCAATTCCAGGTCCATATCCGCCTCTAGCTGCAGCAGCGCATGCTGTGACTGCTGTTTCTTTGCTCTGGGATTGACATCGATCTTCGGGCTCTTGAGAAGCTCGTCTACTACACGAACATGACCTCTGCGAGCAGCCAAGTGCAAGGGTGTGAATTTGTCACTGTCGCCAGCATTGGCGTCGACGAAGTCTGCCAGTAATGGTTGCAAGAAAAATTTGACGAGTTCTCGGTGACCTTCACGAGCAGCATAGTGGAGAGCAGTCCGAGACAGGCAATCCAAGCAGGATCTGGAACTGCCCAGAAGAGACGACAAACTGCATGCTGATCTTTTCTCCAGCAGCTTCTCTAGCAACAAGCTCGCCATCTCTTCTCGCCCACTGTCAGCAGCCATGTGAAAGACCGTGAAGCGCTCAGCACTAGTCCGAGCCTCCAAATCCACAAATGGGTTCTTCAGCAGTAGCTTCACAGCTTCTGTGCATCCGCGTCTGACAGACAACAACAACGGAGTGATTCCAAATAAAGCTCTAGCATTCACTTGCACTCGTCGCTCCTCCTGCATTGCAAGAAGCAATTTCAGCACTCGCGTGTGGTTGTTCCCTGCTGCCAAGTGCAGAGGCGTCCGTCGCAACTCGTCTACTGGGTTCAGATCATCGATCTCCCCACTCTCCAGCATCTTCTTCACTGCCTCGTCGTTCCCTTCTTCTGCAGCTCTGTGCAGTGGTGTCAACCCCTGTGGTCCTGCTGCATCATGATCTCTACTCGAATTTCCCACTTCCATGATGTATACAAGAGAGATCACAAGCTAATGCTCCGCCGGGTCGTCTTCCTCTTCCAAATCAATCTCCCTTGCTCATAAGACATGTGAGCATCATCATTCAGAAATGCAATTCAGCGTCTCAAGATACTCAACTCGATGTTCTGAACTGCAAGCAGATCACCTCTTTTCTTTTCTCCTCAACTTTCTTTTCTTGCAGTGAAGGACTGCAAGCGCACCTGCTTGCCGAAAGAAGATGAATTCAGCGACTTCTTTACTCCATCACAAAAAGCTTGAGAAGCTGCTGCAACGTCATGGTTGGGAAAAATTAGCTGGTAACTGACACGCGATGATAACGGTACCAAGAAGCCATGGTGACGCATGGAGCTAGAAAGAAGAGAAACTCTTCTCTTCTGAGCTAACTCTTTTTATTCTGTTTGTTAGTTTGCTTGTTGCTCGCGGATGCACGCTAGTCCCACCAGAAAGCAGCAACAGCAGTAAGAGCAGCTCCACCCATGCTCAGTATGTGGCTCTGCAATCACATTTCTGACGTTCAAGATTACTTATGTACATTTTCCCAACCTCACCCATAAAACTGAAACTCGGTGTGCAAAAGGTGAGAGACTACTAATAGCAACTTTGCCGTGCCCTTTGCCACTGAGCCTCAGCTTCCTTCCTGTGCAAAAATGCTGCTGGGCCATACCTTCCACTTTGCTGAGGCAAGCCGGCATGTTTTTTTTGACTTCTCTTTCATCTAAGATTTGCTGTACAGTGTACCGATGGAGTTGCTCTAACAGCCACTTGTGAAGCAAGCAAGCAAGCAAGCAAGGTCCGGCCTCGTTGGCAATGGCGCATATTTACAGTATGCCAAATTGCTTCTACTGTACAACAACAAAGGGATAACACTAGGCCAAAAAAAATCACCATTTTGTTTAATTAAAAGAAAGTTCATCTAGGAAAATATCATCTATAATTGCATTTCATCAATTAAGTTTATTCATCATTATATTTTCTCCATGAAAAGTCAATTCTTTTCAGTCTGGATTTGATAGCTCTTTTATATTTTTTTGTCACTCCTATGTTCATATAATAACTATGCTGTATATACTTATATTGAAATTGTCACAATATGAATTATAATATGAAAAAAGTTATCTTTACCAATAGACTACATGCCTCAATATTTTGTGTTGTGCCATTACTTTAAGATATCCATATATATGTTACTCTTATTAATTCATCAACTTCTCCTATATATTGTATTATGCGTAGTGTGATTCATATTAACTAGTGGGTGCCCATGGCCGAAGGCCACTATGAAGTCCCTCGTGGGTGCCTGTAACCTTCGGCCATTGTTTTTTATTATTTATTATTTATTATTTTTTATTGCCTTGGACGTCCTACCCTGCCCCGCCCCTACCTTGCCCTGCCCTGCCCCTAACCTGCCCTGCCCCTGTCCTGCCTTGTTTCGAATTTTCCTTTTGCTGCCATGGATAGGAGGAGGAAGTTACATAGGGAACGGGCAGTGTTTGTTTTTCCTTTTGCTGCCAGGGACAGGAGGAGGAAGTTATTCCTTCATTTTTTGAGACCTGAAACGAAAAGGTATGGGTTTTTTTTGGCATATGGGTTTCAGGACTTGGACGGACGGACAGACAGACGGACACACTGGTCCGGTTACCACGCAAAGAGTGACGGATCGTACCACGCAAAGCTCGTTTCGATTGTGGTCCGGTTCCCACGCAAAGAGTGACCCCCTCCCCTGCCCTTGCCCTGCCCGCCCTGCCCTGTCGTGCCCCCTTGCCGTGCCCCCTGCCCCTGCCATAGAAAATGTAGCACGCCGTCACCAGTGCCCCATAATATCTGAGGAAACGACAAAGGATGGGAGATTTTTTGTTTTCACTACTTACTTATTACTGTCGTTTGGTAAAGTTACCCGCTAGCTTTTGCAGGAGTAAAAACCCAATTTGATAAGGTACCTATTTAATTCACTGGCAGAACTAATTCTGCCATAGAAAATGCAGAGGCCGGTTCTGCCGGCGGATTAAAACGTAGAACTGTCCGACTATTCGAGCCAGTTCCACCGACGAAATAAAACGTAGAACTGTCGCGTCAGACGCACAGACTAAGTGAATTAATATATAAAATTAGTTGTGGGGACCTCAAAATTCAATTGTTTTTTCTTATGATGAGCATCTTTGATTGACCCATCACAAAAAACGTCAATCAAGCTTTGGATGGGCCAAAAATAGATATATTGTAATTTCCTCTTTGGCTGTTTAGATAGGTTACAACAGGAGAACTTAGGGCACATGATATGGGATAAAGTGAGGTGCTATTGGGAAAATGTTAGGAAACATTGAGAATTCGGGGAACATTGTGAGAACTTGATGCAAACAACAAAATCCAAAAAATCCAACATCCTCCACCTTCTTCAAAAGAAAAAAAAAAAGTAAGACCCTTGAGTGCATGCTAATTCACCTCATTGGTTGCCAAGAATTGTTATGCCTATCTTTGTGCTTTACCACAGGTAAAATGGGCTAATTCTCAAAACTCATTTATGATTTAACCCAAGAGCTTCCAACATTCAAATCCCTTTTGAACTTGCCATTAGTTTCCAAAGATCATCATATTCACATTTGAAAAATTGGAATGTTTCATTCTTACTTTCAAAATTGCATTTTGGCTTGAGCTTTTTTTAATGAGTACTTCACTTGCTCATTGTGGGTGCCATATTAAGATGCATACATTAGAGTATTGAGAAAAGTCACATTTCTTTTTGGGGTGAATGAAGCTTCATATTGAAGCTTGGGTAACATTGGCCTAATCTTGCATTAGCTCAATCTAACCTTGCTATATATCATTACCCTTTGCTTGATTTTGGTTGAAGTTCTTATGAAAGTTTTCAGAGTGCTTTTGAATCAAAAAGATGAATTTGAAATCACATTTTTGGATGAATAGATTGCACCAATGTTTTAGCTAAGGCTTTTGACATAGGTAAAATTGTTGTGAAAGGGGTTAAAAATTCATCAAAAGTCACATATCTTCTAAGCCCTTTAATCTCTTTTTAAAAATCGGTACACATGAAAAATGTATGTATCTTCCAAAACAAACATATCTTTCAAACATAAAACCATGTTTGTTAACAATTAAATATTTTCAAGGACCCTGCTATTATTCAAATCTTTCCACAAAATGTTTACCTTACCCTAAGGTCAGTTTCATTTGAAAAGGGTCACACCTTACACCTAAGGTCACATTTGAAAAATTAGGAAAATAGTTGCCATTCACATGTGAAGTGTCCCACAAATTTTTACACTTCACTAGAAGGGTAAAATGCCATTAGAGGGCATTGAAGACGTTCAATCTGAAGAAAAGCCCATTTTTCAGCTTGCTATATTAAAAAATTAAAAGTGCTAAAATCAAGAGCTTTTGAGATTTTCAATAGCCCTAATTCAATAATTTTTGTTAAAAAAATCGCCAGATTTCAACAAATGCAAGAGGAATGTGTGACCAAACTCTGTTACTTTTGTGGGGGTGTTGAAAGCATGAGCCAGCATGGTTGTGATTGAAGAGGGCAGGTGTGTTCATCAGCAGATCATTCAAAGTGGTTTGGATTCTGATGTCATTGTGGGGAGTAGCTTGGTGGAGATGTATGCAAAGTGTGGGAGCGTTGAGGATCCTTGGAGAGTGTTCAACGAGATGTCATTGCAAAATGTGGTCACTTGGAATGCCATACTTAGAGGATGTGCCATGCAGGGGCATGGTGTGGAAGCTCTTAAACATTTTGAATAGATATGTGAGGAAGTCGTACAACCAGATGATATCACTTTTATTTGTCTTCTGTCAGCTTGTAGTCATGCAGGTCTGGTGGATGAAGGCAGGCACTGTTATGCTTCAATGGTCGCAGACTATATGGTTTCTGCAAAATTGGAACATTACACCTGTATGGTTGACCTTCTTGGCCGTGCTGGCCATCTATAGGAGGCAGAGAACATGATCATGGCAATGCCCTGTAAACCACATTTGGATACATGGACAGCTTTGCTTGGCACTTGTAGAATTTATGGTAATGTGGAGATGGCAGAATGTGTTTCCAAACAAATTCTTGAAATGGAGCCTGACAGTGCTCCTAGTTATGTGCTGCTGTCAAACATGTCTGCTACTGTTGGCAACAAGGCATCTCTGTGAGAATGTCGAATGGCTGGGAAATGAAAAAGGTGTGAAGCAACAGCTGGGTCGCACTTGGATTGAAGTGAATAATGAGGTGCGTATATTTGTAGTAGAGGATGAAGACCACCCCCAGATTATTGAAATTCATGTGGAATTGCAGATATTGTCAGGGCTCATGCATGATGTGGGTACATGCCTTGTGCAAAATATGTTCTGCATGATGTGGAGGAAGAAGAAAAGGCATTTCATTTGTGTCGCAATAGCTTGAAACTGGCTATTGCATTTGGGCTCATCAACACAGCTCCTGGTAGTCCTCTCCAAATAAAAAAGATTTGCGGGTTTGTAAAATGGAATTATGATTAAAAAAAACAGTGAAAATTGACACACTTCCACAAAGTTCATCTCAAAAATAGTAGGGAGAGCAATCATGGTGAGGGATGCCAATCACTTTCATCACTTTGAAGATGGTGCATGTTCTTGCATGGACTACTGGTGATGCCAGTAATCTGTTTTGTCAATTCCTATATCAAGTTCATTTTGTTTACAGTAGCATGTCTAGTGGCATTCTAACACAGTTCCACAACGTTATCAGATGTGGTACCACTGAAAAGGTGGCTGTGCAATGGCCTCCCTGGAGTTTGAGTTTTGGTTTCATGCCTCTACCATTTGTAGCACTTAGGTCAGGTGCCTCTTTCGCTTTATTTATGTAAGGAGTTATTTTGGAAAATGAGACAATTAAAATTGATGACAATTGTTCAACACTTGGAAGCCCCTGGTATAATTGAAGAAGACTCATTCTAGTTAATGCAACTAGAAAGGCATCACAATATCAGGAAAGTAGTACAATCCTGTGCACGGGTGTTACTCTACTTTTGTCAGGTGGATTGTCATGGTATCATAATCATAAGTGTGCAGACATCAGAAGAAGTTTCCTTGTATCAATTTAGCTGTCAATATAAGCCCCCTATTTCCTACAATAACTAAACTTGGTTTGAACCTTTCCACCAACATTCAGGAATACATAGTGCAGGATATTTTAAGAAATGAAACATAGATATTCAGATGAAGTTTGTGATACACGACTCTGCTAGTTAGGAACACAATCTGTGGTAAAATCGATCAATGACAGTTGGATGCAATGTTCTTGAAGACTATGTTACTTATGTGGAATGGGGGAATGTTTGACTAATCCAGGCTCTTGATTGTCTTTCCAAGCACATTTTGAATGACAATTTTCATAGCATTATTGAAAACCGTAAAAACTCAATCCAAATTTCTCCCCATCTTTCAAACCAATGTGTCAAATAAACTCAATACCAACTAAGCTCATTCCTTATATCCACTCCTCAAAAACCACCTTGATCTCCTGGGTGCAGGGATCAATGCACAGCATATGAGTCCAAAGTGTTCTGACACAAGATGTCTACTCAGCCTAACTTAATCCCTTGCCAAACCTCACATTCCAGTTTGCAGCTCAGGTGTGGTAAGGATGACAACCATGAAGAGGAAAAAAAACAGAGCCCACACTGCCAATACACTTTAGAAACACTATCCAATTATGAACCCTCACAGATCTGGTCACAAGGCCAAGAACAAAACTTAAGCCACAATCCAAGTAAAAAGTTCCAGTATTGCCAAGAAGAAAATCTTTCATTCTATGAGCACACTTCGTACAAATGAGAGACTTGAGATGCAGCAAGTTATCAGCCAATAATGAAAACCTGTGTCTCAACCCACGACAGGCGAAGCATCATGCAGTTTGCTAAGAAGCAGCTCCAGAGAGAGACCAACAAGCTCCAGCCCTGTAATTCGCAGACCAACAACAACGCTATACAACTGGTCTCATAAGTCCAGCTCCAACACAAAGCTACAGTGTGATGCCTGAAGAGAATACCAAATGAATGGTGATTTTGTCAGCCAATCGTGAAAATGTCTGTTGCCAAAAACCAAGCATCATGGAGTTTGCTATGAAGTCCCAGAGAGACCAAGAAGAAGCTCTAGTCCTAAAATCCACAGACCAATAAGGACAACACTATACAACTCTTCTCACAACTGAGCATATAAAACACAACTACACAATGGTGTGATGCCTGGAGAGAAATACCATATGAATGGAGATGTTGTCAGCCAATAATCAAAACCTGTGTCACCACACACCAAGCATCATGTGGTTTGCTAAGAAGCTCTAGAGAGGCTAAGAAGCTTGAGTTGCAAAAATTAACATAATGACAAAATAACAATACTACACAATTCGGTCTTGTAACTAAGCTTGCAACACAAAGGCTATCGTGTGATGATGCCCGCAGAGAAACATATGATATGAATTGAGGAACAGGACACTAAAACCGGGCACCATACATACGCTTTCTCATTTTCTGTCATTTGGAGGAAACTGTTGTTGCTGTTGTTGTGTGTTCTGGTGGAGTGCTGGGATTCTTCCTCTCAATCTTGGGTGGCTCCACAGAGAACACAAACTGCTTCTCATCAGGATGCTCACCAATGGAGTTGCACTCCTTTCTAACTCGTCGATTCTCCCTCATCCATCGCAGTATCAGTTTCATGTGTCTCTTGCTCCTGAAACCTGAATTCTCTAACTGATTTCTCTCCCACCCATCTTTCCAATTATTTGACAAAGCTTCTGCCATTGTGACAAATGGAAGAAATAGGGAGAGAAATTGCTTCCAGCAGCTGCAATCATCAAAGATTGCTGCAACTCTATAGATTCTTTTCATAAGGAGGGACTAGAGAGTCAGGAAACAAACCAGCCAGACTCGGCTTTTGTATCTGATAGCGATGTTCATGAGACGGGGGGAAGGGGAGAGCATACCTGAGAAGCGTGTTTCCAGCAGTCTTGAACAGTAAGAGGTCCATGCTCTTTCAAGATGTTGAAGAGATTGTCCATAGCAGGTTGCACCCCATCTCCAAGCTCCGACAGTTTCACTGGCTTGGGTCCAGCTGATTTTCTAGCCAACAGCCTCACTGCCGTTGCAAACATCACTGTGTACGTGTGTGTGTGTGTGTGTTTATCTCTCTCTCTCTCTGTTTCGATCCTTCTGCCCTGCTCTCCCTGCCCACACAGATAGACGATACACACACAAACAGTGCACTACGCCTATATATGAAACTTCAGTCCTCCCCTCACTCCTTCAGCTGCAGAAGAAACCCCTGGATCCAAACCCCACACCAGTAGAAAGAGGAAATCCTGAGAAATCCCAAACCTACAATAATGCTTGCCTTTTGTGATTCCTGCACATAGGGTTTATGATCTGAGACATTAGCAAAAGGCTCACAAAACCCTGGAAACAGTAGTGTCTGACTCTGAGAGAGGCATGGGGTTTAAACCCGAAGTAGTCCAACGCTTACACAGCCATCAAGATATGATGACAGGAGACAGATAGCAACAGAGAGCATGCTTGTTCTTCTTGCCGTGCACACGAATGACTGCTGCAAGTGTTTTCAGAAATGGACGGAGTGCATACAACATGGTTTATGATCCGAGACAGTAGCAATAAGCTCACAAAACCCTGGAAACAGTAGTGCCTGACGCTTATAGAGGCAGGATACTTAAACCCTAAGTACTACAACGATTACACCCATCAAAAGATGACGCCAGGAGGAGACAGGTAGTAACAGAGAGCATGCTTGTTCTTCTTGCTGTGCACATCACTGACTGCTGCAACAAGTGTTTTCAGAAATGGATGGAGTGCAGCTCTTGCAGAAGAAATTGGCGGAGGTTGAACATGTCGCTGAAAAGCTTTTTCTTGCCCGCCAGCAGGTATGAGCCGAGATCAGAGAGTTCTCTTCAGAATTGTCTTCAGACCACTTCTTGCTTAAGATGTCTATAGAGTATGGAAACAAGTTTGTTTGGAAAGCAAGTATAATCGGCTGCTGCTATGTAAATTCATCAAGCGGTTTTCCATGCATGTGTGATGAGCGAGAGAGCAGCTGGTGGAGTGTGACAAGGCCCGGAATGGCAACCGGGAAGCACTGACAGCATTGAGGAAGCAGGCTCGGACGTCACGTTCCAGTGTTTCTGTCTCAGGAAAAAATGTAGGAGGAGGAGGAGGAGGAGGAGATTCTTCAGCGATTGATTCTTCTTCTTCGCAGGAAACAAGATGTCGAACTTGTGGAGATCATGATGGATCTTCCCGTGTCTGGATGATGAGCTCAGGCACTGACATGTTGATTCGGCTTCCATTCCACAGTGTACATTGTGAATTAGAGCAAGGTTGGTTTCGTCTTCTTCATGGTCTCTTTTGTCTGCTTGTTTGTTGTTTCCTTTCTTCTTGGGAAAATCCCTTCTGCTTCCAATTTCCCAGTTCCTGTTGAGAGTGTGACAATTTGCCTGTCGGATTCTTTGTATTTTATTGAAAGCTGAGAATGACCTGAGTGAGGATCTGATTGCAATTCAATTTATTTAAGAGTGGCCAGAGCAAGGATCTGATTACAATTCAATCTATGTGAGAATGGCCAGAACAAGGATCTGATTGCAATTTACTCTATGTGAGAATGGCCAGAGCGAGGATCTGCTTGTGATTCAATCTATTTGTAGCACCCCATTTTGGGGCTGTGTTTGAAAACCCTAACAAGGAGCACTGTGGTTGCGGGGTTCAGAGCAGCAGAGATTGGAGGACAAAGTGAAGATGCTGCAAAGTACAGTCAAGGATAAAACATTGGAACTCTCAGACACAGGAGCTCTGTCTCAAACAATCGGCCCTAATCTCCTCCGAGCTTTTGTAAACTTGAAAGACAACTCAAGCTGACAATGTTCCAAGCTTCATGAATCCTCTCTTGATTTTTTGCAAGGTATGTAGTAGGCAGCTGCACATTGTGAACCTTTGAGCTTCAAATGAAGAATAGTTTGCTCTTAGTGTGAGATCTGTTTCCTGATGGAAGTGGGAAGCATGATGGACAATGTTCCTGGTACCATGAACACCCAAAAACATGATGAATCTTTCATATGTGCAGCTACACTTCAGATATGTGATGTTCGGTGAAAGTTTACTATAGAGATGTTAGAAGAAGTTGAATTTGGTTGTAGAAAGAGCATGGTTTTCTTTAGACTGTCAACATGACTGTTGTATACCCATATAAAATCCCCATCTATGAATCTTGATCAAAAGAATGGATGGGGCACCCACATGTGGTCACCCATATCTACATATATGCACATTTGAACCAGTGGAACGCACTAGATCCATTTCATCAATTTCATCAAATGCAACAGTCCCCTAAGAGCAAGAGCAAGTGAAAAAGATTGCAAAATTTCTGTGACATCAAAGCCCTAGGTTTGTTACAACTTGCAATGGTAGCCTTGGGGATATTACTTGACATTCTCTCCATTGCAACCACACAATTTCAGAAAATAAGCTTGAAGGTGTCAGTAGTTATGCAAGGACTATGCTCCTGTGAGATGTAACCTTGCAGCCAACACAAATATTTGAGCTGCTGCCCAATGTTGCTGATTATGATGGAACTCCTGGCAAAGGCAAAATCAGGTTACACTAAATAGAGATTTGGACACAACTTTCAAGACATTTTGGCCATAAATAGCTTATTGCATTTTGTTCCAGCTCTCCGCAGGATTGTGTGTCTCTATGTAGTTCTGTCTTCAGAGAAAGTGATAGAGTAGTGAAGAGCATGCATATGCACCCATTGAAAACATAGCCAACTCTATCTGCAATGGATTTATTTACATGACCATTAGTGATGGGTACAGAGAGAAATGGAAGACAAAATTTTCTGCAGCTGAAAAACTAGTAGGAAACGACCACAAATATGGAGTACCCAAAAACTGGCCAATCACTACTGACCTCCCTACAGTAACTGTGTTCTTTTCCAGGACAAGGACATTTGGACTGTGACGTCACTTGAAAAAAAATACAGGGTTTTAAGATTTCTCACAAGGACATTGGGACTGCGAGGTCACTTGAAAAAAAACACAGGGTTTTAAGATTTCTCACACTCCCCATGAGATGGAAAGCAAATGCATTTCCTCATATGACATGAAAAGGCATTGATTTTTTTAAAAATGATTTTAATTAGTTTTTAATTATGAAAATTACTCTAAATTCAAAGAATTTGTCTCATCGGTTCGAGGATTGTGAAATGATCATTCTGCCCGCGACATGGTCAAGGGCTTTCCAACAATACCCAATGCACAAGAAGGGGCCCCATGGCTTATGAGGGTTAAGGTGTGATCACAAACAAAACAAACACCTCTTAATATATAAATGTTAGGGCTCCACATTGCTGTGCTACTAGTGATGATCAACTAATGAAAAAAATAAATTTAATTTGTGACAGTTAAGTTTCATTCAAATGAAAATATTGAATGATGTTCGATGCAACTTGACTTGAATTCAAATTCTTAAATTTAAGTCAAATAAATTGAATTTGACTAAATTCAATAGGAGAGAAATGGGATGCAAATTGACATGAAAGGAAAAAAAATTAGCCTGTGATTTGTTATTGTAAAAGAAAACCTTTGAAAAAACACAAATCTTAAAAGAGAATTTTCCATTCCTCTTTAGCTAAGAATTGGTTTGACAAATTTCACTTTGGAATAATCCAAATGATGACTTATGGAACCTAAAGCTCTCTTACTGGTTCCAATGAATCACCATCATTAAAGTAAAATATCATGTTAGCCTATCTAGTTTAGCGATTTGTTGCTGTATATTTAGTAATTTTCTCCTAATATTCTGGCATAATCATTAAGAAGAAATTACTAAAATTATCAGCAATTCCTTTGGAAAATTAGTGTGTTTCCAGTAATTCTTGGTGTTCTCAAAAATAGGTGTACCATCCTATTTTGGATGTTCTGGAGGCTTAAAGGATGACATGATTTGAATTGTAAGAACAAATGTTAGAAGTTACTAATTCATCAGATTTCCTTTCACACTTATACACATTCATAAATGATTAGTTCACTGGACGTTCATGTACCCTGCAATTCATAGAAATATAATTAGTGCAAGTAATCTTTTGCAATTGAGTAAAGGAATTCAAACTTACATAGAATCAGAGTTTAAAAATTTGTAATTAAACTTCACATTTGGCCCAACATTCGAATGCAGTGGAGTAAGGTGCTGCAATTGAGTGAAGAAACTTTGTCACATTGCTCTTGTTAACATGAAGCTACTTGCATACTTTACTTGCATGCTCACCCTTGCATGATCCTCCTCATCCTAGTTGGCAAAACACTTGTATGGGGCACCCAAATATGGTCACTGTTATGTACATATATGCACATCTGAACTGGTGGAACATACCAAATACATTTCACCAATTTCATCAAATGCAGCACTCCTCTAAGAGCAAGAGCAAGTGAAAAAGATTGCTTTGATACTAAAGCCGAGTCTATTATGACTTGGCAGCCTTGTGGAACGTTACATATCTTCCCATCGCAAGAATATAAATTCACAAAATAAGCTTGAAGGTGGAAGTTATGCAAGGACAAGGCTCCTGTTCAATGTAACCTTGCAGTCTCCACAAAGATTTGAGCTGCTTCCAATGTAGCAGCTGATCCTGGCAAAGGCAAAATCAGGTTCCACTAAATGGAGATTTGGACACAATATCAACACAATTTGGCCATCAATAACCAATCCCATTCTGTTCCAGCTCTCCACAGTGTGTCTCTGTGCAGTCCTGTCTTCAGAGAAAACACTTGAGTAGCAAACAGCTTGCATATGCAACCTTAAAAATATAGCCAAATCTGACTGCAATGAATCTATTTCCATGGCAATTATTGATGGATACAGAGAAAAAAGGAAGAAGATAAAAGTTTCCTTCCCTGCAAAACTAAGGAAGTGACCACAAATATGGAAATGGTGGGTGCCCAGAAACCTGACAATCTCTACTGACCTCCCTACAGTGACTGTATTCTTTTCCAGGACAAGGACACTTGGACTGGAAGGTCATGCACAAGATATCCAGGGTCTTACTCTATGGGTCAATACATCAAATGTACAACTAAGCATGCAGGTACACAATGCACCAGCAGGCCATGTAAACAAAGACTAGCCTGGCGTGGTCAATGATGTCAGAGCTGCCATGCGTATGAGGGTTCGCCTGTGGAAGAGAATACGCTGTTTACGATATTTCTGAATGAACTCACCCAACTCTATTTCTCCAGACAGCAATTTCTGATGCAGGTTTTCTGATTCATTATCAGCATCATTTGCAGCACCTGAAAAAATGCAAACAAAATACCTGATTGTCAGGTAACTTCACATGAATCCTCCCTCTCTTTCTCTATTTGAAAATCAAATTCAAGCATTGGTCATTATGCTACCACTCAGTGTACATGTGGGAATAAGGTAAAAGAAGGCATAGATAATACCTTGAAGTTTGTCCAAGAGAGAGTGTGGGGAGCAGCGGGCATGTACTTCCTTATACTGCTTTTCAACTTCTTCAAACTTTTCTTGAGCGGTTGCAAGCTCTGTGTTCCTTATTATCATGCACTATACCCACAAACCCTTGCATAACCTTCAACAGTTAAGAAAAATGTCATTGATGATGTGAATGCATATGAGATTCAGAAACTTGCCCTTAGCAGTCATTAATAAATCCTAAAACATAATACCACAAATAGCAAACAAAACTTCAAATCTTCTTATTATTTGCATAACATTGATACATGATCACATATGTATATGTCTAAGAACAGCACTTGAAGGAATGGATTCAAATTTGACTTCACACAAAAGGCCATAGAATCACCTGGTTTCTGAGTTCAGCAATCTCTGACTCCTTCTCTAGATTCTTTCCTGCATAAGACCAAGCAAACCATCAACTGAAATACAACAAATATGGTGTCACCATGTGTCCCATTGACAGCTGAAGACAATACTTAGCCAAAACCTTATGCACTCAGCATCCCAGAGCTCTCCTTGAACCTTTGTCAACATCCAAGGGAAAACCTTATCATTGCATAATTTTTCAGCTACAGTGCAAACCTAAAAAGTAGTGAGTCAAGCAACATACTTGATTCATCAACATTGCCACTGCTCAACTCATTTCTTAGCTGCAGACCAGAAGTAACATAAGCATCAGGAAAGTAGTATGTACAGAGACATAAGGTCATGGAACTCAGACCCAGATAAATACAACAGACACACATTTCAAAGGCAAAAAAGATCACAGAACAGAGATTGTAAGTGCTACTGAATATTTTTGCAGGTAGATAAGTACGAATTCCTACAATCAAATCAGATAATGACACTAGGCAGTTTTGAAAAGCTTGTCTAAACCTCAGCTTCATGTATGACTGAGCTGTGGAAGTACCTTGTCAAGATGTCTGACTTCATCAAGAGACTCAAGGAATTTCTTGTATGTGTCTGTATCATGCATCAATTTTCCAAGCTCCTCAATACTACATGAAAACACAGACATCAGAGGGAGGGTAAAGACAGCAAACAAAGCTCATACACTCACTGCATAAGACCATTCCAGTCTTGAAAACCTAGATGGCATGCCCAAATGAGCCCAATTTCAATGCAAAATGCAGTCCACCATCATTCGGTTGGGTAAAAAATGACTTCTTGCTCTGTATGCATTTATGTTGCACAATATACATGTCTTCCTCACAATTCTTTTTTCTTACGTCATTAGATTGGAACTTTGGAATGATGTACATGTGTATAAATGACAATGCCCTGTCCCCAAAAGGTTTGAAAGCCTTGATAGGGAAATAGCTAGGAAACCAGAATATAAGATGTAGGCTATGAGTAACAGGTAGTGCTGGCCAGTTCTGGGTCCCAGGAACCTGGACCATAGATTGCCACAGGCATGCAACATATATTGCACAAAAACATGAAGGACCTTGAGACCACACAGTTCTGCAATACAAAGGATGGGAAATCACCTTTTGTCCTTAAGACTTGCAACTACAGTTGAACTACCCTGCAAGGATGTCTGTGGTTGAAATCCAGTTGATGCGGGCATACGGGGAGAATTTGTTCCTGATGATGAGCTAGAAAAAATTGGAGGGACACGTGATGGGCCACTGGTGGAAGAACCTAACACTGATGGAGGGTACCAACTGTATGTGGGGATATTAGGAGGTGGTGGCTGGCCCTGGTTTTGCTGATGCTGCCCTCCCCTGCACTCAAAAATCCCACATTGTTATGTTACATAATAGAAAATGGGGATGGGAAAATATGCTGAGCAGATCACCATATCTACCAATTTTTCCCTCCCTCCAATTTCTAAGCACTAAGAATTGCATAGCAGCACACCAGCCTTTACCACCATTCTATCAACCAGTGGAACCATCTGTGAAAGAGAGCAATTGGTCAACTTTCAAGACTTCACTGCATAAACTTGCCTTCTAAAAATCTGAAATCTATGACAGTGATCTGCCTAACATCAGACAATCTGTCTCAATTGTCTGAAGTGCACAGAGAAAAACTCAGAAAAAAAAGCTGCTCTACCCTAAGAATCAGAGAAATAGGCAGCCGGTTTGCATAACCTGAAAACGCTTTAAAAACATCGCTAGGGCAGCGTAAGCTTCACAATGTTTGAACACAGCGCTAGTTGATTCCAATGACTAATTCGAGTCAATCAAGGTTCACGAAAAAGGAATTTGCCCCAGCTAGCCAAAAACTCATCCCAATGACGACCGAGTATATACATCATATCAAACCCTAACACAGCAACCACGCGGCAACAAATCCAAAAACAAACGGCAGATCCCATGGATCTCCAAAAGACTAAAGAAACACGTCAACAACCGCAGAGAACGGATTTCAACGACGATCAAAGAAACAAAAAGGATATAACGACATCAAAGCCCCCACTGACCGCTGGCCCGGACAAGACTGACGGAACGTAGTGGTAACAAGAAGAAGGATAGAGAAGACGTACGGGTGCTGTCTGAACATCGTTGCAGATCTTGCAGCAAAACGCACAACGCTTCCACTAAACCAAAGCTTGAAAATGAGAATTTCAAATCTTCCCTTCTCCGTGAAGCAACTCACGCACACTCCGGTAACCCTCTCAGGTTTAAGCAATCGAAATAGTGCTGCTGCTCCACGAGAAATCGCAAAGGTTCAAAAACGGATTTGCTGCAATAATAATAATAATAAATCAATCAGCGCAGAGCAAACATGAAAGACCGCGTATCGTCGGTCGGCGCAAGTGTGCAGCAACGCAGCAGCGTGAGCGCTCACGCTGCGAAGAACACAAATCGCTGCGAAAAAACATTTGAAAGAGTGCAGATGACGCGGGCACAACCGGAAGGATATCGATGGGAACCAGGATCCGGGTAACAGTGGCGTCCAACGGGTATCTTTTTCTCTGGCGCTTTTCTTGTCCTTTAAGCTACCCATTTCTCTCTTTCCGGAGTTCCTAGAGCTGGATATTATAGTGCATGCACTTTTTCGGTAGAGAAGAATGTCTGGGTATCATACACATTCAAATGGGAATCAGTTTCTGTGGTTTTCTGTCTTCTATTTTGAGTTAACCGATTCTTTCTCTTGGTAATTTATAAGGAGCTTTGCTGCGGGCACTTCATCTGTAGAGAAGGTGGGTTGTTTTTGGTTCTGAAGATCAGCTTGGTGCTAGTATGTTGCGCTTTTGCTGCTTAGTCAAGGTGATAAAGATTGGTTTGTCAGAGAAATGTGGGTTCTCTTTCATCTCCCAAATAGCTCCCATCCAATTCCATTTCGGTTTGTCTCTGAGGTTTGTTCCGGTAGACTAGTAGCAGCGGTGATAAATTCAATCAGGTCTTTCTGTGACAAAAAAAGGCTCCCAGACCAGAAGAGGTGTGTAGGACTTTAATGGAGCTCAGATGATCAAAGTGACACATCCGGCAACGATGGGTCCAAACAAGGATAGCACCGTCGAGGCTTGACTAAAACAGCCAGACCATCAAAATGCTATCCATGACATTCATTTGCCAGGATTGTAACGGTCTTTGCCATATGTACAAGTCAGAAGCCTTAACTGCTGACGACGACATTGACCTGACTTAACCCTGGGAACACAACTAAACACGAAAGGCATATGCACGAAAAAGACATACCCAGGGCAAGAAAGAGGGACCTGTGTACACAAGCTTTGAAAGGGCGAAGAGAAATAACATGGCATAGAACTCTGAAGAAAACAACGATAAGAAAGCACCATCCATCGAACTTGGACCGAACAACAAAAAACGAGAACCAGAAATCCAACATCCAGAACAGAAAAAACGGCTTTTACATGGTACAACTACAAATTGATTATGGAAGTGGATCTCTCAGACAAATGCCTCGTTTGTACATCAGTGTAACTGGTAACCCAGCGAATGCAGGCAACTGCCGGGAGCTACAACATGAAAAAGAACATTCCATGCAATAAATCCAACCCGGAGCCACCTACAT
The DNA here is from genome assembly GCA_963921925.1 of Sphagnum tenellum. NCBI lineage: Eukaryota > Viridiplantae > Streptophyta > Sphagnopsida > Sphagnales > Sphagnaceae > Sphagnum > Sphagnum tenellum. The sequence continues at coordinate 24,407,730 of OY998144.1, forward strand.
CCTATCTACACTCAGTCTCGTCATCTGGTAGTCATCACAGAGAAACCTCCCTCTATTGCAGAACATCTGCCATGAATAGCCAACAACCATAGCAACAACACACCGCAGGAACTATCCTTAACAAAGAAGAAGGGAATAACCGAAATAAACATACCAAATTCCTGCCATAGACAAAGTAACAACACGCCCGCAATACCCCTGCGAATCGCGTACAACCCACCTGACCACAGCCTGACTTGAGACCATCTCCACTCGTAGTCAAGCACACTCACGAGCGAAGTTTATTATGTGTCGTAAGTTTGGAGTACGCCGCCAGAACGATTATCAAAGGCGAGAGGCAGTTAGGGTTAGGGAGTTAGGGTTAGGGCTTGTGGTTGGAATTAGGGTTTCAGTGTCAACCCTAAAAGTCTGCCGTGGCTGGAAAACTTTTGTAAGTTTTCTTCATACCTTCCCTCTCAACTGAAAATTGTTGAAATCCTTTTGGCTGGTGTTCCAAGCACGGTTTTGTATTTCCAGATTTTCTCAAGTAGACTCAGGGCCACTTTAGTCCAGGGTCCAGGGTGCAAAAGTCCAGGGACTAATTTGAAGTAAATTGGAGCAAATTGGACCCTTCTTCACACTGTGAAGTCCCCCGGTTTCTTTAAACCAAGAGGGACACACAAACGTGCAAAGCAGCCTTTTTTTTTCTTTTTTTAAAAATTTTTTTGTTTCGAAAATTCGTTGAAAAGTCCCCCATGAAAACATACATGGTGAACCGAACTTTTATCATTTTTTACTTTTATGTGTTTTTCGTTTTTATTTTGTGTTTATTTTTCACTTTTTTATTTTTGTTTATTTGGATGCAAGTTTGAAGTTTGGAGAAAGAAGACACACCTTATTTTTTCCAAGTAAGGTTTTTCTTCATTATTATAATTTTTATTTTTCTTTTTCTCCAAAAAAAGAGAAAAAAAGAAGCAAATACGTAGCCTTAGATTTTTCTGTCGATTTCTTATTTTTTCTTTTTTCTTTTGTTTCTTCATTTTTGTTAATTTAAGAGAAGGGGAAAAAAATCCAAAAAAACAAATCCAAAAAAAAAGATAAAAAAAGAAGCAATACGTCCGGACAGACGGACGGATGGACGAGTGGACAGATGGACGGACGGACGAATGAATAGATGGACGGACGGATGAATGGATAGACGGACGGACGGACGAACGAACAGACGAATGGACAGACAGACGGACCAACGGAGCAACGGACAGATAGATGGACGGATAGATGGACGGACGGATAGATGAACAAACGAACAGACGGACGGACGGACGGACACAGAGAGGGGTTGCAGAATCGAGCTCACAGATTACCGGTGTAAAATGTCGTGTCAGACAGACGCACACACTACGTGAATTTTTACATAAGATGTGTTGGTTCATGATCATGTTCTTCACCTTGTGCTCACAAAGGTGAGGTTGTTCTCAAAATTTGAGGTCACACTGTACTCACACACCTTGTCCCATGCACACTATTGTGAGAAAGCTCTCACCCTGGGGCTTTACCCCTACACCGATGAACCCCTTAACATGTAACTTAACTAGTGGGTAACCCGTGGCTACACCACTCCAGCCACCCCGAACGCTCTGTTAACTCCAGCCACCCCGAACGCTCTGTTAAGCTCTATTGTCTGCTTGGTTGTTTTTTAGTTCGTCTTCACACTACCAATCCAATCACAAAGGTTTGTTTTTGTAGCAAAGGTCCCCCCTCAAGGGCAAACCCTGGCACCCATGTTGATACCTCCACCTTTTTTGAGTGAGGCGTCTTTATGGTCATATTAAGCCCGAAAAATGTTAGATTTGAACTCGGAGACCCAATTTTAGTCTCTAGCTTGGACATTTAGAAATAATTAAATGGATTTTGGGTAAATCGAACACCCATGTTGGGTACGTCTACCTTTTTTTAAGTGAGGCCTCTAAGTGGTTATACCTACCTATTAAGCCCCCAAAGATGTTAGATTTGTACTCCGGAGACCCTGGATTTAGTTTAAAGCACGGGACATTTACAAATAATTAAATGGATTTCAAGATTTTTACCATGGTACCAATGTGGGTAGCTGGTTCAACCCAGGCTCTAACCCAACCCACCCACTTACCCACCCACCATTGGTTTTCTTTTAATTTTTTTCTTTTCTTTTCCGGGAAAGAGAGGGAGAGGAGAGGGGATGAAGTGAGGGTGGGGTGTTTTGGGGGGAAATTGTCCCATTTCTTTTTATCACTTAAAGACCTTGAATAAGGCCACTCTAGGAATTAAGGCCCTCTCACAACTTTTGCCTCATGCAGTCTTTAAAAAGACTATGAGGGTGGGGTGTTCTAGAGCTGTGCGTACTTATCGCGTGATGACAACAGCTGAACAGTAGAGCTGTGAGTCGTCTGGGAAAAGTGTTGTGCATGTTCTATTTTGCTGCTTACCCAGCTTAACATAGCGCCCTACAAGATTAAATAACAGTTCGGATCCCGTTTTTCAAATTCGACTGTTCGGGCCGAATCTCGTTTTCCGAATCCGACTATTCGGGCCGAATACCGTTTTTCGAATCCGATTGTCCGGGCCGGTTCCGCTAGCAGATTGCAATGTGGAATTATTGTGTCACGCACAGACGCACGCATTAAGTGACTTTATATATATGACTAGTGGGTGCCCGTGACCTTTGGATAGTGTGAAGTCGCGTGCTTCCTGGATCATGTGAAGCCCACTGTGTGAAATCCAGGTCCCAAAATTGAGATCCCACATCTTAAAAATCAGCACCACCACCACCTCCGCCATCGCCACCACCTCCGCCAGGCTTTTGCTTCACGATTTGGTTTCCTTAGCAACGCCAGCAAGAGAAAAATAGAACTTCTTGTTTGAAAACACGAGAGAGTCGCAACAGGAAAAAAAGAGATCCTGATCTTGATTAGCTCCAATCAAGATCTCTCTTCTCTTCTTCTCTTCTTTCCTCTGTCCTCCTCCTCCTTTTCTCTCGCCTGCAGCAGCGCAACGCTCCTCTTCTAGGCCACGTTCCACCCGTGCAGGGGACCAGAGAGCCGGCCGGCCGGCCTTCTGTGACGCACCCGGCCCCACACCCCCCACCACGGGCTTGATCGGTCAAAATCTGGGAGTTCGGGAGTGCCAGGCCTGGCCCAGTCGGCCTTCTGTGACGAACCCGAGCTCCGTCACAGATGGACGTAGTGAATTTATAGATAGGATTATTAATATTATTATTTTCTTTGGGTAAGATACAATGAGTGTGTGTAAAAACATAGGGTCCAATTAGTAAAAAAATGACATTCACATGTGAAAGGATTAGGTTGTTCTTTGTTTTTGTGGGTGCTTTCTACTACAAAAACACAATGGATTAGTGTAGACACAAGATATTGGTGGTCTTAGTTTTTATTATGGCTATCCATGGAGTTATTTCACAAGTGGTTTCATTGCAACGAGTAACTATTGCACAACATTGGAGTATGATGAATGCATTGTTGTTTTTTTTAGAGTAGCAATGGTTCTTGCAAGATTAAGTAATGAATTTTTTTTTACAAATGTGTGGAGAGGTCTATGGCATTGTAGAAAGTACGACATTCATTATAGTGAGAGAATTTTGTGTAACAATTAGAAAGCACTTGACATCATTGGTGATACCTAAATTGACTAGAAACAAAATCGAAGATTTTACCATTGGTTTTGAATGTTCACATGGAATTCCTTACATATTAGGTGCCTTAGATGGTAGTCATGTTCCAATTATTACACCTAAGGTAAATCCCAAATCATATTATTATCAGAAAGATTTCTACTCCAAATTGATTCAAGGACTTGTAGATGTAAAGTGTAGTTTTTGGGATCATCACTATGGGTGGGCAAGTAGTATTCTTGATTAGGCTCTTTTCCAAAAAACAAAGTTAGAAAATTGAATGATGAAAGATAAGTTTTTACCTTACAAGTTGATAAACGATGTTGTTTATCCAACGTGACCATGGTTCTATTTTCCATTCAAAGGTGAGAAAGATGAACTGCCAAGATACAACGCACATTAAAATTTTATCCAATCAAGTACAAGGATGCCAGTTGAAAGAGTTTTTGGAATGTTGAAAGGAAGGTTTAGAATTTTACTCAAGAGAATAAATAGTCCGTTGTGCCACATGCCGGACTTGGTGATGGCTTGCATATGTTTGCATAACATGTGCATTGCCAATTCAAATGGTTTTGATATGGATTATGCTTTGGAAGCTCAAAGAAAAGCACAAGCAAAAGCAAATTCAACATTTGGCAACATCAAAAAAGTTGATTTGTTCAAAGTGGCTACAAAAGCAATCAAACAGATGTAGAGGCTACAAAATCCAAGGATAATGGATGATGATAGGATTGACATGGAGGACATAAAACATCAAGGTGAAGGTGAAAATGTGACAACCATTGAAAACAATCTTAGTAAGAAAGTAAAAGAATAAAATATCAAGAAGATGTCATCGAAGGCTATGGCAACTCATGAACTTTTAACAAAAAACTTTTTTGAAGTTAATTTGAAAAACAATGGCAATCTTGCCTTTTCAAATACATTACATTTTAGGTTAGATTGTGGTGAATGATTCAAAGCTTATATGTTATGTAACCTATAGCTTATCTAAGACATATAATTTGGACATCCATATTTTTTGATAAAACATTGGTTTTTGCAAATTGTTGTAACATTGTTGTGTTATTTTTAGCCATGGTTGAAAAATATTCAAGGACATTAATCTTCTACCTTTTGTTTTGTAACCTCATCTAGAGTGCTTGTTCTATTTAAGGGTCCCTTACTAGCATCATTCTTAAAACCAATATCAAAATCTACTTGAAATTATGGACTACCCACAATTTCATCAATTTCATTTGCAAAAGCACTCACATACTTCATTACATTTCCACTTTGGTGCCACCAACTAAATTATGCAACATAGAAAGGACATCCATGATGTTCATTACTTGAAATCCCATTTGCAATTTTGTCATCTTTGTATTGCTTATAAATTGCATTGAACTTTTGCTTGCAAGTAATTGGAATCCTTGAAAAACCGAGTGTAACCAACATTTGGGTGTGCAAATTGACCCATGTATCCACCCCTTGAAAGAGAAAAAAATTGGGATCAAAACCCTTGATTTATGGGCTAAAAGTAGTCTTTGAAACAAAAAAATCAGAATTGATTACATGAACAATGCAAATGCAAACCACATTAAAACAATTGAAATAATGTTGGCTTGGTGGTTAGCTCCTTTCTTTCCCCCCAAGGAGATATGGGTTCAAATTTTGTTGTGGCTAAAATGGTGACTTTTAAAAAGGCCCAATTGGCTTAATTTGAATTTGATTTTTTTGTTTGTTTTTCACTTACTTTGCTTTCAAAAATTATATCATTACATCCAAGTTTATTATGAAAATAGAGCAAGAATCAGATTTAAATTTATTTTTTTAAGGTGTCAATAAGTTGGAATTTACCTTGTTTCTTCACGTTTATGGTAAATTCAAGCTCCATTTCTCCTTGAAGTGCAATTAGATGTAGAACTTCACCATCCACCCAATCTTTTTTAGCCTTCTCAACCTTCTCACCTTCCTCATCTTCCCTTTTCATTGTAACTATAACCATTTTTTTCTTTGTTGCTCTCGTTTTGTGAAGGGTAGTTAGTTGAAAGATTTTTTATAATCCAAATCTCCTTCCACTTGTGAGAAAGAGTGTTTCAACCTTACATGACCCAAACTTTTTGTCTTCATTTTTCAAAACACCATCATTTTGAACATTTCCAAGAACTAGAAATGCACTTTGAGTGCACTCAAAATGCTTTGTTTTTTTTTCTCTTATGTTTTGGGTGGGGGGGAAGATTTTTTCGTTTTTCTTTTGTTCCCAACATGTTCCCTTCAAGTTCCCAATGAATTCCCATTAGGTTCCCAATATGAACCTTAGATTCCCAAGGGTGTTCCCAATAGCATCTCATTTTAATCCATATTAAATGGTGATATTTTATAGGTGGAAACAAGAGTATTTTTCAAAAATTGATGACCTAGCTATTGTTTAAGGTTAAGATATGACGATTTGATTTTGATTCTTTCAAAAAATGGTGAAAAGATTTCAAAATGATGAACTTTTTGTGTTCTTTTGACCTTTTTGGAAAAACAATCACCAAGTTGTGAAAATTCATTTAAAAAACATAGAACACTAATACCAAGAATTGTGATAAAATACAAAATTATATATAAAACCATTACAAAAACATTAAGACTTGCTCCAAATTTTTTTTTGTGTTATTTGAAAACATGTTACTCAATGTATTGTTTCCTTTATTGTTTGGGAGTGTTTCAAAAAATGGAACACCCATTGAAGTGTTAAAAATAAAATGGAAAATTATTTATAGTGAGCTAGCAAACATTTCATTTTTGAAACACTATTTTTCTTCTTTCTAGTATTTGGAAGGTATCATCAGAGTATCATCAAAATGAATCTTTACACTTGGTAAAGCCCTTGGCCATGGATTTTATGTATACCATAGCCTAAGGTTAGTTTCCACATTTACAAAATGAATAATTATTTATTTTCAAAAAATGACTTTTATTTTTTTTTGAAATTATTATTATTTTCATCATCTACCAATTGTGATATGAATAGTGAAATTATTCAAAGTGTAGTGTATGATAATTACAATGATTTTTAACATGTCAACTTCATATTTTCACGAAATTTAATTTTGTTATTTTGAGGTTTATTTAATGATGAAATTGACTTTAAGGTAAGGTAGTATCCAAATAGATGATATTAGACCTATTTTTTCAAAACCAATTTGTTTAAAATTTTTTTTTCAAATAATAGAAAACTAAAGGTTTATGTACATGAAGATTTAAGAATTTATTTGAAATTTGACTAGAGGTTCTATTAAATTAATTCAAAAAACCTAATTGATCTTTGGTTAAAGCCTTGCAAGACAACCACCTTTGTCTCATTTGAACTTTTAAGAAATCCCCTAGTTTTGGTTTCAATTAAGGTTTTTAAATAATTTAATAAAACTTCAAATCATTTTGTTGTTGGTTTTTCATATGCATAGACTTTCAATTTTCTATTCTTTAAAAAGATAAAATTAAAACAAGGTGGTTTACAAAAAATGGGTTTAGTTTCATCTATTTGAATTTACATGGAATTAGTATAGTTCAATCATATATTAAGTTTATCTCCATCATTTTCTTGTTTCAAAATGTAGTACCTTACATCTAATCCCTATATTGACAAGTTGCCATGGTGGTCAAAAAATTTCCTCATCCATGTCACCTTTTTAAAAACATCATCATTGTTTTTTTCATCTAACACAACTTGAACAAGTTACTTGACATCATGTTGCCATTTCTTTTATCTATTACAACTTCTACAAGTCTAACCATATTAATCTTTAATCATTTCATTTGTTCTTAGTGATACCCACATTTAATTCAAGCATAAAAACTTCAACACATTTTATTTGGCTTCTTTGTGGTTTGTTTGTGTAGTTACAACCATGTTAGGTTGTTATTTTTGCACTTGTAAAAGTTGGGTTTGTTGTTTGTGTTGCTACAAGTGTTTGGAAGAATGGAGCTTTGGCAAATTGAATTTGTATTAGTGGGAAGGAGTCTTATTGGGGAGCTTTCGTTGACAATTTGCACTTCACCTTATTCAATCTTGAGGGAGGTTGTTGAATGTTGACACTTGGGAGGAATGGACTTGTGAATGTTGTTCTACACTTCAAGTAGTGAAAAATTTCATGCAACAATAGCCAACAATGTAAAAAGGTAAAATATTGTTGTCATGAACCCCATGAACTATACATTTTAATAATTTAGAATCTATTAGAGACCATACCCAAATAGAAAATAAGAAAAATGAATCAAGTTGCATGACCTTGTCCATTTTCATCAAATAATGTTTAAGCATGTTTTTGAATCATTACAAAATTGAAACAAATTCAAAATGATGTAGGTTTTATCTTTCAACTTTTAGGTTAGTTGATTTGAAACCATTTACATAACAAAGTAGGCCCAAAAGTAAACAATTATAGAAACTAATCTTTAAACTGCATGAGATGGAGGTGAGGAACATACATGGTTCTAAAGTTTGTGCTAAATATAGGATTGATCAATGTGAAAAGTTGTTCTAGCCATTGTTCCAAATGACCTTTGTACACATATTCATACCTTTGTGTATCTTGCCGCTCAAATTGATCAAACCAACCCAACAATGATCATCCAACATGTTACATTTTTTTCCAACATGAATCAATATGATTGAGAAAAGTCCCATAACTATCTTCAAATAAGAAGTACTTAATGTTTCAATGCACTAGGATCTAACGACATGATGAGTTTCAAACATATTTGACCTATAATCAAGGTAGAAGATTGAACTATGGAAATGGAAGGAGGGCATAGTCACAGTCAAGGTATTCCAAAAGGAACCAAGAGTCCAAGATTTTTTTACAAAGAAGAATTTTCAAGCCAATGTTGATTATGTGACCATGCAATTTAAATTAAATGTCCTTGAAAACATTTCAATGTTTCGTAAATTTTTTTTGCATCTAGCACTAGTTTACATCTAGATGTCTCATATGTGTTTGACAAAGCATTAAATAACGTTCATTTACTAGTCCTTATGCTTGTAGCTTTAACATTTTACATGGTGATAGGGCTACATGTTGTCATTAGAAAATATAAATAATGTATATGATTTGTAACAACAATTTTTATATATGGTTCAAATTTGGTGCAATATGACATACATATATTAATCCTATTGATTCATATATCATGTTACATTTGATACGACCAAGATTTTAATATATATTTCAAGAATCTTAAGGACATTGAAATATGCTCTAAATTCTAAAATTTAACTATTTTTATGTTTATTACAACTTATAAAACTCATTGGTAGATTTGAATGTAAAATATGATATGAAAAAAAAATAGTCCATATTTGAATTTTGTGAATTGTAGTCCTTGGCAATGTGATAATCCTTTTTGGGTACCTTGACTTTGATTACAACCAATAAGATTATGGAAGTCTTGTTTCTCGCCTTTGAACACCTTTAGCACAATAACTAAACAATTTCACCAAATTCTTGTGCCACACACATCTTATAACTTCCCCCTCCACCATAAAGTATTTGTGTGCTTGGCCCCTACATGCATGCAAAGAAGATAAAAATCATGGAATGGTCCTTTGAACAAGCCCTAAACCTTAAAATTTCAAAGATTTATTGTGAACTTTTTCATTTAGCTAAAGTTGTCAAAACTAACATGATGTGCCCATTTTGCATTGGGTGTCATGTCGACATCCATCTTGACATGTTCATCACGTCCATTAGGATGGATGTAGGAAAATCTTGGGTCATACTTGGGTTGCCCTTGTTACGATTGATGACTAAAAATGGATTTCAATTGTTAATCCTGCAATGACCAAAAATTCTCCATCCCCATCTTTTCAATGTGTCACTGTGGCCTTGCCATTTACATGAAAGAATATCTTAAGGAAAAAGAGGAGTTTTGGAAATTCCAATATTTTACCGTGCAAAAATGTAATCTTCAAAAAAAAAAAAATCCTCTAAAAGAAACTAAATTCTTTCAAAATATCACAACTCTAGCACCAATCCCAAGTTTCAACATAAACCAAAATATCATTTTTAAAAAATCCTCGCATAAAAATAGACCTATTACATGGGGGCCAAAATTTGTTAAATTATTATATTCTATAATGAATTTAAACACAATATCCTCACTCGCCTTGGTAGGCAATGTTAAAAAAAGTGAAAACCAAAACAAAAATATACAAATTGAATGCCTTGTAAATTTTGCATAAGAAATGTTGTTTTGAATGAATTTTATTAAGTCTTTTTCATTATTAACGTCTATCAGTTATGAAAGCATTTATTGAAGTAAATTATCAATGATAAGTCCAATCATCCATAATTCAAAATTTAAAAAAGTAGATGGGTAGTACTTGTGTAAAATTGTATATGATCATTATATCTTATGTTTACAAGAAACCCATCATCATTATAGAGCATAGATCTAGACACAAATTTGAAATGTGTAAAAATGATGGATTCATAAATCTCAAATTTGGTTACATATGACAAAATGATTTGCTTACAAAATTGGGTTTTGTAAAATCCGCAAGTCCAAACATGTCATTTTTGAAAGATCATGCAAATTACACCATATTCCATATTTAACAACCCCAAACTATCTATGGTTGCATTTGATAACACTATTAAGGTGTAGTCCAATTGTATGGAGGCCCCATGCATGACATGTTGAACAATTCTTCATGCCTTTGGATTTAGATCATACATGTCATGGATCAATTTCCCTTATGACATTTTGGTTGAATTGTCCACAAAATATTTTGCATTTTAATCATCACCCCATATGACATTTCCTAGCTTGCCCATCAAATATGTTTCAATCTTCAAAGTTGTGGTATGTTGTTTGATTAATCGTCAAGGGGATTGGAAAAATACATCCTTCAAATTTTGGATGATAAAAAATCAAAAGTCTTTCTAAGCATTAATTGTTAAAAACAATTAGAATTTCAAAAAGTCAAGGTTCAATGTGGTCCAAAATATTCACAAAATGCAAAAAAAATAGCCCTTCACCAAGGATTTGATCAGCTCAATTCACCCAAGGTTCCATGCGATGGTTGTGAAGGGGCAACCAAAGACACAAAACCTAAATGACAACAAGGCGTTAAAAAATGAACCATGGATTGCATTTTAAAATTCATCTACCCTGAAAAAACCTTTTCCAAATTTGGTCACCATCAAATGATTGAGACAAATTTAATCACCATCTCATGGTTCCCATATGGGCAAAAACATCTTTCGCTAAACCACTAGGAACATCACACCTTGATTTTCCTAGACCCATCAAACTTGAAAAATCATAGGAAACATTTTTTTTTAAAAAAAATTTAATGAGGACAATTATTAGGTTCCATAGATTTTGAAGTTTTAATAATATTAATAATATTGTGTATTTTTATTTTTCTACTAATTATATTTTAAAAACGTTTCAAGAATATAATGCATGGCCACTTTTCCTTGAACCTTTTGCTTAGGAACACAAATTTGAAACATGGATTGAAAATTTTCAAGGGAATGTTCATTAGAAAAAAAATTGGGCTTTGTAACCAACTTTTGCAATTATTTTTGTCCAAGGCGACTATTGTTTTAGTTGCATGCAATAAAATTAATTGCCTTGGATAAAAATAGTCACATTAAACAGCTAAAAAACCCATTTTTCTTTAGTGATTTTTTAAAAGGTAACTTGGAAGTCATTATTTTTTAGGACTTTATTAGGAAATTAATTGAATAGGTATAATTTTGTTATGAATGATCAAAATTCAGGCTATCAATTTCTGAAGGGGCCATTTTAATTAGGAATTTTTTTAAAAATCAATTTTTTAAATTCCAAAATAAACTTCAAGCCATATATTAGTGCATGCAATTGATAAACATGAGGAAAAAAAAATTATAGTTGTGAAAATGTTTAAAGTAAAAGGCCCATGATAATTATTTGTGCATTTTTGGTTCCTTAATCATTTTTTGAGGTGGTTCCTAATGGTCCACCCAAGGATGTTTTTTCTTAGATGGTGATCAAATTTTCCAACATATCCATTTGTGGCGACCAAAATACATAGCCATCATCTAATGGTGACCGAATTCAATTGGTGCTATTGGATGGTGATCCAATTCAATCACCACGTGATTATGGTGATTGAAAACCTTTCAATTGCCACATGTAAGTGGCGATTGAAAAAAATTCAATTGCCATGCCCCCATGGTGATCATAATTTCAATCATCATGTCTTGGTGGCAACTAAAAGGTTTAGGGTTTAGGGTTGTTTAGTGGTCAAATCTTACATTATATGGGTAAAAATTTAAAAAAAGGCCATGAGTGTTGTCAAAAAGAAAAAAAAACCATAGCAAGCTTCTAATAAAAATAAAATAAAAAGATTTCAAAAGATGCATGCAACAAGAATAGAAAAAATAAGAAATCCAAAAGGTTCCAACCATATAAGAGGTCATTATATAACATATATCATTTCAATAGTTATAACAAATTTTGAGTTAAAATATTTCATTTTAGCATATTATGGAAAGGAACATGGTAGGACAAGATACTAAGGGAGCCTATTGTCATCCTACCTAAACTATCTTTGATGAAAATTCATCATCACTGGAATTGCAATTATATATTTTCCATTCACTCCAAGCACATTGTCATCAATGAAGTTTAATATGTAATTAGGTTCAACTAGGTTTACATTAATTGTGAAAAACTCTTAGGGGAAACAACTTGTTTACCCATATTGTTATATAAATATCAATTTTGTACAATATTGAGGCTACTCTACAATTTACATATGTTGGATCTAGTGGCAAATTCCACCTCACCCTACTATTACAATCTATTATCTCCTCTACTACTACTTTCCCCAATATTAATACTATGTTGTCGACTAGCACAATTTTCTAGCCCAATGGGTTCCCCATTCAAAATTGCATCCAACCCAAGAAGATTATCTATCTCATTGACCATTACGACCATGTGAGGATATATTAGAGTTGATAATGTAAAGATAACATCATTTTTCAAGTGCAACCCTTTGCTAATGTCCTCTAATGTCAAGTTGGTTTGGTCTTCAACTTGAAGATCACTTATGGTGAACCCCTGTTTGATCTCCTCCCCCATCATGTTGTACCAAGCACACTTTGGATTTAAACTGCATTCAAATTTGTTGGTTCTTGGGTTATACTATGTGTTTTGAATGTCATTTCTTGAAGTTGCGTTTACATTACACCCATTTCCCCTTGCAATGTTTTTAGAGCATGTTTTGCAATGTCGACCCATTTTGTGGTGGACAATATGTTAACATCATGTGCTAACCGCCCTTGATTGTCTATCGCCTCAAATGGCAAGTAAGATGCCATTTGAACCACAACATCCAATTGTGTTGCATCCATGAGGTTGTTTGTGCTCAATGGTGATTGAAAGGGACATTGTTCCCAAGGGTGCTGAACAATTTGGTCACTCATCACAAGATTTAGATCTTGAGTACAATAAATGTTCAGTTTTGTTATTTTGGGAACAATCAATATTGGTGCTATTGGTTGAAGAGAGGAAGGGGGTTTCAGGTTTAAGGTTTTTGGAGGACTTGATCGATTTGCCAACACAAATATATCTGGTCACTACGAAGGCACATTGTCAGCTTGATTCCCTAGAATAGTCTTCTAATCGACCTAAACCCCAAGCACCACCTCCACATAGACCATATGTGCCATAGTCAAAGGCATTTGATTTTTGGAAAAAAAATGGTTCTTTGTCATGGCCATGTAAACCTCCAACATGTGTGCCTTCATTTGTGCATCTAGGCATAATTATTTTTCCTATGGGTAAATCCACAATATAATGAGCTACATCCAATTCTTTTGTTCCTTTCAAAATGACAAGGACTTGAAATTGGAAATGGAGATGGCATGCAACCATTGCAAAAATTTATGGTTTAATCACATATTTGATTTGTACAATATATTCTTATAATAAAATTTAATTTCTTTGAATTTTACAACTTATCTTTATATTTATCCAAAAAATATTGGAAAAAATATTGCATATTTATAATTTTATAATTTATTTATATATCTATTCCAATGATGATCTAAAACCATATATCAATCTACATGAATATGAAATTTTTCCAAAGAAATCTAAATTAATTTTGATCATTTTTATGTGACTTACTCAAGACCTTGGGACTGGTTAAAAGTGCTTAATTAGTCTTTTTTCACCTTCAAATGTTGATATAATTTACTCATATTATTATATGTCATTTTTGAATGTATATTACATCACACTATGTAGATTATATTATTAAAAGAAAATCCTAAATGAAGTTTAAAATTGACGAGTGTGTTATTTAAGAGTGGTTACATTTGTTGTGGCTCATTATATTGCAAATTTACCCTTGTGGGTTTCATGCATAGAAAGTGGCCACTTCTTGTCAATGTGGCACCACTGTACATGGGAAGAACATGATGTGAATGAGCAAGGTTGTGGAACGTTTTGCCATTTAACATTTGTTACGACAATTGCATCTTCAAATGCTTCAAGTTTTACCTCATGCCATCTTCTTTTGCACCATGCCCTTAACCACTTTCCTTCAATCCGCATCATTTGCTATCATACTTACGTTCGTTAATAAACATGTAAATGTAAAGTAGGGTTAATAAAGAATTAAGATTAAGGGTGGGGTAAATTAAGGTTAAGTTGAGAAAAAAAATGTATAATAATCAATATAGGGTCCTCCAAGAGGTTCAACATTCAAATCTAGCACACAATTATTTTCATAATTGGCATCATAAACTTAAAAGTCCCTTAAAGGACTCCCACTTTCTTCCAAGTGTATGGCATTGATTGTTCAAAACAAACAAAATCCTCACATGTACGGGAAAAAATGCAAGAAATGACAAAAGTGTGGGTCTTATAGTGAACCCACACATCCTAAAGCCTCAAGACTAGGCTTAGGCATGTCTCAATCACTTTTGATCACCATCATATGCATGATATAGCGTTGGGCCCGATCTAGTAGCATAGATCGAAATTTTTTGGTTGCCATTTAATAGCATGCAGGTGAATCCAAATTCTTTAAGGAGTACCAAAATAATGTCACATTATTGCCCTTTTTGTAGTCCTTTACATAGTCCTCTTTGACCATGTAAAGACACAAAATAGATGAAATTGATGGAATTTGGAGTTATAATGGTTTAAAATATGGTACTTATAATTTTTTTGACACATTTTTATTCATTAATATTGATGGGGATCAAATATAGGACAAAAAAGGATTCCATTAAAAACTAGGTCCCTTTTGTGCTTAGTGGTACACCTTAAAGAATCTGGACCTAGGCATTGTAAATGTAGGGCCGTTGGATGGTAATCGAAAAGTGGTTTAATCGCCATTGGACCATTGTACTATTGGTGACCAAAGGCAATCGAAAAATGTTTGGTCGTGTTTGGTCACCAAATGGACAATTAATCAATTAGTAACTACCAATTTTTGGTCGCTTTCATATTTGAGGAATGGCAATCGAATTTTTTTGATTGCCGACTATCCACACATTTAATTAGTGACCAAAAAAAATATGGTCACCACCTGACAACCTTGCGACAACCATGTGTGGCTAGTACATGGGAACGCCATCAAATGGCAACCAAATTTTTTCAATTGCCAAAATTTTTGGGTGCCCCTAGTATTGGAGTACCCCTAATTTAACCTATATAAGGAGGTTCAGATTTTAAATTTTCCTCCCTTTTTTTTTAATGTGTATAAATTTGGTTGTTTTTTATAATTAGTGCACAACACTTTAAAGAAAAGGAGGGGGGGGGGACTCCATGCACTTCTTTTTGTTAATTTTTGTGGTTCCAAGTTTTGTCAAAGAATGAAATATGTGAGTAATCAAGTTGCAGAAGAGATAATCGAACAACCTACCAATTGGGACAACCACACCATTGTGACTTGGGTCTATGAGGGGTAGATCTCATATATTTCCTAGGCCAAGAAGGCCAATATCATGTGGATATTATTCAATTATAAGAGGACTTATCACACAAGGACATATCATTGACATTATATGTTACAACTGATAATGTAATGGACAAGGAGAATGTGTTCGTAGCTTGGGATCACAATGGCACTAGTGTCAAATATCTTCCATGCGTGTTCAAAGGAGTTTATGTCTTGGATGTTTCCAATTTGCTTGAGGAAGTCTTGTTGTACAAAGACATCCTGATAGAGTTTCATGTTTATGACACACAAGATTATTTTGACACCATATGACATATATTTTGACACAATAATTTTTAGTTAAATTGAACCAACATTTTTGCCACTTGAAGATTTTTCTAGAAACTCATGGAAATACCATTTTGATAGTGTATTATCAAGGTTTCATCTAATAATTGTGGGGTTGTTTCCAGGTTGTTCTCACAAGATCTTGTTATTAATGTATATTTACACTAGGTCCTTTGCTCAACGAGATGTTAATTGATTTCGCACTTTGTTATGGACAAATGAATATGCACCCCAATTTTGTTCACACAATGATGCAAAACACATTTGCACCAAAATGCAATGGGCAATGGGTGCAAATGTGTGTCCACCAACTTTAATCAAATCCCACCATTCATTTGGGAGCAAGTTTAGGTCTTTCATTGGGGGGTGTTAGAAAATGGACTTCAACTTTCCACAAAACTTTGTTTAAGACCTCCTTTGCATCTGCATCATCATGTAGGTCATCAACATCTTCGACCTTTAGTAAAATTGATTTTCAATCACTTTTGCAAGGTTTGATGGCAATTTAAATTGAAGAGCTTGTAAGGATAAAACATGTTGCTCCAATGTTTTCATTAGAAAAATGTCCAGTAACTTTTGAAATATGAAGAATGAACAACAAATAAACCTTACAAATGCCTTCATCTTTGATGAATGTTACCTGAACAAAGGTGTTTGATACATAAAAACACACGTTTGTAGTGAGGTTTGTCTTTATCATTAAAACTATTTAAACCATATCGAATACTTGAAAATACATAGGTTAGATTCTACTACCCAATGTCAATGTAAAGCTTGTTCCTATGTGCAAGATTAAGAACATGGAGAAAACTAAACAAAAGAAAACAATGTTCAAAAAATCAAAAAATAAAACACACAACAAAAAAATAAAATAATAAATAAACCATTATCACAAAAACACAATCACCTGTGCAATGCTCCTGTAGCACCTTTAGTTACTCCATATTACTTTGTTGGGTTTATAAATGCATGATATAAAGTAAAATACAATTTTTGTGTTTATTTTATCATACTTCTTCTTTTGTAATTTTACCACTTGTATTTAGAGGTGCTATGCTATTTTTTTTTTTAAGAAATGTTTTTCCAAAAAAGGAATTTTTTATTTTTGAAAAAAATCTGCCAAAAATGTAAGGGTTTTGGACTAGGTTCTCCAAATCTGGAAGGCTTGCTCTTGTAGTTCACCAAATAACAACAAAATTAAATTCTTTTTTATTATCTCACTTCTCATGTTGCTATTTAGTTTGCTAAATCCTTTCTGGGATGTTAGATGACGCAACATCCGAAAATTGAAAAAAATAAATTTACTGGTGTTAATTGATAATTAGGGCTTAAAGTGGATATTGAAATAAAAAGTTCTTAAAGCATTAAAATCCCTAAAGAATTTTTTGGAAAAGTTGAAAGGTGATAATAGGATCTCCAAGGTGAAAAATAAGCCTGCACCTGTACATTTACCATTTTGTATATACTTTATATACATGAAAGTTGAACTGTAGCCAAACAATATAGGATAAAAATTGAGGTGCTTTTGGGTAAGTCTTGAGGGTGGGTATGGCATTAAACCCAGGAAACGAAGATAGTTAGAAAAATAGGTGACTACTAGCTAAGGAGATGCTTAATTTTTTATACATGGTTAAGGGCTGTTTTCAGTACCTAACAACCCTATTGTGAGAGCATCTCCAGCGGTGGTCTGCACAGTAAAGTTCGACTGGTGCACTGGTGGACGTCCCAGGACCTCCTTGAATTGGCAACCCCGCCACATGAGACCCACGCGTCTGCATACCTCTCACGCTTCTCATGCACAGCCTAAACTCAAACAACAGATCTTGCAGTCTTTTTCTTCTTCTCCAATTTGGGTCTTGTACGCGTCATGGGATCCGTCTAGCGAACTAGTAATCGCCTCACGAAGTAACCCTCATGCACATGCAGGCACACAATTAGTTATTATACAGGTCCCAGCTCGATTACGCTAATTAGATTGATCATCGACTTCTACTTGTGTTGATCATTTCTCGATCCTTAAATCTCATGTCAGCTTCCTGCAGGCCAATATATCAACTTTCTCAGGCCTGGTCATGCATTGTAGCTACTAGTATAATTCCAAAACCTGATCAACTTTTTGCAATTGCTGCTGGTGTGAACAAATCAACCCAATATCATCATGTCGGGCGAGAGTGAAACAACGGGTGTGGGCCAGAAGGTCGAGGGGACGAAGCAGTATGCACAGGAAAAGGCAGGACAGACCCAAGAGGCTACTAAGGTTGATCTGTTACAATCATTTTCTATATAGAAATAAATTATCTTGAAACAGTGTCTGGATCATGCTATATACGCCTGCAAATTGAGTATCTCGTGTAATTGTACTGAAAGCATATCGTAACTGGGTGACGCCTCAAAGTCAAATCATGCCTCTATATATATAGAAGCGATCCGATGCAGCATGATAATAATTTAGCATGCAGCTAGAGCTCCTGCGAATCAACGGCGATGTTGTGATTGTGCAAGCGAAACTAATTAGATTTCATGTCAATGGTAGGTAATAGAAAGCAGATCAGATATATTGCTGCATCCTGCATATAATTGTTCAGTAGCTGATTCCTGCACGACATCATATTACATATAATATATACGGTGAAGTCCGTGTCTCGGATCTGTCTTTGACAACAGGGACCGCAAGTTGGGACAGCTAGCTAGCCTTGAGTAGTTATTCCTTTTACGTTGGGTGACGCTGCTGCAGGGTGCAGCCGAGAAAACCATGGACGTTGCAGCCCAGACAGGGGAACAAACGAAACAAGTTGCAGGACAGACAGTAGAGCAAACGAAGCAGGTGGCTTCCGAGGCGGCGCAGACGGCAGCAGAGAAAGCCGCCCAGGCCAAAGGAACCATTTCCGAACTTCTGCAAAAGGTAATATAACTACCTATGATATCACGAATGATCTTGATTCTGCATGCACGCGGTGCCCTTGTACGTATACTTCTTAGATGCTACCATGTGTATAATTCTTCCTGTAGTATCTTGCAAAAATGTCTAAAACATAAAGATCGAGATGTAACGGCCATTCTGATCAAAGCTTTTTCAACTTCTTATATTCTTCTATAAAATTGGCCAGATTCAGAAGATTTTGTTGCAGACTCAGACCAGATGACCATGATTTTTTTCCTGCTAGCTGCTGCTTCATGATTCCGATTTTCTGTTATGCTTTTGTAAGTACAAAATGGGATTCAACTGGTTTGTCTGGATGCATCATGGATGATGGGTCGATTTCAGACTGGTGACACTGTGGCCGAGGTGCTTGAGACGGTGAAGAAAACGGTGCTACCAGGCGGTGACGAAGCTGCTGGCGACCAGAAATAAAGAGATCTCCAGTTTGGTGAAGTTACCAAGTGCAATCTTTTGTTTAATGAGCAATATTGCACTCTTGCACTTTTGTTGATATTGTGGTATAGATATGGCAGAAGGTGTATATTCATATCCGACTGCAAAAAGACTTGTTATAAGTTTTTTTGGGACCGCCATAATGCCTTTAGGGTTTTGAACTTTCTGTTGAAAGCTCGCAACAAAGTCAAGCTTATTCTGGTCTGTAGTTAGTACTTTGTGTGTCTGGTCATGTTGAGCTGCTCTAGTGCACATGTGTATTGAGCCAGTGTTTTCTTTTGAACCTGGCTACCTGAGAAGAAAAACAGCACAAAAAAGGAATATTGTGTCACAATTCCATGTTTCTTTAGGAGAAAATTTTGCTTTTGAGTGTAAATAGTTTCCCCAGCTTGTGAAGTGTGGGCTGGCTAGGGTTAACACTAGGGTTTCATTTGAGATCTGATCATTGAAGTGTGGCACTGGATCAGATCTCAAATGAAATCAGGGCTTAGGTTGAGAATGCTGAGATTAGATTGAGATGGGTAGCCTTGAGGGTTGTTGCAAAATCATCCACAGACAACATTTCCTGAACAAAGAGGCACGAGTACCTGAGGTGGTGGTAGGAGAAGAGGTTCTCAAACCCTAAACCCAAAACCTACTAATGACCTAAACAAACTTAGAGAGTATTAATATATAAAAGCCTACATAGCCAGTTTATTAATTATTTGCAAAATTGAATCTCTCACAGACAGGGTTCACACACATATTACTTGTGCACTGTGCTTTTACCAAATTAATATTATCATACATGGGTCATGTGCAACCTATTCTTATGAAATGGGGCCATTAGTAGCCTAGCATCCATAAAAGGTCTATCCCAAGATCTTGTAAAAAACATGCATGTTCCAACCACTGGCCCAAAGGATGCTTATATGAAACTTCATAGAACTTTGTGCATACTTAGCCTCATTGAGGGTGTGCACAAGCACACTATATAGATTGGGACCCTTTCCATATATCATTGAACATTATGATAGTTCATGACATAAAAAAACTTGTTGAAGAAAGTACACTTTTTGATTTGATATTATGTGATGGTAAAGTATAAATTTACTTGAAAATAATGTGTAAGATTGCATTGGGAAAAAAAAAATGTAATCCAAAACTAATCTAAATGTTTGCACATAGTTTGAACTATGTTAATTGTGAATTATCTCAAAAAAATATTTTCTAAGTTAAGATCTGATAAAAATGTGATAAACTAAAATTTTCACAAACAATCACATTCACATGGAAAGGGACAAGTATAACTAGGTGGTTGTGATTTAAATTTCATTAGAAATATTTATTTTAATGACTAATGAAGCATTGATATTAATGTGATATGAAATGAGAAATTGACATTGTTATATCTATATATCATAACCACATATGTATGTGTTTTTAAGCTAGTTTTTAAAATTAAGTTTAGTCATATTTTTAATCACATTAGACAATGGAGAAAATTGGTTGTACATAGTCATAACAAACAAGTTGTATTTTACACAAATCCTATCCTATTTATAAATTCACTATGTCCATCCGTCCGTGACGGAGCTCGAGTTCGTCACAGAAGGCCGACCGGGCCCGGCCCAGCCCGGCACTCCTGGACTCCCGGATTTCAGCCGATTGGGCCCGCCGTTGGGGATGCGGGCCGGGTCCGTCACAAAAGGCTGGCCGGCTCTCTGGTGCCTGCACGAGTGGAACGGGCACAGTCGTTCTCTGGTTTCTAGCACGGGCGGTGCGGGCACGGCCATTCTCTGGTTCCCAGCACGGGCGGAGTGTGACCCAAAGGAAGAGCGCTGCGTTGCTGCAAGGGAGAGAAGAGGAAGAGGAGGACAGAGGAGAGAAGAGAAGAGAAGAGAGATCTTGATTGGAGTTGACGAACAGTGAACAGCACGAACCCCTAGGGAGAAAGAGAGTTTAAGGAGGAAAAGTGTTGCAGTAACGAGGTCGGCCAGCAATGAAATCTTGATTGGAGCTGACGAAGAGTGAACAGCACGAACCCCTTGGGAGAAAGAGAGTTTAAGGAGGAAAAGTGTTGCAGTAACGAGGTCGGCCAGCAACGGATTTCATGAGGGACTTTTCAAAAACAATAAATAAATAAATAAAAGTTGTTTTGCGCCTTTATGTGTCTCTCTCTTAGTTTAAAGAAACCGAGGGATTTCACAGTGTCCAAAGGTCACAGGTACCCACTAATGTGATTAAAACCATATGATTAAAATGACTAAAATTATTAGTTGATGTGGCATTATCAATTTTATTTTAAATTAAAATTTATATTATTATATGAATATAAAATGACATTATGAAACTTTAATATTTTTTAACTATAGGTGAATCCAAAGCATTACCACCCTTGATCTATGATTCAAACTTGGAATTTTATTTTTATTTTATTTTTTTTGAGTTGACAATGAACATTACTAATAGATCACATTAATTGATATTATACAAGCTTTTGAAACCCCATATTCAGGATCCTTTCTAATGATGAATTTATGGCCCAAATAAAATTTGAACCCATAACCTTCTTGGCCACACTCCAAGGCCTTAACCACTAAACCATCACATGACAAAAAATGGTAGTGCAAAATATATAAACAAATATTTTGAACAAAAAATTGCATTTTTATATATCACTATTGGTAGGTTAATTATTACATTGAACTTTGTAATTTTTTTAATTCAAAAATATGTGTAAATCATAATTATTTTGAATACTCATTAATTAACAAATTCAAATGCATTTTTTGAAACTTTGAATTGAGTTATGTATTCAAATATTATTTAAGTACATGTAATTTATCAACTTTCATGAAACTTTGTGATTTTTTTTCATTTCAAAATGTACAAAAACTAAGATGGTTTTAAATATTTATTTTAAAAATTCATATGTAAGGTCTAAATATAATTATTTAAATAAAAATTTTACTTTCACAATTACATTGAATTTTTAATTTTTTTTAGTTTCAAAATATGAACAAATAATTATATCATTTAAATTAAAAATTCATATATTACGTATTAAGTCTTTGATTAAGTTACAATCATATTGATCTTTGTGATTCCTTTTAATTTCAAAAAGTGAAAAAAAAATTCAATATTTGTTTCAAAAATTCAAGGAATTTGCTTGGGTTAGAAATTTTGCATATAATTATTTTGGTACATGTGGTTTCCTTACTTTCATCATTGACTTCAATTTTATAATATTTGATTAAGAGTTTAAATTAAGCACCTATGAAACCTATTCAACCTGGCCCATCAACTTATAGCGCAAGTGTGAAGGTTTAAACCCCTTGCCTTCCCCTCACATCCATGCTTAAGGAATAATTTCTTAATGATTGAACCATTATTTAAATAAATGATATGTTTTGTCAACACATTATCATCCACATTATTTTCTTAATTTACTTAGGATGTATCTATCCTAAGCTAATGTAAGCTACCTTTGGGTAAGTTTATACACAAGCCCTAAACTATTCCTTAGCTAATGTAAGTTACTCTACATTATGTTTCCAATACCATAGATTATTCCTCCACTATAATACATAGTTTATTTTAAGCTATTTCACTTCGAGTTATTTCTTGACATTTTAAATTATGCCATTGTGAACTATTCTAGGTTATTCCATTATAGGCTATTAAATTTTTATTTTACCAAGTAGGTTATTTTTTGCTATTCCACTATAAATATTATTGTTTAAGCTATTTTAAGTTATTTTAATATATTCCACCATAGGGTATTATTAGCAATTTACCCTAGTATGTTTTTGATTATTTTATTCTAAACTATTTTAGCCATTTTAAGTTATTATTGGTTATTTTACCTAAGGTTTTTTTTAATAATTTTTATACCTAAAACTATTATTGGATAATCCACCTTAATCTATTTTTTACTATTCTAAGTTATTCCAAGTTATTACCCTTAGGTTATTCCACCCGAAGTTAATTTCAACTATATACCTTATGATATTATTGTTATTATAAGTTATTTCACCTTAAACTATTTTCAACTAATTTACCCTATATTATAATTGTTTTCCACGGAGGTTATTATGGGTTATTATAAATTATTCATTCTCTAGAGGAATCTTGTCCTTTGCAACCTCCATGGAACATGCCCATTGGTCATATGTGCACATAGTATGATCTAGATGTCACTCATACATCAGGTCAAGTTTGCGCCAAAAATTTATGTACAAATCCTAATACACCAATGAACATAGTATGATCTAGATGTCACTAGCATATCAGGTCAAGTTTGAGCCAAAAATTTATGTGCAAATCCTATGACAATTGACCACATATGTATGTAGCTCTTCAAAATCTGCGCAAGCAACTGGAGCAACAGAAGTTGAAGAATAGCACTGGCTGTAACTGACAAACCAATTTAAACATTGATAAAATGCACAACACAATACAGGTACAAATCAATGTCTAGATTGTGTAGAATGTGTACAACAAACGTGCTATTATGCATCAGCATTTTCATGAGATTCATTTTACATTGAAGGAACTGAGGTCTGGCAGCCCCCCATTTGAATATGTTCAATTTCAACAGATTGAGAGTAGAATACAAAATAAAAATCAAGAGTTTCTTTGAACTTCTAGACAAAATTTGTTGGTAGGTGGGTTGGGGATCAAATCAGAATTTTTCAAGTTGAGAAAATGTTTCTCTTTTTTTTTTTCTTAAATCAAATTGTTTTTTGGTTACCCCCTTAAAAAAAAACCCACTGTGTATGGCAAAATTAGTAGCCAATAATGTGTTCTAGTAGGTACCTACTACCTACCAACAGATTTTTTCTACACGTGAAGCGTGCATGGGGGGTAGGTTCAAGAATGGGAAGCGTCGCCGCGACTGTCGCGGGCGCCACCCACGTCGCGCGCTCTTCCGCCGTTGCCAGGAACTGACAACGGGTTCTGTCCACCCGCATGCGTTACCACCGCAACAAGCCCATGCACAGCGCACGCCTCCTTCACTATTGTGTCCATTCCATCTTCACGCTCTCGACGTCGAGCTGCGCGCGGATTGCCTGCCGCTTCCTCAGATCTCGTCGTTGTCATCATCTTTCCCTTAATTACTTTTCTGTATCTAGACCTGATCTCTCTAACTAATTTGTCGTGGTCCGATCCTTTTGTCGATTTCGTTTCTCTTGCTTGTTAAATCCCCGGAATTTTTTTTCTGTTGTTGGTTCTGTTGTTTTTGGTGAGCTTCGTTGTCTAGCTTGCTACACAAGGTTTTGTGCTCTAGTGTTTCGAATTGTAAATTACAACTCGTTTGGGATCTGGGATTTTTTTCCCCTTGTTTGTTTGCAGATCAATCATCATCATGTCGTCGGCCGTGGATCAGCAGAAGAAAGATCAGTTAACAGATCGTGCGCACGAGCTTTACTACAGGGCGCAGCAGAATGCGCCCACCTCGCGTCAGATTTTGGGACTTGTGACCCTGCTGATCGCTGGGGGTCTTCTGTTGCTGTTGGGAGGGCTCGCCCTCACAGGAACTACCATCACGGTGCTCTTGGCTACTCCTGTGCTCATCTTCTTCAGTCCTGTTTTGATTCCGTTGGCGGTGGTGGCTTTCTTCATCATCGGGGGCCTACTGGGAGCTAGCACCTTCGGCGTGGCGGTGGTGTCCGGCATCTCATGGGCATACAATTACTACAAGGGTCGCCATCCCTTCGGTGCTGATCGGGTACTGAATATGATGATATATGAGAGCACTGCCTGCATTGAACGTTATACTCCGTGATTTGCAATTCGTGATGATCAGCTAGGCTAAATTTGCAGAAATTGCATGCGTGTTGTTGCAAACAACAGTAGGTGCGGCGTGTGTCAGGGATTGGGGCCAGATTTGTAATATTTTTCACGTGGCTAACAATTATCGACCTCTGACACTTGCAGATTGATGAGGTCCGCCATCGCCTTAGTGACACGGCAAGTCAAATCAAAGAGAAGGCGAGAGAGTATGGATCTGAAGCCAAAGGATTTGTGCAGTCCAAGACTGACACCAGTCTTGCAGCTTGAGTCATCGGCCGGCGCGGTCATCGTTGTAGTAGCAGCTACACATTAATAATTCCAGGGGATTCATGATCTTTGAGAGTTGGTGAGTTCATGAATCCCTGTACTGATGAGACCATAAAGCTGGGGTTTTGGGATCCGCAAGAATGCTAATGTACATTCTGGTGATCACTTGAGATATAAAATGCAGGTGTTGCAAACATTTTTGTGCAAGACTTAGGTCGACTATCTACTATGGTTGTGCACAGAAATATTACTACTTCATGATAAGATTTACTTACTCCATCTTGAAGTGCACTAAGTTGATTTCTAAAATTGTGCAAACTACTGAATTTCTAGTGTCTGTAAGTCTGTGGTTTGTGGAATAGTTCCTAGTTTTCTGTACTACTAGTTGTCTGTTAAGTAGAAGAAGATATAAGATCTCTGCATGCTTTTGAAGGCCCTGATGAAACTTGCAGCCTAGTGATCATGGCACCCTCTTCTCATTTGCTTTGCTCCTGCATGTCGATGTGGATCCCCTTGAGAGAACTTATATTAAAGACTTGACAAAAAATGTACGAGAACAGGGCCTTTCTGGGAATGTGGACCTGGCGTGAGGCGCCTGAGCTCAGTGAAACTTGAGATCCTTCATGATGCTTGAACATTCATGATGCTTGTTGATGCTTTAGATCAAGTTTAGTTGATGTGTTTGATCTAGCTTCATTAGAAATTGCAGTTTTGATTTTTTTCTCCTTACATTGCTATAGTTCTTTCACTTGGACGTTCGAATTATTTTTTAAATTCAAAGTGCTTTTGACTTTGAAAATTATGGATTTTGAAAATGTGCTTTTAACAAAAGTTGTTCATCTTTATGTGATAGAAAGCATTCATTGTATAATAATATGAACTTATAGTCAAAATTTATTTATATGTAAAATGTATGTTAAAAGGGGTACCTGAAATTTAAAAAATTTAAATTATAAACCAACACAAAAACAATACATGTCATGTGTAGTCTTTGAAAAAATATTTTTAACTTGGTGCCCTAGCTCTTTTGAACATATTTTTCACCCTAATGGTGGTTGAAAAGAACTATAAGTTCTACCTCTTTTTGTTGATTGTGTTTATTTTACTACAAATTTTGATTTGTGAACATCAAAATTCATTTTGGAATCACTCCTGGGATATATTTACACTTACATCTTAGTAACCTTTTTAAGTACAACTAATAAATTTGATTTAAAAGCAAATATAGGACCAATTATGATTGTCTTTCAAAAGTAACATTATCATTTAGTGGATTCCAATTCCATGGCCTCTTTTGGGTTCTTCAAAAGCTTTGGCAAGCACCATTGGTGGTGTTATGTATATGCACAATTTTGCAAAAGGTGGAACACTCCTCAATCTAGGCTTGGGAAAGATCTTACATATTATATTTGTATGATGGGTCATATGTGAATCTATTTATGAAAAACATCATACATTTGTGGTTCAATTATTTTTATGGTATGATTTTGTTTATTATCTCTAAAGTCATGTCCTTTTCAGTTGGTTTTTTTCCATTCCTCTTTGGCACCTATGGTAGAAATTGAAGCTATATGGCCTCCCAAAAAAAGTAATTTGTTAAATCCTTGGGGAATTCAATTTTTATATACCATTTTTTAACTTTCATCTACAACTATCATAACTTGGGTTCATCATATTATATTAGTTGAATCCAAAAAACAAGTTGAATACACTTTAATAACTACTAAATAATTGTCAAATTATTGAATAAACTTTCTACTTACCTTTTGTAATCATACCATTATTGATGTTCACAATGAAACAAATGCAACTTACCATTTAAAGGAATTGGAACAATTTAACATGTTGGTCAAGGAAAGGATCAAGTTATTTAACTTTATAAAAAGTATTTGATCATGTCTTTGAAAGATAAGCGAATGGGTCATTCATGAATGTGAGGTGTGGATAAGATACTAATTTGAATGTTTTTGGTCAGGTTATTGATTAATTAATAATATCGTAGTGTTGCATCCTTCCCAATAGAATGGTAATGGTAACTTGTTTGCCACAAAGCAAGAAGAGGTCTTAAGCCCAATATAAAATAAAAACATTATTAGTTAAAAATCTTATGTGTTTTCGCATAAATATAAAAGTGTTTTGGTATTATCAATGAATTAAATAGCCACAATCTGGATATTTAAAATGGAGGGCTCATAATATCTACCCACTTAATAAAGAAAGCTAGTGATAATAAAACACTTGACTCAATCTTATTTGTTTACATGCAAAATAGGAAGGAATTTAAACCAATGTACATGTAAATGATTTTAATTTATGAACTTTGTGTGCTTGACATAAGAATTCTGACTTTATGTCCAAATAAAATTAATCCTAGAATTTTGAAATAAAATAAATGACTATGTGTCTTATGCCTTATGGAGACATGATAAAAAAATCAAGTTGGTGAGTTGTGATGAGTTGTGTGAAAGGTAACTACCTTGCACAATTTTTAAAACATTTTACTATATCATATGAGTAAATGGCAACCAAATAGTACACCTCTATGAAATATTTTTGATTCTAACATTTTCCTATCCCTAATTTTCATAGGATATCAAAGAATGGAATATGTAAAAACACCTTTCATGATTTCTACCCAAAACATGTTATAATTAAATTTTTAGAAAAAATATAAACTTTTGAACAAAATTTGGCTAGAAATTTATTAATATTGCTTTAAAACTTTACAGTCCAACAAAGAAAATCCTTGCCTAGATGTAAAAGGTGAAGGATCCAATTTGAACTTTATGGAAATTTAATTAAATATTGAAATATATTTTCATGAATATATCTTGTAAGAAAATAATACAAAAAGTTCACATCAATTTGTTCAATTTGTTTCCATTTGCTACATATGTTTTACAACTATTTGGATTAGCATCCTTCTTCTTTTTATTTTTTAAAATACCTCCAACAAATTTTATCACAATGCAAAGAAATGAATCCATTAACTACAATTACCAAATGGCACAATGTCATATTTTGTATGTTCAATTGTGACAATATTGAAATTAAATGATTTTTTCTGAAAAAAAATTATCAAAATTATTCTTTCATATTAATTAAAGTAATCATTTTTCTAAGTCATTCCTTCCATTGCTTTAAAAAATGTGCACAAAACTTTTACTTCTACAAATTTATCAAAATAATTGAACCTATTTTAATCCTTAAATTTTTGCCCAAAAATGAAATTACAAATTAAATCTTCAAACAGGAAATGATATTTGGAGTTTTCAATCACCATAATTAATAATCAAATAATAAAATTCAATAAACATTTTTTATTAAATAGTCCAAAATATATAAACATGCCTCAAATTTTCACTTTCATATCTCAAATATAATCAAAATTTGGCTATGTCTATGGATGACCATTATTTTGGCTCCATCACATAACACCAACAAGAAAGGTATACAAAATGTTATTTAGAATTAACATACACATAACATTGCAAAATTTGTTTGATCTCCATAATCATAAACATTGTTTAGTTTTTCATGCCTTTTTGCTAAGCCTTCATGTCCATCCTTGCCAATTAATATTCTAAATACAAGCTTGCCTTGATCACCAAAAGAATGCAACTTGAGTGCAAGCATGGTAAAATGATAATTCTGCATCTTTGTCAAGATAAATGAAAAGTAGGATGAAGTAAACCTTGATCTATTAAATTTTTAAATATTAATTATTCCAATGTTCAATATGAAAAGTTTTTATACTCTTTTATACTAACTACATGTTTATAATATGCATTTGAACAAGTAATTATCTTGTTTGAGCAAAATATGTGTCAAATATGTGAAAGTAAGATTTTAATTAGAGAACTTTGCTACTTTCAAGTTGATCGAGCCCAAAATTTTTATAGATCTACTTTTAACTTTTCCATATTATAGTCATAAATGTTTATTAAAATTATGAAATTGTATATTAATATGGTTGCACATAGGGTGTAATCCTCGTTGGGGGACATTCAATGTTATTTTTGTGACCTACATGCGTCAAACAACAATTTAGGGGGGGTATTCAATTTTCAATTTATATTTTTCCCCACCCTATTATTATTTAATTTTCTAGTATGCACATATTTTAGCCACCATGTATTTGTTTATGATTTTTTTCTGACATCTAATTTCAATACCTTACATTAGATTAATCTTTTAGTTTTAGAAAATTTGAAATGAAAAACATTTGCCTATGTGATCTTTGAAATCTTATATCCAAAAATCCCTCCAACCACTTTCACATAAAAAGAAATGTAAAAGCTTGTGCTTGAAGTTTCAACAACAGCAAACTAGGTTCTTGTTGTGGGAAAACTTTGTCACCTCCCTATAACCCTAAAATCTAAAATCCTAAATGTCAAATTTAAATTTGTAAACTTTCTTTTCCAGTCTCACTTAAATTTCCTAATCCCAAATTTAAATTAAGTTATTGACCTTATAATCACCATAAACAATTAATCAAAACATTATTTTACAATAATTGAAAATATTAACAACTAATACTTTAAATTTTTAATGCACATGCTATGTTTTTTAGAAAATAAATTATAATATCAAATATTTACACATACCCTATATAAATATTATTTATTTTCGAAATATACATAACCCTAATTTTTGAACTAATTAACTTAAATGTTTTACCCAACAACCAATATATTGCACCCTATATTTTTTACTCACATATTTTCTACATTTTTTTAATAGTGTCCCCCGCCCGGATGTAATTACATTAATAGGAACCACAATAAATGTAACTAATGTTTAGTTTTTCATTTTTTAATGTCAAAATTTATTAGAATTGCAAGTCTTTACATAATATTATAATTTGACATTTTTAGATCATGAAAAAAATTGGCCAATGTAAAAATCATGGATTTCTAATCCCAACGCCTTCTACAATCAATCACAATTTGCCACATCATCCTAGTGAACACTCCCATTGTTTTTTAAGCAACCATAAACCCAAAGGGACAAGGTTAACTCATGTTCTCTTATTTGCACCCTGTGATGTTCACAACAAGTTTTGAATGTAATTGCATTCATAACCTAGATTTAATTATGTATAAAAAATTCAAACTTTGTGTTCAATTTATAATACACTCAATGTGCAATTAATGATGTCATAATGAGACTTAAACAAGTTATGAATATATTTTTGAATGTTTATGTTGAAAACATCAGAATTGATTTTTTGATAAGTATTTTTTCCATCTATTTCACCATGTTTTGGAAACATTTTGTAATAATATCATGCCATGTGATATCATACCATTTAATGATTTTTTTCCAAATTTTTGTTTGATTACATTCGAAGATATTCCATAGGTATTTCATTTTCAAGGTCTATTAAGTATGAAATTGTATTAATATAAAATCAATGGAAGTTATATGTGTACTTTAATGTGCATTTGAACAAGTAAAAATAATATTAAAAATAAATTTTTATTTTGAAGTAAATGAATTTGTAAAAATAGTAATAATAATAATTAGTTTGAAAGTATGAAATTAATTATGTCATTTTAGATTATGTTACATTTATACCAAAAATAATCTTACAAGGGGATTTTTTAATGACCAATATGGTAAACCATAATATTATGGAAGGCATAATATAAGTTTAAAATCACAAAAATGATACATGTATAAGTATATAACACATAACATTTAAAATTTGATACAAATAATTATAAATTGAGGACTACTAATTAGGTTAATTGGTTATTAAATGGTTTACTCTACCTATAAGATACAATTGTAGATAATTCACTATTAATACACCTTCCAAATGATGAAATGTTACAAGGCTAGATGACACATGTTCATGTGTCCACAAGTTCATGGACATTTGAATATTTGAACATGAATTTAAATCATTTACATTTTGACATGTGACATGTATGGAAACTAAAACATATGGCATGCCATAATATGCAAATAAAACTAAAAACCCAAAAGCTTAAAACATTGGTTAAATGGGGTATATTGTTCAATTGCATAATTATTTAGATTTATATTACATTTTTAGAATAATAAATAATATTTAAATATTAATATAATTTTATAATAAAAAATAGGATGTAAAAGCAATTGGTTTGAATGGTCATCAAACATGAAGTTGAAGCCTTGTTGTACGATTTGACAAAATCCTATTGATTTCCAAATAAAAATTTGAATGTAATTTTTATTTTTTTTAAAAAAATTATTTTCAAAATGGAATGTTCAAATTTAATTAATTATTCAACAAACATGTTGAAGCCACCCATGTATTAAAAATTGAAATATACTACAAAATTGTGATAAAATTTTGATTGAAATTTCTCAAGATTGAAACTTTTCATTCACATTTACTTTTGGCATGGTTACTTAAAGCATTGTCCTTATGATGTTAATCCCTAATTTGAATTATGATTTATATTATTTGAATCATGTGAACTTTCAAGGTTTGGGATCCAGCTATGTTTCTTACAAACATCTAATGTTTCAAGCATGGGCATAATTTAATGTTGTGCAACTATTCAATATAGTTGGTTACTTGGGGTTGGGTCTAGTTTCAAATAATTAGAACCAAGTTTCAATGCCAAAATGAAATAAGAACCAAATCCAACGTTAAGAACATTAAAGTAATTGAGTGGGGAATTGACCCCCTAGTTCCATTTGAATATTCAAACCAAAACCAGAACTAGATCTAATTCTTAAATGCCATAAGAATCAAAACTAAACCAATTTTTTTCAAAAAACCGGTTCTATATCTAGTTTAAGGTTAAGGGTTTTGGGTTGTGTTTTATGTTTTTGCTTTGAATTGTTCTCATATTTTCACACAAGCCCACCACCCACCATTGTTTTATGTTATTGTGTTTTTATAGTTGTTGTTGCCCACCATTGCCATCATCCTTATGGTCCTCTTGTAACATTGGTGTTAGTAATTATGTTATTTTCATTTTTGTAATTGTGCAATCCATATCATATTGGTGATTGCGACAATGTTTTTCTTGTCAATGCAACACAACGCTCACCATCACCCAAGTATTAACATTCAACCAATTTTTTTTATATTCTTTTGATATTTTGATCCTTTTCTCATCCATTTCATCATCGTTGTTGTGGTCTTCATGTTGTTACAAAAACCCTGTCATCACCTTCATCTTGTGATCCTCTTATCATCCTTCTAGTCATCATCATTTTAATATTCTTACTGCTACAAGTTTCTCACCATCATTTTCATCTTGTGATCTTTTTTTCATCATCCTAATCATTGTCATTTAATCTTCTCTTTGTTGCAATGTTCCTTGCCATTGTTTTTGTTTTGTGATCCTTTTATCATCTTCCTAGTCATCAGCATCCTAGTTTTTTTAATTGTTATAGGATCCCCACTGTCACTTTCATCTTGTGATCCTATTTTCATCCTCCTAATCATTGTCATCCTAATGTTTTTGTTACTATAGTGTCCCTACAATCACATTCATTTTGTCATCCTCTTCTTGGTCATTGTCATTGTAATGTTTTTATTACTGTAATGTCCCTACCATCACATTCATTTTGTCATCCTCTTCTTGGTCATTGTCATGTCTTAGTTTTCTTGTTGTTATAATCTCCCTACTAGATCACCTTCATCTTGTGAAAAACATCTTGTTTTTTAAAACATTTTGAAACTAGTCATTGACAATTGTGGAATGTGTGGATTGGAGAAAGAAGATCCTAAAGGAAAAAGACAACTTACAAAGAAAAGGTATAGCCCCACCCCGTCAACCATTTTTTTTTCTTTATTTGTGATGTGCCTAATCCCAAGAATGATTTTCACCAAAAATAATTCAAAATGGATTTGGCATTATTCATAACTAAAATTTAATGCCCTTGTCTAGGCTCCATTGATCTTTTTAGGAGTCAATTCTAAAACAAAATCTTTGTCTAAATCTTCCATCAAGGCAAGTTTTGGTCGATGAAATTTTGCCTAGGACAACAAGACAAAAGAAATCTACATTTTTTCAAGCCTTGAGTCTTGTAATTCTTATATGGTGACCTTTGATTTATGAATGTCTAGAACGGGAATGGATACATTTATTCTCATTATGCATTTTTCAAATCACAAGTGGGAGCCTTGTCATGTAACCATTGTTTATTTTAAATAGAAAAAACTTCTAGGATTGTCATGGCCTTGTAGGTCAATGAAGTCCTTGCAAAACATGGATTCAATGTTCAGGTCATTGCTTATGTCAAAGATGAGGGGAGTAGTCTCTTGACCACAACCACTATTTTGACTTCTATTATTTCATGTGAAATGTGAGGGATGGCAACACCATTTGTGGGTTCATGTTGGGGACATGTTATGTTTAAATGTTGTCAATGCCCTAAATGATTATAAAGTTTGTGTTGACCTAACTTTTATTTCAATCAAGGAAACAAACTCATTATGGAAAAAAAATTAAATGGACCAAAAAAAGTGGGAAGGGGTGACAAGAATGGCACAATGCATGTTTGGGTACTAGCATGTCCCCATGGAAGCTCAACACACCGATGAAAAATCAATTTTCTTTTTGAGTCATTTTGTTCCAAGAAACTTTCGCATTCAAGCACACCATCAGTCTTTGCTATAAAAGTGATTAACACTTCAAGTCCACAAGTTTAGGCCATAGTTCAAATTGTTGTCGATACTTTGGGTCCTATGGTCCAACAATGTGTGCTAAACCAAAGCTAATGCTATTAATTATTTTTTGATGTTCTTGTTACAACCATGTCGCTCGTTTGCCAAATGCAAGTGGATTGTTTGAAACCTAATTCCAAGATTGATATCCAAGACTTTGATGGTGAATTTTGAATCCTACAACAATGCACACCAAAACAAAGGGTACAAGTTCTTAATCATTTCTTTTCAACCTCACAAGGCCCATAGTATGTTGGCTATGACTCTTGTTATAAAAGCTTGGGGTTGGTGATTCAATATGTTGATAAGAAGAGGGCTCTTCATATTGTAAATGAGTATGACAAACAATCCCACTCCTTGTTTGGGCATACAAGTTTTTGAACCCAACCCATGTAAGTGAAAAAACTCCTAGCTTTACATTCCAAAGTTCCCAATCTACAAGTTTGTATGATCTTATGGAAACTAGTGGGGACATGGCATTGTGAGTGATGAAAGAACAATTGACTCATTTCAAGATTAAAAAAGTCATTGAAGAGGATTACAAAGATCCACAAGCATGGTGGAGAGCCCATGAGGTTTGTAGCCCAACAAATTTTGGGGATTATTGGTTCTCAAATTGAAGCTGAAAGAGTCTTCAATATCACAAGTATTTGCCCAATCTAAAACGCTTGAGCATGGACAATCTTGAGATGCTTATAAACATTTACAAAACTTGACCTAATGATGCTTGTGTTGGTGGTTCTCCATCCATGGATAAATTCATGGAAATGGGGAAAACCCTAATGGAGGAAAATGAGAATATAATTGCAACACTTGGGCTTTTGGATTTGGAGGATATCAACAATAGGCTTTAGGTGAATTTTATTTCTTCTTTCTTGCATCTTTCAAGTTTTTGTTTTCCTTCAAGTTTGATGCCCATGTTTGTCATGGTTGAAGTTGATGCATTCAATTTGTTGTTTTTGGTTGTCATAGGTCTTAGAGCGAGGCTGGAATGGTCATGCCTTAGGAATTAGATATGATGTAACCTAGATATTGGTTAGGTTTTTTTTTTTTGTTTTTTCCTTGTTATGCCACTTTGCATTTCAGTTATATTGTTCTCTAAATTTTTGCAAAGTTAGGACTGAATTAAGGTCTGAATTAATGCAGATTTGAGGGCTGCATGTGGGCATAAATGAATAGGGAGATTTTGAAGGGGCTGATTTGGGGCTGTTTTTCAAACAGATTGAGGGGCTGTTTGTAGGAAATAGGGGGTGAATTGGGGGGTATTGAGGAGGTGATTTTGGGGACAGATTTAAAGCTGTTTGGGGTGGGTTTTGCAAGTGGAATTGGAGGATGGTAGGAGAAAATTATGGCACATTTGAGGGCTGAATCAAGGGTGGTAAGGTGACTCATTTCAAAGTTGCCATACAAATGCCAATAAAACATGAAACCAATTGGCATTAAAAAAATAGTTTTGATCCATTTAGGAACTAGTAATATAATTTAGAGTTTAAAAGCATATTAGTTTGGCTTAAGTTGGCATTGTCAATCCTTTGTAACAATCTGATTCGTTTTTGCAATAAAAATTTGTCTTTCTTTCATTGTTCTTATTGCTGTTTTAGATTTTGAAACCTAACTAGGAGGTTACCCAGAACCTAACATACCCAAGAACCAAAATCAAAAAAAGAACTAAAATCAAAATCACCCTTTGGAAATTTTTTTTTAAACCAGAACCAGAACCAGGTAGACATGCTTCTGTTTTATACTAGAAATCTTTCTTTGAGTGATTTCTGTCACAATTCCATGATAATCTGACAGGTCTCAGACACAGAGAGAGAGAGAGAGAGATTGTTGGTTATCAGAGACCTGCCAGAGGCACTTCTAACAATCAGAGCTACAAAAGTGGGTTTTGGTGGCCTTCGGTGTAGGATTGAAAGTTGACTCTCTCTTTTTTGAGCATCACATGAACTTTTTCTCTTCAACTAATATGAGTACAATCATAAACTGAGCAATTAAGTTCTCATCAGGACGATGAGCTGAGTGGTCTCAAGCATGTTACACTATTCACACCAACTACCCATCTTTGTTGATCAGAGAAGTAGAAATCACACTCCAGGACAATAGAGCTCACCTGTGGTGAACAATAAGGCAGTGGGTTACAATAGGGCTATACATAAAAACCCACCTCCACCTACATGGTCAACTCACAACCATGTGTGAAGATGATTTGAGTGTACAGTTACTGAAGCTCTTGGCACCAGAGAAAAGAGAGCCAGAAGCCTGACAATTATTCAATCACTAAATTGAATGGGAAAGAACAAGTATAGGCAGACCCAATCATATCCATCAAGTTCTCTTGAGTGAAGTAGGAAACCCTTCCTGCATGTTGCTAAGTCAACACAGAAGAGGGCAACTGAATAACACCAACAAGAAGCTTTACTTGTGCAGTAATCCAGAAACCTAGCCACCAAACCCTTTCAGCCCTTCACTAAAGAATAAACATAGTTGCTGTACACATGCAAGGCTTACACATAATTCATAGCCACTGCAAATCTTATGGTTGAACCATATCAAGATTGCTGAGAAGACGTGGGTACATTCTTCAGCACTGACCACCCTCTTATCCACAGCAACCACCAACAGGCTTGTTCACATTTCCAATCATCAACCATCTTCTGAGGATTCAAATGCAGCCTTGTAGGCAAGGTCTGTATTCTACACTAGAAACCTAAGAGTGTGATCAGATTTCAACCATAGAATACAAACCTTGCCCAGAAGCTTGTCAATGTCTGAAAATGCCGCCAAGGGCAGAGAAAAAATTGGATGGCATGCCTGTACTCTTGCGCTGAAGGTCTTCAATCATGTCACGACTCTGAATCTTCCGAGTCATGACATAATCACTGCATTGCTGCTTCAGGTTTGTTATCGCAGCCTGCACAGAAGTGTAGAATTTTAAACCCTCATTGATCTTGCCCTGAATTTCTCTGAACTTTGAGATTGCTGCCTCCACCTGCTTGTGTGACTTGTCCTGTGCTCCTTTGTACTCCTCCCACCCAAACATTGAACAAAATGTATCATTCAATGTCCTGATCTGTTGAAGAAGCTGCTCTTGAGCTTCGATGTTACTGCCTACTTCAACAGAAATAGTATCATACTTGCCAAGTTCCTTTTGGAAGAGATCATCATAAGGACCTGATGTAGACATCAACTTGAGAAGGATGTTATCTTTGAGTTTCATGTCTTTCAACCTATCTTCCAGTCCAGCTCTTTGCGATCCAAGCTGCTCTAACTCATTCAGTTTTTGGCGTAAACCTCCAACAATGTCATCCTCATTCAGGTCTGCAAACAGATGTGAACGCCTCAGTGAAGGAAAAGCCTTCTCAATGGGCCTTGTGTCAAGAATTTCCATCACACTCATGTTGTTGTGTAGTGTGCGCTCAATTTGGGTATCACTGTCTGCTGCCTGCTTCAACTTTGTAGCATATTCAGTTGCACGATTATGCAAGTTCCTGGTCAGAGTGCTTGACTGAGGTCTTGTCCATCGGGCCCCAAATTGAGCTCGAATTTCTGAGTCCTCACTGGATTCCTTCTCCAAAAGCTCTTGTGTTTCAGCAAGCAGTTGCCCATTTGCACGGCGGAGACTTTGTAGGTGCGTCATTTCTGCTGCAAGGTGTGATGGACCACCACCTGACTGCACAGCTTCAACTTTATCACGGAGCTCACCAGGGACCATTGCACCACGTCCAATTGCAACAAGAGAATCTGGAAGATCCATCACCTGGAGCTTGGACCTGGTGAGCTCACTCGCCTGTTGTAACCTCCCAGCCTGGCGCCTGATAACATCATCTACCATTTCCAGGTATGTTGACAGAGCACTTTTACATGACTCTGGCACAAGACCTGAGAACAATGTCTCTGTACTAGCATCTAGAACCTCAAACACAGGAGTGGAATATGCCAAAACTGCAGCAGGCAAAGGTGGAAGAGAGTCCACAGTAGGAACCCGGATCAGATACAGTCTATCATTCTCCCTTTTTGCACGATCAAGGTTTCTGTTTACGTTCACCTCAAGTTTCACAACTGCATCCATGAGTGGACCTGCACCTGCCCTGCTTGATTTTTTTGCCTCTGAAAGAATAGTACTTGCTGCCATAAGCCTTGCAATCTCTTGACCAATCTCTTCTTTCTCATGAAGATCAAGAGCAGCTTGGTAGCAAGCTTCAGCATGGTATTGTGCAGCTTTGAGCTGCACATGAACCACAAATGGACGATCCAAGTGATGAATCAAAGGAGGCAGCACTAGAGCACCATAAGCTTCTTCATAAAAGATGCCCACTTGCTTTGCAACTTTTGAGCAGAGTGATGCAGGCCTCTCATCATTCACAACTTTCTCAAAGAAGCATTCCTGCGCTTGAGCCAGCATGAGCCTCTCTAGCATCCCAGCTGACTCAACGGAGATATCCAGAGTGGAATTTGACCCAGCTGCTTTGATTGAGATGTTATCTCTTAAGAAAGCAAAGACGCCAGCAGCAGCTTGAAACGAGTTGCATGCTTGCTTGATACCCGTGGTTGAAGTTCGGTCTGCAGATAAACCTAATTGGCTTTGTACAGCCCCTAGATTGAAAGCAATTGCAGCTTTCTCAAAGTGGATATTCTGCTGAGACGCTTTCCGTCCTTGCTTGAAAGCATCATACCATGTGAAATACACGTTGTTGATGTGGTTCTTCTCATTAGAGAACGGAAATTTGAGTTCAATCACTGACAAAGCTCTGAAATACCTCTGCAAGAGATCCCGCCGCATTTCATATGCTTCAGTGGCTTTGTCAACCTCATTCCGCATTTGCTGGACTGCTTTCAGATCTTCTTCTTCCTTGTCTGGTGCATCCCTTTCTGAAAAATGCTGCGCTATGTACTGCTTCAACGGCTTGATCAAGTCCAAAGCCGTCGTCCTCTTTACGGGAATCGCAATCATCACATTTGAAGAAGATTGAGGAGCCGCCATAGCTGCAGCTTATGAAGACAACACTTCCTCCAACCAGAACTCCTCCCTTTTCCTGTTAATCTCCCCCAAAGCCTGACACAATCCTCTTCAGATGCCTATTTCTTCGGATGCTTGTGTTTCTCAAACACGGGAGGAGGAGGAGGAGGAGGGGGAGAGCAAGAGAGAAACCGTTGTTCCTGGAAGAAAGAAATTCAAAACACAACCAAAAAACCTCAAAAACTGAAACTAGTGTTCTTTCGGGTCCTCAGGCCATGATGACAGATCCGATGCAACAAATTCTAAAATCATCAAGCCAATTACCTCTCTCTAAGACTACAGTCCCCACAGATCCATTTTCCTCATCCCTGCTTCCCTTAAACAAGACTGCAATAATCTCAACCCCTACACGCTTTCGATGAAACTTGCTCCTTCTTGCTCCTTTAAGGTTTTCCCCCGACTTCTCCTCTTTCCAAAGGCTTACACCGACCGGAAGCTTCTTCCACCACTGACTGCTTCCTTCTTTGGCCTCTCTCTCTCTCTCTCGGGCGTCCAGAACTTGCCGAGAAAAGCTGGTGCAACAACCTTGTCCACTTCCACCGGCCCAAAGATGCAGAAACAGAAGCAAAATCACGAGCGTGTTGCGAGATCAAGAGCGTGTTGCGTGAGCGAAAGAGAGAAGAAGGGTCGGCGACATCGGCGCTCAGAGCCGCTTACGCGCCGCGACAACAACACAAGATTCCGAATAGGTAGATGAAAAGGACGACATTACGGATGTCTTTTTCATCCATTATCACATTTCCCTCTCTGTCCACCGTTGGATGCCAGTGGATGTCCTCCTTAAATCTGGTAGATGTCATCCAGGTGGATGTCATCATGCGGATGAATGTCATCTAGTTTGGAGTATTTTTTAAAATTATATTCTGACGACACGTTGGAGTGTGAACCAAACTCTCATTGACCGACACTTAAATCTGACCGTCAGATGTTGATCTGAGATGCGTGGCACAACGTGGCACAACAGGATTGATTTATTCATACATTTAAAAGGTAGGTAGGTTACTAGGTAGTAGGTAGTAGTTTCCGGTGCGGTGCGGTTATGTTGAAGTCCGGTTCTGGGTTTTTTTTAATATCTCAGATTCAGAGAACCGTCCGTTCCATTTTTTGAAGAATCAAAAAACCCAAGAACCACCGGTTCCAGTTATTTCGAAAAAAAACCTTACAGAACTTGTGATTCTTATGAAAGAACCCGTGGTTGTATAACCGGGTATTTGATTTGTCGAGATTTTTTTGTGAACCCTGGTTAGAATTTGTCAGAAACCAGTTATTTGATTTTTTGAGACCTGTGGTTATGAACCCCTAAGAACCGCCCTAATAACACCCGGCGGTTCCCAATTTCTCTGGCACTTTTAAGTGCAATTCTATTGCATTTTGAATTTTGTTAAAAAGTGAATTGAAAGTGTGCCAAACAAGAATTTGAAAAAAACAAGACTTTAAAGAAACGTAAAAGCGAATGCACACAAGAATCAAGAAGTGTAACACATGAATATTCAGTTTCAAAATGGATGAAAAATTATTGATGTCTTTCATTCATGTTTTAAATACTTAATTTTTTTAATGCAATTCAAAAATATTTTTAACTATTATATACAAAATGAAATTTAATAAATAATTAAATTAGTTAACACCCCAATGCTAGATTTTTGGGGTATTTTTAAGTATTACAATATTTTTATGTTAATTCATATTTGCAAGATACATAATAAATAGAAAATTGTCGGGCAACTTATGTTGGTTAGTGCCAAGTGTGTTTTGAATCTGGTTTTGGTCTAATTATCAATTACTTAGAAAGCATGTGCTTGATTTTGGAAAACTCTATTAATTTTGCAATTTTCAATAAGAATTGAACATGCTTGAACATTGAATAAGTGTCAAGAATATTAAGTAGTGAACGTGTTACAAGTTTAGATGAGAAACATAGATTAGGTGAGCCAACGCTTTGAATGGTTAGATTAGATGACCTACAAAATCCTATTTCAATTTGGTTAAAAAAATCCTATGGTGATGCCCTAAAGGTGAAGTCCTAAAGCATTGTTGGTGATGGTGCCTTAAAACACACATCGCTTGTTTCAATATGCAAATATGAAGACTATTACAATTCAACAATGCAATGTTGTCATTACAAACTCATGAGATGGATTCAAAGAAGCAATGGAAATTTTTGTAATTCCATGGCAATGATAAAGGGATTTAAAAGTTTCAACATTAATGTGTATAAAAACATCAAAACCCAATCACAAATAGCCATAGTAGATGTGTGTGTGTTTTTCTTCCTTTCTATGAATCTATGTTATTTTATTTTCTAATTTTGTGTTACAAATGTAGCAATTGCATGTTTTTCTTTGCTTTTGTCTTTTTGTTTTTGCGATTTTGCATCATAGGTGTTTAGAGTAGTGTCTGAACACTTAAGGTACAATTTGTTCACCGTTTTTGCAAAAGGGTCTCATTGTTTTTGGTGTCCAAAAAGTCGATGGAGTCCTCTTCTTAACACATATGTCGCATTAACAATTGGCAAAAACATATTAAAGGCAACAAAGTTATGGCCCCTCAAAATAAAGGAGGTAGTTTTTACAAAAAAATCTCAATCAAACATCTCATAGCCTATTGTAACAAAAAACAAAGGCACAAGAAAATTCCCTTCATATCAAGATATCCATAGCCATGAACATGATCCATATAACTTACTTAATCAACAAAGTCATCAAATTTTATGATTATGACAAATTCATAGGTTCAACCTGTCATTACTTTGATCAAATTAGAAATCTAATTCTAAAAACCTATGGGGGTCATATTGTTCCAATCTTTCTTTCATGAGCTTCCACTGACAATGTTTGGCAAAATAGAAGGACCCATCATCACATATTCAAATCTCCTTACAAAATACAAAAGCCCAAGTATATTCAACAACTAGAAAGACCTTGAGAATTGGAGAAAATGGAATAAGAGAAGATCTAACAATGATTCATGTCATAGATAAGCTTTGCCTAGAGATTTGTCATGTGCATCCCATTGCCCCTACTAGACTCATAGATGAAACACCACTAGCAACAAATACACAATGTGCATCCGAAGGTCTTAAAAAATTAAGGGTTCTTTTCCTTCATACCCACTTAATCCCATAGGACTTTGATTGCCAAACTTAATCACTCTTAAGATCCCTAATGATCATCATCATCCCCCCAACCATAGACTCCTACTTCTATTGTAAAAAGAAATTACAACTCTTTCCTTCAAGGATGCATAGTGCAGCGGAAGATCTATCATCCTCCAAAATTGATGTAGCCCACACCTTTAGGCATTTTTCCTTCAAGTGTTTCTAAGAATTCTTCCAAAACAAAAACCTATGAAACCAACAAAACCAACCAAAAACAACTATAGAAAACTTAACTCCTCATAACAAAAACTTTATGACCTTTTTAGCTTCAACCTTTGTTTGAACTTCATTGACATCCAACAAGGAAGATCTAACCAATCGTTCCACACCACACAAAATTCACCCATAAGGATAACCACACCAAATTAAACACCACCATTCACAAAGATTTCAACAAGTTCATAATCTACAAAAAAATACAAAAATACAAAAGCAAAAACTCATAAGACTCACCATCAATCACCATCAATTGTCAAAATTTTGTTCTCTTCAACTTTCAACAAATGATGGCATTATACATTATCCATTAAAATTTCATCCCTTAATTTCTCATCACATTATTTCCAAACCCCTCACAA
This sequence comes from Sphagnum tenellum, assembly GCA_963921925.1. Classification (NCBI taxonomy): domain Eukaryota; kingdom Viridiplantae; phylum Streptophyta; class Sphagnopsida; order Sphagnales; family Sphagnaceae; genus Sphagnum; species Sphagnum tenellum. The sequence continues at coordinate 24,450,485 of OY998144.1, forward strand.
AATCCTTGCATATTACTATGTTGCCTTTAAAGTTACAAGATGAGTTAAGAGGGCAATTTTAGATTAGTTTAAATTGTTCAATCTGAACAAAAAATGAGAAAATTATGCACTAAGGGTGGTCAAAAGGGTGGTCAAAATGAAAAAAATGCATTTTGCAATTTAAAAAAAGCAGATTTTCCTTATTTTATTTTGTTGTCGTTCTTTTGGCTTTGCATTTCGAAGATGATTTGCAGATGTTGTTCCTAAAACACTTTAAATCATTCAAAATTGAAAAGAATTGAAAAAATCTGCCAAAATGTTTGGTGATAAAATAGTGTTCAATGATAGACATCTCTACCTTAATTATCTTTGATTTGACAAATTTTGAATTTTTTTACCTTTGGTTGTCTTTGATTTAAAAAGGTCAAGAATCAATTTTCTTTTCTTTTCAATATAATTGTCTTTGATGTCGCCATTGAAGTTTTTAAAAAATTCCATTTCAAATTTTTATTTTTCCAATCAATATAATGGCATTGCAAATGCAACTTTATCCAATTTTCCCCTTCTTGAACCAATCCCTATTTTTGAACTTTGCAACTTTAGTTCACACAAATTTCTTACATTGAAAAAATCTTAAAAGGCTTATAGTAAGTTTCAAATCTTTTTTATTTTTTGAACAACCAAGTTTCCTTAGGTAGTATTAATATTTTGAAAGTATTGTTTAATCTTGCAAATCAGATGCAACGTTTGTTTAGTTATTGAAAGGAAGGAAAAATCGTTATCACTAAAGTTGGACATTTTACAAAAACGTATTAGTAAAAAAATAATTATTATTTCTTTTGAAATTACTATTAACGATTAATATTACAAAAAGTATTTTTTTAATTTGTAAATAATGAAAGGATATATATGTTGGTAAACACATTGAATTGATCTTGAATTTGATCAAATATTTTGTGTTCATCTTAGGTTTTTTAAAACAAATTTTTGATTTGTCACAATTTGTCATTTTCTAAATCATTGTCACCCTATGTCTGAATTTGAAATAATCAAAGAATTGTCCTATATTTTGAAAGTTAAAAAAATCTTTAAAAACATTAGACAAATAATAGTCAATCCCCATGAATAAAGCAATGCATGATATCATCCTTAATAACATTAGAAATGTTGTGCACAAAGTTAATGAATTTTCTTTTATGTGAGTGTAAATGAAGGCACTACAATGGACAACCAACAATGGATTAATGATTTTGTGTATGTCATTAAAAGACATCAAATTCTAATTTTATTAACCTTAAAATGTTTGAAAGTGGGTGCAAATGTAGATGATTTTATATATTAATTTAGTAAGTCTGTCCGGGAGGGTATATTCTGAATCCATGTGAACAGGGTGTGGTTTTCATGTTCAACGTGCCTTCTTGGACGTGTTTGTCTGTGTGAACAAAATTTGGGCAATGCCTGGAGGATTTTTCCAGTCACTACCCGTTCCATGTTGAGCATCTGGTCATGACTTTTATTTTTTTCGTGGAGGGGGGGAAGGGGTGGGGGTGGGGTTCTAGGGGTCTTAATAAGTGAAAGTGAGAAAGAACACATTGTAATAGTATGTTGGGGAACACATTGGGAACCAAAAAAAAATGAAAAGAAACCCTCCCCCCGCCCCCCCCCCCCCCCCCCCCACCCCCTCCTCCCAAATTTAAAAAGAATAAAAGCAAGGCATCTTGAGTGCACCCTTGGGCCTTCCATTGGCTGCATGAAATTTCTATTCCCAAAAGAGTTCGTCGCCGTTTAGAACCGGAGTGGGAAATGCGAAGGACCGGGTGGGGGGGGGTCGACAAGGTGCATTATGCACCGGGTTCACACTAGTATCAATGTAATATTCTTAAAACACATGGTTAGATATCAAAAACTTTCAAATGAAGAACTTGACTCAAGGTGGATGTGCCTTGGTTATGACAAAGATTTTGTGTTGAAAGGATATTGCATTAAGGTAACTTCAAAACTAAAATCTAAGTTTCTTCCTTTATGATCAATGTGCACTACATGGCACATTGAATTAATTTGACAATTATTGTGTTGTAGATTGAATCCATGCTATAAAATTTCTAGATGTTTTTTTGTTCACTACCTTAAAAAGTTTTTAGAGTTTATTGAACTCGATAAAACTTTTAAAAACAAAAGCTTTCATCTTCTAAGGAATTTGAAAACCTGTTGGATTGCATGTTAGATCCATTGAAATGGTTCATGATTAAGTATTAAAATTTGCTTATGAAAATGCATTCTAATTGTGACAAGCACAAGCACAAATCTACTTTAAATTTGTGACAACTTGAAACTATTATGTGACCTTGAGATGATCTTGGGTCCATCATGCCTCATGCCCATGTTGGAGGTGGTTCATATCTTTATAAAATATGCTCAACATCAAGGTGTTTTTATGGATGTGATAATCATGTTGAGGTTGAGTTCTTCCTTTTCTATATTGTTTCATTTTCCAATTTTGATGATCCTTAATTTGATGATTCACAAATGTTGTCTCAGTTTCTAATGAAACTTTGTTTTTATGGTGGTGTTCAAATCCTATTGAACTTCAAAATTGCCTTGCTTTTAAGATTGTAGGATAGATGTTTATTATTCATACATGCAACCTAGCAAATGGCTCATGGATCAAGGTTCATGAGAATTCTTTTAGAAGAATTATTGTTGAAGTGAAGAATGCATGTATTGAAGCAACCCAAGCGTTGATTTCAAAGTTGCAAAAGTAATTTCTTGACTATAAAATCATGATGATGGCCCTTGGCCTTGTGTTGCCCTACAACTTGATGAATCATGTTGTAGTACAAGGTTCATTCTATATGTACTTGAGCATTATCAAGTTTGTCTTTTGCGTGACTTGCAAGACATCAAAAAGGATTATGGTCTTGTGTCTTTTGTAAAATTTTCTTTTTTCAAGTTCATCATGTCTCAAAATGCAGAGGGGGTAATTGTTGAACATTCAAATTTGAATTCAATGTCTACATTATGGAAGAGGATTCAATCTTTTGTCATTTTAAGTCAAAAACTCAACAAGTATGTGAAATTGACAAAGATTGCAATGGTTCAGGTGTTATTGAGATTGAAACCTTAAATATCCCTCACTTCTGATGAGCAATTTAGCTGCATGCTGCAAACCTTCTTCCCATCATAAACTGTGAAGAGTGTGATAACATGTGCAAGATTCAACTATTGATTCGTGATAATGTATTTGCCCATATAAGGCTGAAAAATGAAGTACACGACAGATCTTCAAAGGATGCCCAAGAACTTGGAAATAGAAAATCCTACGATGATAAAATTTGAAAATTTGAAAGCCATTCAGCACCACTACTCCAATAGTCTGCCAGAACAAACCTCAGAGATGAACTTGCAACAAAAAAAAAAAGAAATTGAAATTGCATGGCAACAATTGGGGAAAATGAGAGTAACTCCAACACAATACTCATCAAAAATAAAAACCCAATTTTTATCACGGTGACAAAACAACAAAACGCAGATGATGTTCAAAAGCAACACACCCCATTCTTCTATTTTCTCATCTCTGCAGATGCAATGCAGGTTTTGCAGCAGAAGAAGCTCCATTCATTTTGATGGGCATGCCAATTCGAAGCTGATCAAAAGAAACAACAAAAGAAAACCCTTCCCTTCTCATAGAGTGCCTGCAGCAAAGCTCCCAGTTACAAATTATTGAAAGAAAGAAATGGGTAGCTTAGACAAAACGGCATAGAAACAGATATCCGCTGGATATCATTTATTACCCGAATTCGGGTGCCGATTGATATCCTTGCGGTGGTGTGCGCGTCCGTGGCACTCCGTCGAATGGATTTTCGCAGCGTTCTGTGTTCTTCGCAGGGATCACGCTTCTGCTGCGTTGCTGCACAAGGAGCGTTTGCGCCGACCGACGACACGCGCACTTTCACGTCTTTCATCTCTGCTCTGCGCTGGTTGATTGATTATTGCTACTATTGCAGCGAATCTGGTTTCTGTACCTTTGTGATTGCTCGTGGAGCAGCAGCACTATCTCGATTGCTTAACCCTGAGAGGATCACAGGAGTTGAGAGTGAGTTGCGTGACAGACTTGTTGACGGAGAAGGGAAGATTTGAAACCCCGAATTTCAAGCTTTGGTTTAGTGGAAGCTTTGTGCGTTGAGGTGCAAGATCTGCAACCATGTTCAGACAGCACCCGTACGTCTTCTCTATACTTCTTCTTGTTACCTTGTTACCACTATCTATGTTCCGTCTTGTCGGGGGCAGCGTTAACTAGGGCTTCACCCTCGGGGCTTGGATGTTGTTATCGGCGTTTCGGTTTCTTTTATTATCATTGCAATCCGTTTTGCTGTTGTTGACGGGTTTCTTTAGTTTTCTTGGGAGGTTTCTTCTTTGGAGGGAGGAGATCCATGGGATTTGCCGTTTGTTTATGGGATTTGTTGCTGAGTGGTTGGCTGTGTTAGGGTTTTACTTATGTACTTTCTTCTTCGGGTAGTTTGAGCTCCGTGTGCTTGATTGTTGGACCTGAATCCTTTGTTAGGGTTTTCTGCGATCTATACTGTTGGCCGTACCTTTGTGTGGATGATCCTTTCATTTGCCGGGGGAATTTCCTTCTGTCCGTATCTTGATTGATTTGAGTTAGCCATCAGGAGAAACATCTAGCGCAGTGTTGCGAAGCTCACACCCTCTAGCGATGTTTTTCAAGCAGTTAAGGTTATGTGAATTGGATGTCTATTTCCATGTGTCTTAGGGTAGAGCAGTTTTGGGAGAAAGCAGTTGCTTTCTGAGGTTTTCTTTGTGCAATTGATGCAATTGAGACAGATTGTCTGATGATACAAAGATTGCTGACATAGATTTGAGATTTTTAGAAGGCAAGTTTGTGCAGTGAAATCTTGAAAGTTGACTAACTTCTCTGCTCTCACAGATGGTTCCACTGGTTGATAGTACGGTGGTAAAAGCTGATGTGGTGCAATGCAATTCCTAGTGCTTAGAAATTGGAGGGAGGGAAGAATTTGGTAGATATGGTGATCTGTTCATCATATTTTCGCGTCCCTATTTTCAATTTTGTAACATATCAATGTGAGAACGGAGATTTCTCTATTCTTATGAAAGATATTTGTAACATATCAATGTGGATTTATGTGTGCAGGGGAGGGCAGCAGCAACACCAGGCCCAGCCTCCACCTCCTAATATCCCAACACAGAGTTGGTACCCTCCATCAGTATTAGGTTCTTCCACCAGTGGTCCATCACGCATCCCTCCTCCAATTTTTTCTAGCTCGTCAAATTCTCCTCATACGCCCACATCAACTGGATTTCAACCACAGACATCTTTGCAGGGTAGTTCAACTATAGTTTCAAGTCTTAAGGGCAAAAGGTGATTTCCCATCCTTTGTGTTCCAGGATTGTGTGGTCTTGAGGTCCTTCATGTTTTTGTGCAGTATACATTGTATGTTTGTAGCAATCTATATTCTGAGTTCCTGGGACCCAGAACTGTCCAGCACTACTTTTTACTCATAACCTACATCTTATAATCTAATTTCCTAGCTATTGCCCTATCAAGAGTTTTGAACCTTGTGGGGGCAGGGGGTTGTCAGTTATACACGTACATCATTCCAAAGTCCAAACCTAATTTGCAAAAGAGGTATAAGAAAAAACCATTGTGAGGAATGAGGTGTAATTTGTGCAACATAAATGCATACAGAGCAAGTAGTAATTTTGGACCCTACCAGTTGTTTGTTGAAGTGCATTTTGCAATGAAATTGGGTTCATTGGTGGCAGCATCCATCTATGTTTTTCAAGACTACACAATGGTCCTATGTAGTAAGTTTATGAGCTTTGTTTGCTGTCTTGACTCTCCATCTGACATTTGTGTTTTGATGTAGTGTTGAGGAGCTCAGGAAACTGATGCATGATACAGAGGCATACAAGAAATTCCTTGAGTCTCTTGATGAAGTCAGACGTCTTGACAAGGTACTTCCACAGCATAGTCATGCATGAATCTGAGAGGTTTAGACAAGCTTTTAAAACTGCTTGGTGTCAGAATCTGATTTGATTGTAGCAATTGGTATTTGTCTAGCCTGCAAAAATATTCAACAACACCTACAATGTCTGTTACATGATCACTTTTGCCTTTGAGATGTGTGTCCTGTATCTATCTGGGTCTGGGTTCCATGACCTTATGTCTCTGTACTCTCTACTTTCCTGATGCTTATGTTTTTCTGGTCTGCAGCTGAGAAATGAATTGAGCAATGGCAATGTTGATGAATCAAGTATGTTGCTTGACTCACTACCTTTTAGGTTTGCACTACAACTGACAAATGATGCAATCTTAAGGTTTTCCCTTGGATGTCGAAAAAGGCTTAAGGAGAGCTCTAGAATGCTGAGTTCACAAGGTTTTGGCAAAGTATCATCTTTAGCTGTCTATCTCTTGCTCATCAAGGGGACACATGTAGACAGCACAACCTGGGTGTGGGGCAAAGAAGTGTGCCAATTCTTAGAAGTGAAATGCATGGTAACCACAATATTTGTTGTATTTCAGTTGATGATTTGCTTGGTCTTATGCAGGGAAGAATCTAGAGAAGGAGTCAGAGATTGCTGAACTTAGAAACCAGGTGATTTGAAAAGGCTGTGCTCTTTTGTGTGAAGTAAAAGTTGATTGAATTCTTTAAGTGCTGTTTCTATATGTTCTTAGAGATATACATCCATGATTATGTATTGATGTAATGCATGTAATAAGCAGGAGATCAACTCCAAAGTTTTGTTTGCTATTTCTGATCTTACATTTTAGGGTTCAGTTGATGTCTGCTAAGGCAAGTTTCTGAATCTCATATGCATTCATGACATTTTTCTTAACTTTTGAAGGTTGTATCGGGGTTTGTGGGTATAGTGCATGATAATACGGAACACAGAACTTGCAGCTGCTCAAGAAAAGTTTGAAGAAATTGAAAAGCAGTATAAGGACGTACATGCCTGCTGCTCCCCACAGTCTCTCTTGGACAAACTTCAAAGTATGATCTCTGGCCTCTTTCATCTTATTCCTGCATCTACATTCAGTGGTAGCATAAGGACTAATCCTTGAATTTAAGATTTTCAAATAGAGGAAGAGAGGGAAGGGTTCATGGGAAGTTCCCTGACAATCAGGTATTTGTTTGGGGTTTTTTAGGTGCTGCAAATGATGCTGATGATGAATCAGAAAACCTGCATCGGAAATTGCTGTCTGGAGAAATAGATTTGGGTGAGTTCATTCAGAAATATCGTAAACAGCGTATTCTCTTCCACAGGCGAACACTTATACGCATGGCAGCTCTGACATCATTGACCACGCCAGGCTAGTCTTTGTTTACATGGTCTGCTGGTGCATTCTGTACCTGCATGCTTAGTTGTACATTTCATGCGTTGATCTACCCGTAGAGTAAAACCCTGGATATCTTTTGCATGACAAGTCCAAGTGTCCTTGTCCTGGAAAAGAATACAGTTACTATAGGGAGGTCAGTAGAGATTGGCAGGTTTCTGGGCACCCACTGTTTTCATATTTGTGGTCATTTCCTACTAGTTTTGCAGGGGAGGAAATTTTTGTCTTCTTCCATTTTTCACTGCATTCATCACTAATTGCCATGGATAGATGATTGCAGTCAGATTTGGCTATGGTTTTTAAGGTTGCATATGCAAGCTGTTTGCTACTCAATTGTTTTCTCTCACGACAACTGCAGAGAGACCCACACTACTGTGGAGAGCTGGAACAGAATGGGATTACTTATTGATGGCCAAATTGTGTTGATGTTGTGTCCAAATCTTTATTTAGTGGAATCCAATTTTACCTTTGCCAGGATCAACTGCTACAGCAGCTCAAATCTTTGTGTAGACTGCAAGGTTACATCTAGCAGAAGCAGAGTCCTTACATAACTACTTGTACCTTCAAGCTTATTTTCTGAAATTGTGTTGTTGCAATGGGAAGATATGTAACATCCCCAAGACCAGCATGTCATAATGAACTTTTAGGGCTTTGATGTCAAAGAAATTTTGCAATCTCATTTGACAAAATTGATGAAGTGTATGGTATGTTCCACTGGGACAAATGTGCATATATGTACATAGTATATACCAATTAGAGTAAATAATTGCTGGATCCTCCTAGAATTTGGTAATGTCTACAGGCCAAAGGGAAATCCAATGAAGTAATAACTTATAAATGTGTATGACCCATAATGTTTGTTCTTACTCTTCAATTCATGTCCTCAATTGATTGTCCAGAACACCCAAAATAGGATGGTCCACCAATTTTTGAGAATGGCCTATTTAATGCTTTGAGAACTACTAGAAACACTAATATTTCCCAAAAGACTTGCCGATTATATTAGTAATTTTTTAATGATTATGCCAAAATCTTTGAGAAATTTATTAAATATGCAACAACAAATCATCAAACTAGCTAGGCTATTATGATATTTGATTCCAACTATGGTGATTCATTGGAACTAGTTTAGGTAAGATAACTTTCAGTTCCATAAGTTGTCCTTAGAATAGTTCCAAAGTGGAATTGTTAAACCCTTTCTTAATTAAAGAGGAATGGAAAGCTATCTTTCTGGATTTGTATATTTTATGGGTTTTTTCTTTTCTTTTCTTTTTTGATAACACCATAGTCACAAGCCAACTTTCAATACTTTTCACACCAATTTGCATCCCATTTTTTTCCAATTGAATTTAGTCAAATTCAATCAAGTTTACTTCAAGAAAATTCAAATCAAGTTGCATTGGACATAATTCAGTATTCTCATTTGAATGAAACTTAATTGCCACAAAATCAATTTATTTTTTCATTAGTTGATCATCACTAGTAGCACAATGGTGTGGAGCCCCAACATACATATATATACATATATAGGTGTTTGTTTTGTTTTGTCTATTTATTTGTGACCACACCTTAACCTTCCTAAACCATGGGCCCCTTGTTATGTTTGTTAGTATTGTCCGAAAGCCTTCAGCCATGTAATGTGCACAATGGTCATTTCACAATTCTCTAACCAACTTAGCAAATATTATTGAAATAAAGTGATTTTAATAATTAAAAATTAACTTTAAATCATTTTTTTAAATTGCACCAATCAATGTCTTTACATCATATGAGGAAATGCATTTGTGTGTTAAAAATCCCATTAGTCATGGTCACATTCAACATTTTCAACCAATAAATGTTGTTTCATAACACATGAGAAATGCATTTACGTATTCATCTTGTGGGGGAAATGCATGTGGAATCTTCCATTGGCCATTTTATCAACCCTTTCTTTATTTTCTCTTTCACATCCCAAACTTTGACACCCAAGGGCCAATGTCATTTGAAGTTTTTTCACAGTTGAGTTTTTTTTAAATCATTCTCTTAAAGCTTTGAAAATGATCCCATTTGGGCTAATAACACAACAATCCGATAGTACTAATAATATTTATATTGTGTGTACACAAGATTAAAATTTTGACCAAAAGCATTGATTGATGCACCCTTTTCTAGTTTGTTCTTGTTTGCCCAAAACATTGGGTGGGACACAAGACATAATACCAAATTTGAATTCAATCTTTTCGGCAATACCTAGGGTCAATTTGATCATTGTATATTTTTTATTTATTTTTATATTAACAATTTCATTTTTGCATAAAGAATTTTTCCATCCGTTTTCTCTTGGAATTTTCTTGAAATTTGTTGCATATTGGATCTACATAGTAAAATTAGAACTAATTTCTTGGGTTAAATTTGGGGTCTCATAGAGTTATTGAAATTGTCCTTTTCTGAATTTGTCAACAGTGTCAACGATGCTTGTGTGATGATCTTTGTGTTGATGTTTGTTAATTATGTGTATTTGTGCGAAATAATCAAGCTTCTAGGCATGCCCACAACATTTTTGATTGCTAACGATGTTCCAATAGACATTGCAACTACAAAAAACCTTTCCATTTCTTTTTTTCATTCAATTTCTCCTCCTTTTCCTTTTTTTTTCTTTTTTTTTTTTTTTTTTGGTGCTTCTTTGCTTTCACACAAATTATTAATCATCTACAATCTTTTGAGGTGAAGATCATGGATGATTTACTAGTTGTCATCACCTTCATGAATTTCATAATCACTAATGTGGTATAATTGTAATTTTCAACACCTTCTCATATACATTTTACAAATTTTCATTTTAACGTTCCAAGGATTATTTAATGACCAAATTGACACTAGGTTGAGTGAAGGTATGATTGGGTGGTACCACAAAAAACCACATCAAGAATGGTTTTGAAACTAAAATTGGCCAAATAATATTCATGAGCCTTCTCCTATATTTATCATGTTTATCCATTGCATTTCAAAGTGTATGACCTTCAATTTTCATTGGAATAAAAATAGATGAAAATTGTTAAAATTTCATATTCCTAATTTTTGTGGCCCTTCCAAGAAGCACAAACCTAAACTTTGAAAATTCATAATTATATCATGTTGACTCAATTGATTACCTAATTAAATAATCAAATAAAATACCATCTAAATTACCTTTGAAAATTATATATTAAAAAACCCCCCAACACATGTATCAAAAACGTTTTTGACCAAAAACTTTAAGGAAGACAACCACCATTTTCCTAATCTAACAATTTGGCTAGGAAATGATTAGGAAAATTTAAATTTGAGATTTTTTACTTTATTGAAATTTTAAAATCAATACAACCTAGTTAATGTATTTACTAAAAAAATTTACTGAAAAACTGTTTTTTTAATGTTTCCTTGTAAAGGTTTAGGGGTCAACTAAAATGAAAATGCAACATTCCTTGTATTCCTTGTGGTACACTCAATCATACTTTCACCCAACTATGGTACCAGCATGATGTCAAATTTGCATGTTGGTTAACCAAAAACATGAATATAACCAACTTTGTACAAATGATTTTGTTCCTACCATTCTTGAAGACACCATTTCATGTCACCATAATCATATTCTTGTTGGTTGGGTTCATTATTGCTCATTAAATAACTAGTAATTAATAATGGTCAATTATCTTGTGATCTCATTTTGTTATTATATGTTTTAATCAAACAATTTTAAGGAATAAAATTTTAAACCATAAACTTAAACCTAAAATTCAAAAACATTTGTATCTAAACCCCAACCCTAACAACCTTAGTTCTTAATCCCTAGAACCCCAAAAATTAGACCCTAAAAGCACCAACCCTAATTCCTTTAAACCACACTTTAAAACCTAAAATCTAAATTATAAAACTTACACCTTAAAGACTAAACCCTACCCTAGGGCCAATGGTTCATTAGTATAACCCATTTTGAAACTTTTGGACCTCAAAAAGTTCCTAGGTTCAAACCCAATGGTGTGTAGATGAAATTATTATTGGCCCTTTGCCAATGGGCTTAACTTGGGGGTGCCAACCGGATTTTAGGTTAGGTCTTCTATTGTGCATCAAAAGGAATAAATAAATAATCTCAAATCTTAATCCATGAACATAAACCCAAAAATCCAAATAATTCTATCACTAAACTTTGATTCTAAAAGTTCAACCTTAAATTCAAGTCCTAAAACTTAAAATGTTGATTTTAACTTAATTCTTTAAAACCCTAAAACCTCAAGCCTATAACCCTGCACCTTTGTGATTTAAAAATTCCACAATAAAAACTTAAGTTGAGGGACTAATAATTGAAAAACATTTGTGCTTCCCTTTGGAAATCTTATATTGAGGTTTTGTGTTTGCTCAATTTTTGAGACTTTGTAAATAACACCAAAGTGAGCATGAAGAGACAAATAAGAACCAATAAGGTATGAAAGTGTATTAAACTAAAATTCACTTTAAAGATGACTTGAATGGCAAAATGAAATCAATGAAGGTTGCTAGCATGTCTTTTTGAAGGACATACTAGGGATGCCCTTGGAACATGTAGGACATTCTTGGTAAATCTTGGTTTCAAAATGGCCTTTGTGGTTTGGGGATGTCCTATCAAGGCTCAAACAACGTTGAAAACAACACAAAGATCTTGAAAAAAGTTGAGAAAATGATAGAACAACAATAAAACAACAAGAACAATGACAAATTGATGAAAAAACAATTATAATTGTGAGAAAATTTTGAGAACAATGAAATACAATGAAACGCTAGGAGAATGCTAAGAACAATAACAAAGGATGTCGAGATTTTTTTTTGGAATGATAGAAGGACCATGATGTTGGGGACAATGGGCAACATGGATAAGCACATTAGGCAATGATAGGGGGTGAAAGAATTCATGTCAAGAAAAAAAGTTCTTTTTTTGGATGATGGGGTTGTTGAGGGATGCTAAGGGATGGCAATGATGAGAAGCATGTGAAAGGTGTTAGGAAGCACATTGGGCAACACTTTGAAACACATTGAAGGACATAGAAATTTATTTTTTCCAAGCAACTAAAAACAACAAAAAAACATGACAAAGGACACTAGGAATCATGTGGGGGAACATTGGGAAGCACATTGGGCGTGCTAGGAAGAGGTAAATTTGAACTTTCACCCACACCAAAAAAACAATTTGGTGAAAATTTTCAAAAAACATTTATTGCTAATAGGGACACCAAGATGGACTTTAAGCAACCATGTTCACAATTCATATTACCTTATGACAAGTTCAAACTAATGTTGCAAAATTTTGTATGATTTTGTTTCTTATGAAGCACACTTTTAATTTTTATTTATAAACAAAATTAATTTGATTTCAATTTTAAATCCAATTCCACACATAAATGGAATCAAGACTTTGATTTTTGGGTTTTTTTTAATCTAATTTTAGGTTTGAAAATCAACCCCAATTTTGATATGATTATAAGTAATTTGGACTAGATCCAATGATCAGATGTCAATTAAGATGTCAACTAACCTTTGATTAACCCTTGATCTTATTTTCTTTCATAAGTTGTGATCTTGTTCTTGGTTTCAATCCCACACATAAATAAAACCATGAACATGGCTTTGGGTTTAATTCTTAAACTTCTATAATTTTAATTTTAATTCCAATTCCAATTCTTGGTCTTAAAGATCAAACTCAATTTCAATTTGGTTGTTATTAATTGGAACCCCCAAATTAGGCAACCAACACTAATTCAAAGCAATAAAAATCATAGTAACAAAAGTTCCATTAAATCCCCCCCTCCTCCAAAAATTACAATTCAATGTCCTCCATTCAAGGTGACAAAATAAATTAAAAGCAATATTAAATTGACAATACCTCGTGTCAAGTTCAAACCAACAACAATTAAAGTAGAAAATGTTTCATGATTTTTCGAAAAATTGAATTCAAAAGTTAGAATACCTTATGGCAAGTTCAAATTATTCTGTAGGTTGGTCCAAGTTCTAGGTTACGTTTTGGGCAATGTTTCTTTTGAGAATTTTTTTTTATGTAACCTTAATGGCAATCATCCTTGTGAAGATTTCATTACATTTGGCTGCAAACTATGTATGTGATAAAAATATTAGTTAAAATTATATATTTATGATTAAATTCTGAAATTATAATTATATATATATAATGGTGATTTTTACTTGTTTTACTTTTCACTTTTGGTGATTGGAACCCTTTAAAAAAACATTCACCGATCAAAAATGTTGGTTTTCAAGTATCCAAACTATATCTTCTTCTTTTTTTGTTGAAACCAAATTTGGATCTATATCATGAAACATTTGGTGCTAATTGAAACTTGAATTGAATTGTTGTCTTTTTAAAAAACAAGTCCAATTATCTAGAGTGTAAGTATGTGTTTTCCTTTACATGCAAAACCACCTAATTTTTAACCTATGACAATTCAACTTTCAATAAACCTTATGGGATAAATTGTTGTGATATTGAATATAAAACTAGCATGTAAGTGATCATCAACTCACTAGTTTATTCTCTCCCAAAAACAACAAGCCAAACAAATTAAACCCCACCACCCATAAGAGGAAAAATAAGGTGGGCCTTTTCATTATTTGTTGCCTTGTTTCATTAGAAATATATTTTTATTGACTTGATTATTTCCTAAATTTTTTCTATATTGAATATTTCACTCTATGAACACATGTATCTTCTTAGACGAATTTAGTTGGTTGCAAGATAAATGGAACCAAACCCAATTTTAAGCCCACTCTAGATGGGAGTCCAAAGTCTAAATTCATAAGAACCAATTTGAATTCGTTTGAAGCAAATTGAATCCTTGAGTTGAAGCATGTTTTGGACCTTAGTTTACATTTTGGCTCTCGAAATCATGAGCTCTTGAAGCTATTGAGCTCTTTTTTTTTGGTTTGAACCAATTTATTTTCCTTCCAAAATGACATCATGTAGTTTTAATTTGCCATTTTTTGGTCTTTGACCTTCATCTAAAGACTATGGGTCCAATTTATGGTTCTCAATCGATAGGATTATTCTATTTCATTGGATGCTTGAGCTTGGACCTTCATCTCAAATAACCCTTAAATATAACCAAACACTAAATGGTTTGGGAAATATCCAAAACATGGGATTTCATTCATTTAGAAATTTTTTTCACAAAACTACACCAAAAGTTTTATCACACCCAAAAAAAACACTAAAGACCAAAATAAAAGTTATTTTCAAAATCAAGAACTAGACAACACTGGTTCAAATCAATTATAATAAGAATTGTTCCATGAAACTCCCAAAAAATACACCCACATTAAGTTAGTCCAAACAACAAAATGTGGGTCTAAATGAAAACTGATTTAACATCATTCCATAGTCCAACAAGTGGACCATAATATAGCATAATGGATGGCCCTACCCTTTTAAATGACATCCAAAAGGATGATAAAATATTCCGAAGCCCAAGTGGATACTTTAACTAGTTTTATGTCATAAATGTTTTTTATAGTGGACTTGACATGACCTTAGAATGAATGTAAGGTAGTGTTTTTTTTGGCATTTTTTTTCCAATTGGCAATATCCCAATGGTCTATTCTCCCCCCCTTTGTAAAATCGAATGGTTTTGTTTTTTACAATTTCACCATAATCCTAACCATTCGATCTAAAGTTAGTTATGAATTTGATTCATTAAGGTTTGGAAATTGTCAACATCTCCATGTAGAGCCACTAAAGGTTGCTGATGTTTGTTATTAGTCTCATCAATATCAACAAACATTCACCTCCCAATGACTTCCATCGCCATAGTTGTTCCTCTTTTTTAAGCTTTATAACCACCTTAGTTCTACAATCTATAAAATGACATCGCATTTTACCACACATGAAGTTCATCACCAACATACCTTTAATTCCTTTTACGAATTGCCTCTATATGTTTATATAAATAATTGCCAGGTCCCTTTGTTTTTATTCTATTGTAGTGAATTGTTGCTACATTTTTTCGTCGCATCAATTAACAACAAGGTGACATTGGAACTTGGATTTGTAAGCATTAAGTTTATAAAATCAATGGTTTTGTAAATCTATGGCAAAAGGCAACATGGATATCTTCATTTTCATGGTGTTGAAAAGAAGGTTATTGGATTTAGAAATGGAGTGTAGAATGAAAGGAAGTTAAAGCACACAAAGGGAGTTTCGGCATCCAATTAAACTAACTCCTTCTCTATTTAATTTGCAAGTTACTTTCTACTTCGAAATCTTCCTAGTCTTTACATTTCAAGTTCAAAAAGTATGTTCTTTTATACTCACTTATCTATTCAGCGCACTACATTTTGTTTTGAAATTTGTTTTGCATCATGTGTTCATCATGTTGTTCATCATCTGTGAGCTTCTATTGTTATGTTCATTATGCAATGTGTATGCTCATTGTATTGCCATCATTTTGAATTAGAATTTAGGGGTCTTAAAGCTCTGAGTTTTTTCTAATCTGCTATCATGTGTGTTCAAATCATTTTTCAAGTTAAACTATCTTTGAGCTTCATGTTTTCTCATTGTGTCTTTGAACTTTTGTCTTTGAGCTTCATGTCTATTCATCATTTCCATTACATTGGTTAAGGTTTAAAGATTTTGAAACTGTGAGTTTTGTTTTTGCTCATTGTTGCAATGGTTAAGCTTTAAGGATCTTGAAGCTTTGAACTTTGTTAAGGTTTAAGGATCTTGAAGCTTTGAACTTTGTTTATATTCATTGTGTGTCTAAGTTTCATTTGATCTACTCATTGTGTCTTAAGGAGTTTTATTTGATCTGTTCATCATGTCTAAGCTTCTTCATGTTTATTCATCATGATTGTTCATCACATCCAACTAAGGTTTAAAGATATTGAAGTTCTGAGCTTCTTTTGGTTTACTCATCTTATGTGATTAGGTCTAAAGTTCTGCTGGTGTGTTCATTGTGTTTACTCATTATGTTGCCATCGTGCTATCATCACATTGCCATTGCACTACTTTGAGTTTTTATTTGCTCTTCATACTATAATTGGGCTACTAGATATAATGTTGTTTGTTCATCCCTATGTTCATCGTGTTGCCATCGCATTGTTGTAAGGTTTAAGGTTCTAAACTTTACTTATCTCATTTTTTCTTCTTATAATTTTTTTTGTTTTCTTCATATTTATTTTTCTCTTTTAAGTTTTCTTCTTACCTTTCATGTCTTATCATTTTTTTCTCATCATGAGTCCATTACACCCACCAATGGGATTTAAATACAAGATGTTCTTTAAAGTTGGGCCTCTATCTTCTGTAGAAGTGGGTTCATCATCTCATATTCAAATCCTTAACATTGTTTCTCCTTTATCACCATCATGTTTTAATGATTTGGTTCAACTTCAAAGTTTTGATCTTGATTTTGAGTTTGCAATTTTCAAACTTGCACAAAAAAATGTAGGAAAAAGGAATGGGGATTAAATCGGGTTTTTTGAGAGTTGTGGGTGTGATGGGAAGTTTAACATGGTAAGTCACAAGATTTGCAATGAGCTTGATGGGAGGGAATACCTATTGATTCCTAAGTTTGATAGTTTGTAAAAGCATGCAAGTACAAGGAAGTGCAAGGTTACATGTTTGGAACTTATTATGGGGCAATATTTTATGTCTACCAATAGTCAACATGCCAGGTATGAGCGTTTGTGGGTTAATAGGGGTCAACATATTGTTGCTAAAATGGTGGATAATTATAATGAAGCTAGTGAGAAAAAACATAAGTTCATTCAATTTGTGGCCATCATTTGGTTCTTAAAACTTGACCAACCTTTGACAAATTTTGAGAACATGAAGAAGCTCAATGATATCTTGTTCAAGTGAAGAACACTCTACATAAACACTAGTCTAACTCCACTAGCTAGAAGATGGTTAAAAACATGCATCGGATTATCATTGAATCCACTAGAGCTATTGTAAAACGCTAAGTACCTTGCTAATAACTATGATGAAATCACCACAATTGACAATTAGTCTTGGTGTAGTGCTCATGCTTATGTTGTTGACAACTTTAAAAGTATTCCATTATTGCTCGATCTAGAAAGGGTGATTGGTGGAGGTAATGTTAATAACCTAAATTAGTTGATTATGAAATCTTTGAAGGAGTTTGGGGGTTTAACATCTTATTAGATTAGTAGCAAGTTGATTTGTTTTGGATTAGATGGAATTGCAATGTTCACATGGCTATAGACTGGTGTTCCCAGTCAATTTAAATCCAAGGTTACACCTTTTGTGACTGTAGTGCATTGCATGGCACATCAAACCAACCTAATATTGTAGACTATTTTTGCTCAACCCCTAATTGGTAAGCTTGAGGGGTTGTTGTAGATTACGTACACATATTTTTCATCTTTACTTAAAAGACATTTGGAATATGAAACTTTTGCCATGTTGCTTGAAACCAAGGGTTTTTAGTTGTTTCATAATGTAAAAACTAGGTGGAGCTCCATGTTGTCTCTTGCTAACTGAATTTTTACAAAGTATAAAATTTTGGTGGTAAAGATGCATGATGACTTACATATTGTGGCAAATCAACAAAAAATAATTTCCGATATTTTTGTGACATTAAAATGGTGATGGGGCTAGCTTGCATCATGTTTCTGTTGGAGTTAATCCATGTGTTTATCAAGTTTACACATGCCTATGACGCAATTGTGTGTGATTTTGTCATTGTTGTGAAAATGTGTTGTGCTAAATTGTACAGCATGTATTTTGATCTTGAAAAAAAATATGGTGCATAATAGTTCAAAGCGTTTTTGGACATGCATGAAAACAACAATGACCAATTGTTGATTGCTTGGTGGACTAATTTTGCAACAAACATCTAATTTGTGGTTGTTTATTTCATGGGTAAGCAATCCAATTGTGTAAAAATTATTTTCTTACTGGGGTGTTCATTCAAGCTACATGTGATGATTGGACATCAATGTTTGAAATTGTCAAGGTGCAATGTTCACATGCTACCATTTCTTTGATTGAAGAATTGGAACAATAGTTCGCTAACCAGGAATTAATGAATACAACATGCATCATTTATCCTTAGTATTGGTTCAATTTTATTGCTAAGGAAACACATCAAGAACATTTTGCTTTATTGAACGCTCGATTTTGTATTACAACCGTGTCATTTGACTTTGGTCTACTTTAGTATCTAGCAACATGTTACAACATCGATTGTTAGAGTATTTTGCATTAGTAGAGTTGTCTATAGCTATGATTTTAGGTAGCGTAAAATATGAACGTTGTTTCTCCACCTTGTCTTTCCTAAAATTCAAGTTGCGCATCTGGTTAATCAAACATTTGGATTTGGTTATCAAGATGTTTACACATGATCATTACATTTTGGATAGTTCTCCTTTTAAGGATATGCCATGAAAGATTGAAATGATAATCAAGTGAAGTATGTAGCCGATTGTTAAATTTTTATGTGTTTTACTATTAGCTCATGGTGCAAATGTTTTATTAGTTCTTGCATTTATTGCTTGTATGGCAACAAGTTATTTGTTATGGTTGTTGGCATGAGGACTATAGTTGTTAATCAACAATTTAGCTTGGTACGCGACATGCATACAACTCCTAAGCATTATATAAATTAATGGAGGTTTGGAATTCCACCTCAACTTTTTTTCATTGAATTAGATTGTGTTTTTTTCAATTTTTGTACATAGCATGTGTGTTGCTTGGTTTATGCTATTGTTGCATTGTGGGTGGGTGTTGTACATGTGGTTTTGTTATGATGCATTGGCAACTTCTTATTAATGTGGGCATGTAGGTATGGTTATAATGTGTGTGGCAAGGCATATCTGGGTTGGGTTACAATGGGGAGGATCCTTAAGGATCGAAGTTCAACCCCCCCCCCCCCCCCTTTGTTGTTTTGTTTTTGCAATTTTTTTCATTTTGTTTCTTTGTGTCCTAATACTGAACAACCAAGATTGCCAACTGGTCACCTACAAAATGAAAATGATTGCCATGTTTCTTACATTTCCATCTACTTGATCACCATACAATATCTCATTAGGGACAATGTTTTGCCAACACACTTATCATATGCTATACCTTGGATCATCACCTAATTTCGAGTGCTTAAGTTCCTAAGGAACAAGAATCTGCCTAATTAAAATAAAACATAGCCTCAGCCACTTACTCCTCACCGTTTCAAATTACCATGAATAATTGCATTATGGGTTTGTACGGTGGTAGCCGCCCAAGACACCTTGCTATTTTGAGGAAAAAAAAAATCACTGATGTAGTAGTAGGGAGACCAAACTTGAAGATACATAGTGAGTAGCATTGTGAAGCCTTAAGTGCCACTAAAAATTGAGCTTTTTAGGGCAGAAATGTTACTATCCACAAGATATGACCCTAAAATGAATGTAGGGACACCAAACAATTGGCCCCATTCCTATGTGCATCCCAATAGGTCATGTCTCTTATACATTGACCGGGGTACCCAATAAATTGTTCGGCAAAACAGGCACCAAATGTGACCGTTAGGGCGCCAACATTTTGAAACCCGCGCTATGTCCGTCTGACGTTGCGCTCCAACTCCGACGCTCCTTATCTGTGTCCTCCCATATAGTCGTTGGTTTCTTCTTCCTTCACTCCCATCGTGGTACAATATTCAGGTAATCCAGCAAAACGAACCTTAGATTCTGGAGATCCACCCATGGTTGCAAAAACCAAACCCTCTTGTTCTACGCTCAGCTCTTTCTCTCCCAAACCTCGAAATCGAGTCCTCCCCGTCACCGAAGATTCATAAAGCCCGCCTTCTTTCGTTTTGTCACCGCATCATGCCCCCCATTCCTGTTGAAAACACTCCTATTATGCAGCTCATTCAACCGCACTCCTTCCACGGATCTCTCCACGAACGACCCCCGCTCACAACACCCCCACACCTTTCCCCTATATCTGCAAACCGCTTTGCAACCACTTCCCAGCACACACGGCTCCAAACACTTTCTTGTCTCCCGACTCTCTCTCTCTCTCTCTTTCTTCCCCTCCCTTCCCCCTCTTCTCTGTATCTCTCTCTCTTCCTACACGAGAAAGTCCGAAAGAAGAACAGAATGTCGCTCCATACAGCTACCTCAATTGGAGCATCGTTTGTTGTTGTCGATAGCACCGCGCCCACAAGTCCGTCGGTCCGTCCGTCTGTCCGTCCCAACACTTGCTCGCGGCTTTCTGTTGATTTACAACACAATGGAGGCCCAGAAAACAACGGCAGGAAGGAGAAACGGTGGTCCTTAGCAGACTTCGATATTGGGAAGCCGTCGGGAAGGGGGAAGTTTGGCAATGTTTATCTTGCTCGTGAGAGAGAGGTCTGATGTCTGATCCTGCACAACAACACATGCTATGCATTCTCTGTTTCATGGTGTCTTAAACCTTGGTGGGGTGATTGAAGAGCCAAATGCACGGGTTTTAGCACATACTTCACCATACCAATCTTAAAGACACAGTATGTTCCTGTTGTTCAGAGATGAATCTCAAACAGAGCTGGAAGCAAGAACAATTCCCAAGTGAGCAGGAGAAGTTCATATGTATTTGGCCCCATTCCAATGTGCATCCCAATAGGTCATGTCTCTTATACATTGACCGGGGTACCCAATAAATTGTTCGGCAAAACAGGCACCAAATGTGACCGTTAGGGCGCCAACATTTTGAAACCCGCGCTATGTCCGTCTGCCGTTGCGCTCCAACTCCGACGCTCCTTATCTGTGTCCTCCCAACACTTGCTCGCGGCTTTCTGTTGATTTACAACACAATGGAGGCCCAGAAAACAACGGCAGGAAGGAGAAACGGTGGTCCTTAGCAGACTTCGATATTGGGAAGCCGTTGGGAAGGGGGAAGTTTGGCAATGTTTATCTTGCTCGTGAGAGAGAGGTCTGATGTCTGATCCTGCACAACAACACATGCTATGCATTCTCTGTTTCATGGTGTCTTAAACCTTGGTGGGGTGATTGAAGAGCCAAATGCACGGGTTTTAGCACATACTTCACCATACCAATCTTAAAGACACAGTATGTTCCTGTTGTTCAGAGATGAATCTCAAACAGAGCTGGAAGCAAGAACAATTCCCAAGTGAGCAGGAGAAGTTCATATGTATTTGGTGTAACATGTATGTGGTTGTATTATTGCTGTTGGCAGAGCAAGTATGTGGTGGCACTCAAAGTGCTGTTCAAGAACCAGTTGCAGCAGTCCCAGGTTGAACATCAGCTGCGGCGTGAAATTGAAATCCAGTCTCATCTCCGGCACCCTAACATTCTGCGCCTGTATGGTTACTTCTATGACCAGGTATTTTATTGATTCTTCTCAACTTTGCTTTTCTGTTGGTGTTGTGAATCTTTTGAAGTGCTTCCCTTGTTCTGCTTTCAAATTTGACACGTAGTTCAGATGTCAGCTCCAGTACTGCACTCTTACTGCTCAGACTCCATTCACCAAGGGTGACGACCTGTTATTGGTTGCTCAGCTGTCCCCCACTTGCTTTTTGAGGATGTTGCTGTTGAGATATGCATGATTTCTCTGTTCATGACACATACAATTTATGGTTCGCATGACAGACAAGGGTTTACTTGATATTAGAATATGCAGCCAAAGGTGAGCTTTACAAAGAGCTGCAGCGCTGCAGAGTCTTCAGTGAGAAAAGAGCAGCCACTGTATGTCTCCCAGTTCTCCAGTCACACATCCATCATCTCTCTCTCACAACAGGATGAGTGTGAATATATTTATTCTTGGAAGAGTATTCTTCTCATAGATGTTGTCAGATGTTGTGATGATGAGTTTTTGGAGGGGAGCACAAATGTCCTAACTGAGAGTGGGTTTCTGCAGTACATTGCATCCCTTGCCCATGCTTTGATGTACTGCCATGAGAAACATGTCATCCATCGTGATATCAAACCTGAAAACCTTCTTATTGGATCAAAGGTATGCATGTTCTTCACCAATTATGAGTTTTTTCTTTACATTTAGGGTTCATTATCTAATTTTATGCATGGGTGTGTCATGTCTTTTCTGAGGGATCTGATAAGATCTGCTGTGCACCAGGGAGAGCTGAAGATTGCAGACTTTGGGTGGTCAGTACACACATCTAGCAGGCGCCGGACTTTGTGTGGCACCCTTGACTATCTTCCTCCTGAAATGGGTAAAGGACTGTACCATGACATGGCCAAAAATGCCCTTTCTCTCAATGTGTTATTTTCCACACTACAGAGCTGGATTTGACATGAGTGGATATGAAGAACTCAACAGTGCACTTTTCCTTTATGTAAATGCCAATTGATACCTGAATGTGGCCAACTGCTAACTTGGAAGGAAAATCCTGCTTGTTTACTCTCAGTTGAAGGGAAGGAGCATGATGCGGGTGTTGATGTGTGGAGCCTTGGCATCCTTTGCTTTGAATTTTTGTTTGGTACTCCTCCCTTTGAAGCCAAAAAGCATTCGGACACATACAAGCGGTATACTTTGACAACAACCATTTTTCTCATTTATGAAGCATATCCCTTAAAGCTTCTTCTACATTTGCATATCTGCAGTGGTAACATGCACCAGCTGAAGTTACTGAACTTCAAGGGTACACTTTGCAGGATTGTCCGGGTTGATCTAAGGTTTCCTTCCAAGCCTGTCATATCTGCTGCAGCAAAAGATCTCATCTGTCAGGTAGCCTATGAATTTTGTCTGTATTCTTGTCAGATTATAGCATGCATATGTTGCTTGTTTTCCTGGGATCTTGGTGCACAGAGATATGTTACCTGTTTTGCTTGGGTCTGGGTCTGACTCAAAACATAAAGAACTGGCTACTTAGCTAAGTTTCACATGCGTATGTTGAGTGCAGCTCCTGGTAAAAGACTCATCACAGCGATTGCCCCTCCAAAAGGTGGTGAGCCATCCCTGGATTGTGAATAATGCAGACACCAGTGGAATTTACAGCCATGCATCATAACCCTTTTATTCTTCAACCAAACCACTCTTCATCATGGATGAGAGTCCACTGTAATTTGGAATGAAAAATCCATTCATTCCCTGCTCAAGATTCTATTATGATCACCAGTAATGGTTTCAGACTGTCCTGACTCAGTTCCACATACTGCCAATGACTTCCACCGTAACTGTACACAACTAACTGAGGCAGGCATATTGAGGTGGCAGCTTTGTGTCATATGTCCCCAGTGTCTTGAAACTGATTGTAGCTCCAACTGCATTGTGGGACTTGCATCAGCTTCTGAAATGGAGGTATTGTGCTCTCATGGTCAGAGATCCTCATTCTTGCTCCATTTATGACAGACAAACTTGGGTTTGTCTCTTCTTTGTGCTCAAAATTTCAGGTTCATCTCTTCTATGCACAGTAGTCTTTGTTTGGATGGTTGACACCATATTGAAAGATTGGATCATGCAAAGAATTAGGAGTACAGATGCTGGCAAATTTATATTAAGTTCTGCTGACATTATGTGGACTCTATTACCTTTTGCAGCTGTTGGAAGCTGCCTTGATACCTGAAACAGAGGTCTAGTACTAAAAGAGGCTGATACATTTGTATTCAACAGGCTAACCAATTTTTTTCATCATCTGTACACGATCTTTTCCATATCATATTTTACCTACCACATGTTTTTGTGGAGATTTCTCTCCAATCTGATGTATTTGATTCACCCATGTAGATTTGATGGACAATAATATCTGAGGTGCAACAAATCAGAGTGACTTTAATATGGCCTTTTGGACATTGTGGTCAATGTGGACTTTTGACATGTGCCTGTGTAGCTGTGTAGTTTCAGCATTTAACTATTATGTTCCTCGAAGTGCTTCACTAGCTTTTTTTGAAAGCTTACTAATGGATCTCTGCTTTGTTCTGCAATGTAACCTTATTTCTGGTATTACACAAATCCCTGCCAGGTGCTATCTATTGCATCTGGAAGCTAAACTTTGATTAAGGTTGCAGGCACATGCATGGTCTGATGGCTCTGGTTTTCCAGCATCTAGCTGTATGTCTTCTGAATGATGTCCATGTTTCTATTTCCCCAAAATTAACTCATATTAGGGTTATTGGGAAGTGTGAACTTTTAAAGATTGTATGATTGAAGTGTGGAGTCATAGGTGAATGGGAAAACATGATGGGTCCAAGAATCTGCAGATCAAATTTATCCCTGTGGACTGATTGAATTATCTATGCTACGCAGATCTCCATGTCCAGGGAAATCTGGTATGCCCCTTTCCTACAAGAACTTTTGCTCAGGTAGAAGATGGTGCAGAGTCACATGTTTTTGCTGCAGTGGTGACATGTCCAGCAAGCATACAGACCATCAGTACAGTTTCTTTCAGCACCTTAATTCCTGATGCATTCAAAGAGAAACATGCTGCAAAGAGAAACCAGCAAGAATGGCAAAGAAACGAACCTTTGTGCTCTGACCTAATCTCTCTCTCTCTCTCTCTCTCTCTCTCTCTGGCACACATTTATTCCACCTATGCTCTCACACAGACAACTGTATCCTTGAAGCTGCCAATTTGTGTTTTATTTGGAACCAATCAAGGAAGAAACTTGCAAAAATATACCAGTTAAAGAGCAAGAGTTTTGATTTTTGCGTTCACATGTCCTCAAAATATCTTGCTGTGTAATTGATCACAAGGTTCAGTTCCCCAAATCTATTGACCACAGAGAGTGTGAATGGAAAAGAAGATCATGACAAGAAACAAATACTTGTGCTCAGAATGTGGCCTTGGGTAGCCAAGTTGGAGGTTTCTGTTGGTGGAAACTGCAAAGTCTCACAAAGTAAGGGCTTTGAATTCCACCATTCAAGCCATTGAATTTTTTTGTTCTGGCTTCACAAGGCTTGTGACCAAAAGCTGCAACTTCTCCAATGTTATGTTAGGCTTCATGTCATGAGAGTCATTGTGATTCTAAATCTCTTTCAAGAACTAGGGACCCAGACTTAGATTGACAGGAGGTAATTGCCAAACTGGGTGTCAAATGTTGTTCTTATGTCATCAATGGGTACATGCATGAACTTGGCCATAACCTTTGGAGACCTGTCCTTTGGATCTGGTACTGCCTCATAGTAATGCATAGAAGCTGAGTTTGCAACAACTGCAATCTTTTGTTACATTGACAAGGACATGATTGCAGATTAGTAACTCCCTATATTTGCATACAATTGTTAAAGCTAGGTAAAACCAACTACATTAAACACAAAGGATTCCAACAACAATGGAAGGAGACAATGATCACGATGGCTAACACTATATAAATAATCCAAGGTCTCATGAATGAGGGTGTACCAACTACTAAGCTTTTTGGCCTTTAGACTTTTGGTATGCCGAATTAGGAATTATACCTTTGGAATCAATCAAAGGTATCAGTCCTATACTTTGCATTTGATAAAGAAAATGGACCAATGATCCTTTGACATGATCAAATTATGTGGACTTACAAGACAACAAAAGGTCAAATTAAACAAAGTTCCCCCTTGCTTTCACCAACACAATCCTACTTGATTAAATAATTAAACAAATTCAAAACTTACTTGTTGAAGTTTGTCATGGTTATTAACAATTTCACAATCCCCCCTTATGTTGTCAAGGATAACTGAATCAACAGCCACATGCCGATTTTCCTTGGTCTTATGCATTCAATCAATGTAAGGCAACCAAGCTTGTAACCTATGGTTGCCATCCCATACAAAAAACATCATGTTGGATAATTTTTGTAGATCTAGATTGGCTTTGATATATTCCTCAAACTTAACATTTTTTGTTTGCCAGTGTATATCCCATGAATCAAACAACTCAAGAATGACAAACTTTTCTACTCCTTTGTTGTTTGTGGTAGAAACGTAAAAGATTTTATCCCCTTCTCTATAACCCATTTGGAAACTATGTTCCATGTTCTTCATATCAATAAGCAAGGCAAGTCTCACAATAGGCATAGAATTCATGTGGCACAAAGGGATGCATAATTTGGCCTTAGTTGTGGGATGAATCTTGAGCTCCTTTATGATTTGGTTTGTGAACACTTTGTGATCTTTTATAATATCAATAAATTTTTTTTGTCAAAGTCAACATCCTTCTCATCAAAATCCATTTGCCTAGTTGTAGATTGTACATCTTTTGAATGAGTTTGCATGCCTTTTTCTGAATGTGGTCATATTACTTATTCACCTTCCACATTTTTAACATTTGAAAAGAGATAATAATGTTAAAATGGTAATTATTTCCAATTCAACATCAAAATAACTTAAATCCACCATTATTGATCAAAACATGATTTTTAAAATGATATTTCATTTCCAGAGCATTAAGGTTACAAATAAATTTATATTTATAAAAGTACAATTAATTTACCATAATTTCAAATTACTTTCAAAATTAAATATGTGTAGATAACATTTCCGGGTTTGATAATTGTGATTTACATACTAAAAGGTCATTAAGTTTTGTTGGTTGTTTGATTAATTATTTTAGAATTGTCACATGGCTCCTAATGTGATTAAACATGCATATTAGTGTGACAAAGACTTTCAACATAAATTATTATGTGTGAGTCAATATACATTAATGTGGAAAGTCATGCACATTAATTGAGACTATGACTTATTAGTGATGAATTATTAATCAAAATTAAATTATGAAATCCAAGTGTATTAAATCAAAGGATCTTTCACATTGCAAAGGCAATCATGAACTCACAAATGTAATGTTCAACAATCCAATCCAAAGGGTGGAGGTGTGTTGGCAAGATAACAAAAGATTATTTTCATACCCTAGCCCTTGTGTACTATGGATGGTTCAAACATGTTGGGAATAAGGAGGCTAGGGTATCAAACAATGTGGTTTTGTTGATAAGGATTAATGTGTGTCGGGAGATGTTTATGATTCTGTGAAAGGAAAACCTCAAATTTTAGATGTGTAGTTAGTTCACATTAATATTAAACATATTTCGATGGAGGTGGCATCCTTGGAAAAGGCTAGAATTCATCTTCTTAAGCGTGCCCATATGGAGGTTGGGGGTGTAGATCTGGATGTAAATGACATTCCATTTTAAAACAAAACAACAAAATTGTGCATATGCTTGACCTTGAAATGATTATGATAATAGGCGGTTGTTGGGGAAAAACCTACTAGCAACAATATTGTGAATACTTGGGATGTTCCTCATCTTGGATATGGACAAGTCTACTCTATTGAATCCCATGGTGGAATGATGATTGCAACATATGAAGTAACAATTGGTGTGATTTTGTGTTTATGTTAGCAAGTTTGAAAAAAAAGAGTTTAATAATCTTTTATAAACATTTTTATTTAATTTGTGGAACTAGGATGTTTACAATCATAAGACATGATTTCATCAACTAGCCTACATTGAGTATCAAAGAGGTCAAAAAACTATTGGAAAAAGAAATTCAAGTATGTTCGCATATATTTTGATTGCACAAATATATAATTTTATCATCTTCCACATATTATTGTCACCATGTGGTGAAATTGGTTGAAATTTTGTTTGAATCCAATTTGGGAATGAAAACTTGTGTTTTGCATCAAGGATAAACTTGGATTGAAATTGGTTTTCATTGCCACAACACATTTTGACGTCTTTATTTAATATGTGAATTTTCTGACATAAGATATTAATTTGCTTGCATGATGTATAAACCATTTGGTTTCATCCATATATAAGATGGATGTATCTAATTATTCATCCTTAATCATTAATCTATCATTAATCTATTTTGGTTATGATATATATGTTAAAGATTGCATGGTTATAGGGAAAACATTTTTTCCATGCTTTAAGTTCTAGTTCTAGGCTTCTAGCTTAGGCTCCATGCTCATGTAAAAGCTTGCATTTGTGGAAGTTTTCAATTGAAAAATAGTGATTCGTTCCACATGCTTCACATTCATTCCAATATTTCTATTACATTTAATTCGAACATTATTAATAGTTCGTTCTACAAGATGTGTTAAAAAATTATTGTCATTTTTTTTAGTTGATTATTTATTTAACCAATTAACCTACATGGTCCACCCATGGCTTCTACCTATAAGCAAATTGTTATTCATGTGGGTGTTGGGTGCAAGGATCACATGAAATTGTAATGGTGTTTTGTGTGGCTTTGAATCACTTGCACAAATATTATTTAAGGAAGGAAAATCTCTTACATAATATAGTACTTTTTATGTTTTTACAACATGATTTCATTCAAAAAAATTAAAAATGTCATCGGGAAAAACTTGTAGGACATTATGGAGTCTTGATAATCATGTGAAGAATCTAATGAACTTATGCTTGAAGAAATTAAAAAACAAGCTTGATGCAAAGCTTCGATCATGAAAATATTAATCAGTTATGTTTTTTTGAAATGCAAGCTAAGATCAAGATTGAGCCTTTCATTTTTCTCAAGAATGTAACAAAAATTAAATATGCATATTTTTGTGCAATTGTTTGGCATCAAAATTTGAACAAAATTTTATGTACTTATTTATTTAGATTTGATTATAATTGTTGCTTCTAATACACATAAACCTACATTTAGTATTGCTTGTAATAACTTTGTTGTTCGAGTGTAAATGTTAGAACTTTGGTTGGCTTTGTAGTTGCACCTAGTTTGATAGATAAAATTGCAAAAGTTGTTTTGTTTATGTAGTTTCACAAATCGTTGGAATTTGAAACCATTTGGCACTTGCATGAACTAAAATTGATTCAAAAAGCACAAGTATTCATGCTTCAACCAACATGATTTAAGCTAAATAGTTCTAGATTTAGGTGTGTGAAAAAATGAACTTTGTGTTTTTCTTTTGTATGTAAAACTTGTTGTTTACCTCATTCCTTCACCTTGTGAAAATTGTTATTGAAAGTTGACATTTTTATCATGGAATGCACTGAGGAGAAGAGTCTATAGGTTAAAGGTTCACAATGCCATTGAAAATAAAACTTTCTACCATTAACAATGAAAATGTTGTCCTTGAATTGCTCGGCCCTTTAACTATTTCTAAGGACCAATTTTATGTTGACCTTTGACATGTTTATTGGAGGATGCATGCATTGTGGATCGCCTTTCCAGTTTTGGGATGTGGAGGCAAAATGCACAATTAATACTAAGTTGGAAAGATTCAATACAATTGGGCTAAAGGTCTTTGTCATTGTAATATTTGATTCTTCATCAAATGGGGCAAAATTGAAAAGGGTTGAGGTTTTTGGCTCAAGTGTTCATGTAGCCATTAAAAATTTAGAATTATAACTTGATTTGGGGTGAAGGATTTGTCCATATAACAACTTCCAACAAAACCATTTAAAATAAATGCAAATGGCAAATGTATCATTAAGGCAAATTTGAAGTCGACTATGATCAATTGGTTTTTATGTTGGGGTCATTGGTCAAGGATTTGCAAATAATTTTCAAACAAAACCTTTCCAAGAGATTTAAAGTTTACTACAAGATAAATTTCATGGGTTTGGAAGAGTATAAACCCCCAAACAAATATTGAATTGAAGTTAGAAGGTTTGGAGTACAAAATTGATGGTTGTTTTAAACATAGACATTACAAGACACTATCTAGTTTTAGTGAACTTTCACTAACCTCACTTGTGGTGCTTATTCTTGAATTCCATAGGAACTTGGTTTTAGAAGGAGGGTAGTTCAAGAGGATGCAACCATTAAAAAAAAAGTTCCCAGGGAACATGGTTTGGTAGGAAGTTGGGGTACTTGCCTATTTTGGAATTACCAACCCATAATTGTGCCATTTGCAAAATGTACCAAGATTCCAAGGTTGTTCATTGGTGTTAGCAGGATAAAATTGCTCAATTGAAAATGTCTAGACCATCTTTGAAAAGTAGTTCATTTGAATGTTTGAAGAGAAAATACATGTTTCAAATTTGTAGCAATATGTTTTTGCTTAGATCATACAAATGTTTTTAGAGGCAAACTTGCTATTAGGGATTTTATAAAAGATGTTATAGCTAATATCAATCGCGGTGGGAAATGGGGTACTAATAACAAAAAATTTACCCAAATTATGAAAATCTATGGCAGACGACAAATGTGTGATTTGTTTCAAGCAAACTTTGTTAGACCAAACTACAAGATGATAAAACAAGTTGACATGAAAGGTGTTCAATTGTACTTGGTGAACATGTTGCTATTTTAAGGTGTGCACAAAAATTTACAAATAAGTGGTCAAACAAATTCATAGTATTGGTGGACATGTCCATGTTATAATGGTTGACGATGAAACTAAAGTTAAGTCAAAATTTGGGTGGGATTCTAAATGTGACAATCTAATTGGCTTTTGTGTGGTGTAGATAAAACATCATTGTGTGACTAATTTCATTCCTATTATTCGAACTAGAGAGGTTGGGTAAAACAAAGTCCTTGAAGTCTTTACAGATTACACAATTATAGGTTTCGTTGAAGTCAAAATTGTGAATGTTTTGCATGATAAATTGCTAAGATTGGTCCTTGTGGTATTTTGTACTTGTAATTATTTTGATGCCAACTAGATTCAACAACAATGGGATGTTATAAATGTTTTATGAAGGTTAGAATGTCAAACCATTGTGGGACTTATTTTTGGATATGTTAATGGTGGTGATATTAGTTAATGTTAGTAGATTATACAATACAAAGAAAATTAAGTGGCCAAGATGGTTGATGTTTGTTGGATTGAATGCAATACAAAGTGTTTGGAGTTTTCATGACAACGATTATATCCAAAACGATAAAAAACTTATCAATTCCTTAAATAGTCCAATGAAATCCTTACCAATTAAGGGTAGAGATTTGCTTTCTTTAAATTATTGCTCCAGTCTATAACAAATATACTTTGATTAACATGGTCTATGATTAGAGGACATACAAATAACTAAAATTGGGTTTCTATTCAAAACATTTGTCAACTAAAGGTTTTTAATTGTTTGAAAATGTTGCAAATTGTTGTAGATATTCATCAAGAAGGACATTGGGGCGAACCCATGCTTAGGTGGTATCACTAGGAACCACCTCAAGGAATGGTTAAGGAACCAAAAACGGCCAAATTGTTTTCCTAAACCTTTTATTTTAAACATTTTCACAGCTATAATTTTTTTTTTCATGTTTATCAATTGCATATGGCTTGAAGTT
The DNA here is from genome assembly GCA_963921925.1 of Sphagnum tenellum. Lineage (NCBI taxonomy): Eukaryota > Viridiplantae > Streptophyta > Sphagnopsida > Sphagnales > Sphagnaceae > Sphagnum > Sphagnum tenellum. The sequence goes on from OY998144.1 coordinate 24,481,969, forward strand.
TATTTTGGAATTAATTTTAAAAAAAATGTATTCCTAACTTAAATGGTCCTTTAAAAAATTGATAGCTTTAACTTTGAAAATATATATATAATGACTTCCAAATTACCTTAGGAAAAACAGTTCCACAAAAATTTTGAAATCATGTTTCAAATTTATGTTCATGCCCAAAAAGATCAAGGAAAGGAACCAATGTTATGTTCTTGAAACTTTTTCTAAAGGCAATGATTAGTAACATCAAAATACACAATGTTTTTGATGTTATTGAAATTTCAAATCTATGGATTAATATCACTATGAATTATGAGAAAATAAAAAACATATATTGGTGAAATTTCCTTGATGTTGAGTCTTTGTGTGAATTTGTAATTAATACAAGTTTATAAATTATTTTCTCACTTTGTTTTTGAACATGGAATATTTCCAAAGTATTTATTTTGAATTTTGGTTTAGGTTGGGTAAAAGAAGAATTTTTTTTGGGCAAGGGAATACATTGGATTCTTCATTTGTGTAGATATGTTGAAATTTACATGAAGGATGATGATAAAAGGTTAACTGATATGACTCGTCGTAAATTTTTCCTTCAATCAAGTTGATTTATGAGTTGTGATTTAAGTTATTTCTTGTATATATATATTTTTTCAAAATTGCTAGTGCAATGTACATGGTCATACTAATTGTTGGAAGATGACAATAATTTTGGTATTGAAAATCGAAGAAGTTTTCAATTCCTTTAGTGGAATTAAACATGCCAAGATTGGGATTGTGGTTAACTGTTGTTGCAAACACCATAGATCAAACAACTATAAATGATTTATAGATGTTTTTAGGGTTCCATATTACATCTCCATCGAATTGGGTTAGGAGGAAATGATGACAACGAGGTTATGACAAAAGGTGGTGAAAATCATGCAACACAACATGTGGACTATATTGATGAGGTGTATATTAAATGTTATTTTCAAACTCATGAGCTATTGTATTGTTTTCTATTTTTTTTGTTAAATCTTGCATCCTCTACCTACTAAATGGAAACCTTGTTTAATTGAGCTAATTTCCTTTGGAAAGGAAGTTTGTTTAGCCTTGTCTTAGGATCAAAACTATATTTTGATTCATGTGTTTTTTATTTTTTTCTTTCAATCATAATTTAAATATGGTCTATTGTTTAGCTTGTTGAAGATGAAAATTGTCAAAAGACCTTGAAGCAACCATTTTTATATGTTTTAATTCATTGTGCAAGTGATTAAAAGTTTTAAAAAATCTTGATATATTTTTTAGCTCCAATGTTACTAAAATTAAACATTTAAATGAACATAGGGAATTGAAATTGAATGCAAACAAAACATTATAATTAAATATAAAGTGCCTAAATTATGAACATATTAGAAAATTAAATAATAATATGATGGAGGAAAAAAGAATTCCTTCACCTATTAACCCCCCAAAATGCTTTTTTGTTTGATGTAGGTAGTCTAAAAATTTAACACTTTGTGTCCCCCATTGAATAAATCACTCCTATTTAACTTTCATTAAATAAGGATAAACATATATTAATAGAATGTGGGGTGTGTTGGTAGTTATTTAGCCATGTTAAAAGGATTTTAGTGTAAAATGAAAGATTATAATCCTTACTAGTGTATTGTTGGAAGCTTGTAAAAAGTAGCCTAGTATAATTAATTGAGTAAAAAATCAATTGATACTCATAATGTTAGAATTAATGTAAGGTTGGACCATACTATTCATTGGTGTGGAACTAATAACAGTCATGTCTTTATTGAACAACAATATAGTTATTGAAATATAGTAGGTAACCATTATTTAACAACATTAAGGTGTTGTTGCTTACTGTTATTATTGAATAATAACACCTCGCCATTATTTGGTCTTCTATATCATAAGGTTTCAAGTGTAGATTTTATGTTTATGAAGGTTGGGGTTTATAAAAAAACAATTATAAGTTAAGAATTGAATGTGAGAACTTTAAGGTCACAATTTCACCTCTAGAACTAAAATATCTTTGACAAGATTGCAAAAATGGAAGACCTAACTACAATTGAAATGGCTTTAATGATACATTGAAACAAAATTACATGATTAAAATGTTTTTTTTACTATTTTTCTAAACTTTTAAACACATGATCAAGAGGTATTTTTAATTATTTAACATATATAATAATGTTGCAATTTGATGAATTCATATGACAACCCTTTCCTTCACAAGTAATACAACATTCAAACTTCATTTAATCATCCTATAGACATTCAAAATAAAACATTCCCTCCAATGTAATCAATTATATTGGGATTAAAAGTATTTATTTAGAATCTTGTTTCATCAAAATGTTTTCAAGGTTTGAAGTTTTCATAAAATAAAAATTAACATGATCTTTTGTTAAGGACTAAAAAAAGAATCTATTGTTTCAACTTGATAATATAATGGTCATTGTGATGAAAATCAAGTTGTAGAAAAGTCTTTCTTCTTACAAGTGTCATCAATTTTCATTTGTTTCACTTTCACAAAATATTCAATTGTGATTCTATAAATGTCCATGCAATATTGTGCATTTCTTTTATTTAACATGAAAATATTGAATCAATATATCCATTTATAATGGTTTAAATCATATTTATCATCACTATTGAAAATATTTAATTTTTCTTTACTTCAAGTTTGTATGTTAATTTCAATAAAAGTTTACAATATGTAGGGATTTTTTTTTTCATTTTAAAGCAAAAATCTCTATTAAGACATTCATAATGATGTTGGATGAATGTAAAATTCTAAATCTATTAGGTTTCATAAACATAAATGTAAACACATCAAGTGAAATCATAGCAAAAGTTGAAGGTCATGGCATGCAATGCACATCACTAGAGAGACTCAAGACACAATGTTGTATATAAAGAAAATTTAAAATAAAATATTTCAAATTGTTGTCCATTTTGTGAAGGTGCTCCAAGTCGTTAAAGTTGCAAGGGTGCCAAAAGATATTCATGACACCTATTATATATATAGTTTTACAAGTCAAATTTGAACATAATCATATTATACTTTTCTTTCATTGGATTGTATACAAAAAATTTGTATTACCCAACATATTATTGTTAATTAGACATCCAACATTTTCCAATACCTTTTACTAGGCATATGTTTATGATTTGGAATTGATCATATAAGGTTTCAATTTTTAATTTAATGTTTCAAAAAAAATTTGAAAAAAGAAAAATAAGTTCATGAAACTTTCAATTAACTATTGTTGTGTTTGGAGAAAAGTGCTAGTATTTAACATGTTTGAGATTGAATCTTTTTATGAGACTAGAAAATGAACTATCATATTTAATATTGAGCATTTTGATAGAATGAGATTCCTTTAAAATCAAAATTCACAATCTTAAACCACCCAAGTTCCAACAATGGAATTAACCTAAATTTGGAACCACATGTTCAAACTAAATGATAAAAGAGAGTGACATTTGGTTACAATATAATGTTTATAGTTTGGAAAATGTCCCCAAAAATAAATTTCCTCTAAGGGGGGTTCAAGCTTTACCATCCATTGTTGAACCTCCACTAACTTAAAAAGCTCCACAACCATTGGAAACTTCTTTCAATTTGTTTGCTTTATTTGGTTCATATACATGTGTGACATTTTCAAGTTGCAACTCCACAATCAAAAGGGATAACATTTCTTCTATTATTTGAAGGCTCTTATTGTGGTAAAAAATTGTGCCCACATCTTAGGGTTTGCATCTTATGTGAAATCCTAGGGTTTCACCTAATGTGTTGGAGGCTTGCATGTGTGTGAGGGCCCACTTTCTCCCAATCAACTTTACTCAACACCATATCCAAGAGGCTAGTACAAGGACACATGTCATTAAGTGAATATAAGAAGGAATTATAGTTCTCTCCCTTTTGTCATTTATGATAAAAACCCATGGCCAAGGCAAGTCCACAATTTAAAGACAAACCAATAGAATTCTAATAATAAAACCATAACAAGCCACCTTTTAGACAATTAATTCCCAATTAATTTCCCTCTAAAAACTCCTCAAGCATGTAATGCTTTGGACATTCATTGCACCTAATGTTAAATGTTTGAGACTTGAAAGGAATTCTGTGATGCAACAAGGGTTGAAACTTGGGGGACCCTTAAACCTCAAGGAGATGGGCTTTGGGATTGGCCTTAACCTTTTACATGTATACTTGGTTTGGGTGTCCTATTCAGGCAATTTTTCAAGCTTTTTTTCTCCATGGGAAGGGCAACCATATGCTTGTTTCCCTTTAGTTGAGGTTGGTTTCATTGTAATGTGAATCGACGGTGGAGAATATGCTTGAGATGTGAATTACACGATGGGGGAAAGCCAGTTACACACTTTGGAATATGCCCCAATAGAACCCATTACCACCTAATGGAACAATTACAAGCTCAATAGTTCTCCTAGGTCGCTATGAGGGCTGTTCCATAGTACATTCATTGCACTTCATCCGAGGAAGTTGCTATCCCTTCTCTCAAGCCATGAGAAATCACAACAAGCAGCCCACCTTTCCGACCTAAATTCCAATTCAACTTCCCTCAAACCCTAATTCCAATGTGCATGAAATAGTAAAGCACCCAAGTACAAGTTACTAAACTATTAGTACAAAATGGAAAGGGGAATTGGAGGATCCTATATATAATTAGGACATGTGTGTGCGTGTCTCCGTCCGTGCGTTTTAGTTGACAGTTCCGCGTTTTAATGGACCGGCGGAACCGTCCCGGGCAGTCGGATTCCGAAAACGGGATTCGGCCCGGACAGATTCTCCTCTCCTACTCTTCTTCTTCTTTAAACATGAAACAAAAAAAGGAAATACAATAGATGACAAAAAATATGAAACAAAATAATAATAAAAACAAAAAACGCATTAAAATTTAAAAAATAAAATAAAAGTTAAAAAAAAAAAATCTTCTTCGTCTGCCATCACTTTAACAATTAAAAAGTTTTTTTAAACACTTAAAAAATGAAATAAAATGAAATAAATATATTTATTATGACATGAAACAGAAAAGGAAATACAATAAAATAATCTTAAAATAAAATTAAAAAATAAATGACAAAAAATATGAAACAAAATAATAATAAAAACAAAGAACGTATAAAAATAAAAATAAAAATAAAATAAAATAAAAGTTTCCAAAAAAAACTAAAAGATGAAGAGGGTTTAAAGAAAACGGGGGACTTCACAGTGTCCGAAGGTCACAGGTACCCACTAGTTGTTGTAATTACAACACACAAATTTAGTTACAAAACAACAACACATTTAGTTTGTAGACACTTGTGATCATGAGTGCAAAAACAAGCAAAGCTATTTCTTGTATCCGAGCTCCAACTAGCAAAGCTATTATTTCTTGTATCTGATGCTCCAACTAGCAAAGCTATTTCTTGTATCCAAGACACTCTTTGGTGCTCCAACCAACAAAGCTATTTCTTGTATCTGAGAGCCTCCGGGTTCTCCTCCATGATATACAATTCAAGGTTGTTGCACTACAAAAATGCATGATCATTGCAAACTACTACCACCCCTTGCCCTCCGGAGATTTGGTAACAAACAACTTCCCATGAAATGAAGTGAGGATATGATGGTCATCACTGCATGTGGTGGGTGGTGGGTGCGGTGGAGATGGGGAGGGGAAAGTGAAAGGCAAATCAACACAATGATCAGAAGAACTTAGGTGCAGAATTGAGTAAACTATGTGTATTGAAGGAAAATGACTAAAGGGAAATGACTATTATTATTTATAATAAAGGGTTTTTAGGGTTTTATAGGGTTTTTAAAATTATTTTAAAAATAATAATATAACCCTAAAAACCCTAAAAAACCCTTTATTATTATTAAAATAATATATAAAATGTAATTTTGCAATACAATAGTGTGGGACATTCTGACCCTGATCGTTGCAAATTGCAAACCAACCTTAGAACTTGTTCATTGCAATTGTCATGAAACCTAGAAATTGTCATGGCAATGGTGACAAAAGAAAAGAAACAAACATTGTGTGAGAAACCCTAGATGGTTCAATGGAGTCATCACAAAACTCAGCTAGTTTAGTTTTTTTTCACCTATCAAAAAGAGGAGGCACTTTACATTACACTAAGACCTAACCCTACCTCGATTTCATCTTAATCACAAAGAATTAAAAAAAAAAATTATGGGTCTCAAGCCATCCATCCATCCATCCATCCATATGGTCTTGTGTTAGAACTATGGTAAACTTAGGGGGCATGGATTTTCATAGCTTTCATAGATTTACATAATAATGTCATGTGAATTCAATGGTCATATGAATTTTTACATTATGGTCATATGCATTATGTGGAATGGTCTTGGAGATTAGGGCAGGGGAAGAAATTTAAACAAAAGGCCACATAAAAGCCTATTCCGGGCTGGAGAAAAAAAACATTTTTGTCGAGGCCTTGAAAGGGAGAAAAACCCCCGCCCAAATATTAAAAAAAGCCCCCCCCCCCCCGCCCCCCCCCCAAGAGAGGTAACGAGAAGGCATTTTCCGTGCTGGAGGGAGAGAGTGAGCAACGCTTTTTTCCGTCTCCTCTTTCCTGCCCCCTTTGCATTTTATCCCTTTTCAAAGCCCCAGTTCCGCTTGCTGTTTGGTCCCGAGTTCCGACGTCCTTTTCCCTCCTCCTTTCTCGTCACTGCTCTCCCCTGCGTTCCTCCTACCATCTCTCTCTTCTGTCTCTGTTTCTCTCTCTCTCTCTCTCTCTTTCTCTTGTGTCTTTAGTTTGAGGTTTGTGAAGATTTTGTACTGTTTCGTTTGTTTCTCTTGTTGTATATATTCCCGCTGTTTTTTTTTTTTTCCGTCTTGTGTGCTCGTTTTCTCCTTTCTCTCTTCTGCCTGTTTGTTGTCTTTTTTTGGGCGGGCTTCGCTTCGCTCCTTTCCCACTCTCGGGAGGGCTGGAGCAGAGCTTCAGGTTTTTAGGGGTTTTGAGAGTGTGTGGGTTTGTTTTGTGTAGCCGTGTGTGCGATAGTTAGGCGGCGCTTGACGAAAACTATCGAGGGAAATAAGCGCGTGTGGTTTGCACTGAGGAGGAGGAGGAGGAGGAGGAGGACGTTTGGGCTATATTAGGGTTTTGACGTCGGATTCGTCTTTGTAGTTTGATGACATTCTGTTGCATGGAGTTGAGAAGATGATGCTTGTAATGAAACTGTACGAGGGAAGGAAGAAACAGCGATGGAGAAGCCCCCTTGACAGCTGAAGCAGTGGCCACGCAGCTTGGCCAAAACACCGCTCCATGAGAGGGAAAAACAAGAGGACAGGGAAATCCATGAGTCCAGGAATAGGCGTTCTGTTGGCTTCTTAGCAGAGCTTCTGAGGTCATTGTAGGTCACATTCTCTTTACGTGTTTGTTTTTACGCAAGCCTCAGCAGGTATTGGATTTACAATCCTTGGAAGAACTGGAGGAGATGGAAAATCTTGTCTGAACCCACAGTGTTAAGGAAACAATAGTCTGCCATTCTTGCACAGGCATAACGGTGGCGGCGGCAGTGCTCTCTCAACATTGTTTTTTTGGGGGTTTTTTTTCTCTCATTCATGTATGTGCCTGGAATTCGAGGTCCATAGAGGGATTCACAGAATTGGAATCTTTGAGCAGGCGGCAGTTGGTTGCCGCCATCTTGTGACCACCAGATGGAGTGCAACAAGGAAGAGGCAGTTCGAGCAAGAGAGATTGCAGAAAGGAAGTTTGCAATACATGATTTTGTAGGTGCCAAGAAATTTCTCATCAAGGCACAATCTCTGTTCCCAGATCTTGATGGCGTCAGTCAAATGCTGGCCGTTGTAGATGTTCACAGTGTGGCAGCAGTGAAAGTTGGGAGCAATGAGATGGATTGGTATGGAATTCTTCAGGTGATATGCTCTTCTCAATTGTTCTTTTCATTTCCCTTGCTTTGTGTTTCCTAGTTGGCATGTGCTTTTCAACTCTAACATTGGCCTTGCATGTGTTCCCCCTCCTCCATAACAAACCTTTGAAGGACTCTGTCCCAAGGGACCACCCTGAACATTGTCTATGGACTGCTGTTACAATGATGAAATACAAGCAAAACCGAGATACTCCTTACTCCTCCATTGTGCAAACCCTAACATGCTAAGTGCAAATGTGTCCCCTCCCTGATCCATGGATGTGGATTGTGGTGCAGAGTGAAAGTAGCACTCAGACAAAGTTCTCTCGCATACACATTAGTAGCAGGAGAATGTGATCAAGGAAACTGTGCTTTATAATAACAAGGAAACACCATACTGCATGTTCTATCAGCATGAATTTGGGCTCTCCTGAAGCCTTGGATAAGTGGGTGTGTATGCCAATTGGAGTGGGGATTTTTAGTTTTGTACCAGCTTGCTCCATATGTTTTACTGCAAGTTTTAGGAGTATAGGTGTGCTCCAAACACTCAAGCAAGTCTGAGAATCATGACAATGTGCTGCCATGGATGTGCATCAACCCATTTACATGTACTCTTTGATTTGGTTGTGCATGTCCTCAACATTTCTTTGGATTTGCACAAGGACCAGACATGACCTTTCTTCTGTAGTAGCATATCAATAAGAATCCAGGAAGCTCTAGTCTAGCACTTACTAACCCTCCCATGTCGGCTAGCCATGAGACCTACTGAACTTTGGTGGATTATTTCTTGCCTGATCTGAAATATCTTCCGTGTTCACTGATGTGTGTTGCATTTGGTGTGGAAGCAACAGTCATGGAGATTGAGGATGGGGATGAAATTAGGGTTTTCTGACCTAGGATGCTTGTCTTATTGTCTGCAGGTGGAACCACTTGCAGATGATAGCTTGATCAGGCGACAGTATCGGAAGCTTGCTCTGCTACTGCATCCTGATAAGAACAAGTCAGTAGGGGCTGAAGCAGCATTCAAGCTCGTTGGGGAAGCCTTTGGTGTTCTCTCTGACAAGCAAAAGAGAGCAGGCCATGATATACGGTGCGGATTGAAGGTCAGTGCTCCCCAGCAGCAGACTCGTATTCCAGAGCCAAAATCACAGTTCTCAACAAGATATCATCAGCCACCAACTCACCCAAATGCACCCCCGAGTAACCTCACTTTCTGGACTACATGTCCAGTATGCCGCATGCAATATCAATATTTGAGAACTTACTTGAATTTCCAGCTTCTTTGTCAGAAGTGCAACAAGCCTTTTAGGGCCAAGGACATGTATGCACCCCCTCAAAATGGTGCAAATGTCCACACTTGGACACACTCCAGTTATGACTATAGTGGAAAGGGACCAGCAGCCACAGTTCCTCCAGCCCCTTCTTTCTCACAACAAGATTTTTTCTTCCCCACCCATGACAAGGGAAATGGGGTGCCAGTCACTGGGAATAGGTTTGCAGGTGTTGGTGTGGGATCATCATATGGCTATGTACCACCCACAACTGCTGCAGGATTTGCAGCTGGTGGGGTTGGAACAGCTTATAGCAATGTGCCACCCACAAATGCCACAGGATTTGCTGCCAGTGGAGTAGGATCATCCTATGGCAATGTACCACCCACAAATGCTGCAGGAGTTGCAGCTCATGTTGTTCAGGAGACCTTTCAAAAGGTCAGGAGAGAACGTATGGAGGCCGAGAGAGAAGCAAAGCGAAAGGAGAGGGAAAAAGAGAGGGATCTACGTAGGCAAGAGAAAGAGTTGCTGAAGAAAGTGAAAGAGGAAGCAAGGATAAAGGAGGCCTTAGCCCACTTGTTGGCAAAACGCAAAGATTCAGAAGCCAAACAAAAGGTTACTGAGAAGGTTGTGCCCAAGAAACGCAAGAAAAAGAGATTTGAAGAGGAGGATGATGACGACGATGATGATGAGGATGAAGATCAAATGTTCCAGCCTGCTACAAGTGGGGCAGATGGACTTGGATTTTCAGCACCAAGGAGGTCAAGGCGAGCGAAACAAAATGTTATGTATATGGTTGATCAGAGTGATGATGACCTGGAGGGTTTTCCACCATATAGGCGGGCTGGCATGCACATGACTGCTGATGGGAAACCGAATGGAGAAGGAAGGGATGGGGTGGGAGAGACCAATGGGGAAGGGACACAGAAGGGAAAATTTGGGGTGATTGATGGGGTAGAAGTGCGCTCAAACACAGGTGAGAGAATGGATATGGGAGTAAGGGAGATGGATGACAAAGTAGGGACCAGCAGCAGTGCAGATGTGGACGAATCACAGGAGAGAAGGCGCTTGGCAGAGGATTATAGAAGGGCATTGCAGGCTAAGCTCAAACAAACAAGAATTGCAAAGGAGATGTCTGCCAAATATGCAGGCCAAGGAGGAAATGATCTGGTGAAGGAGACCTTAGTGAAGGTTGCAGGAGATGTCCAAGGGTTGGACACTGGGAAGGAGGCACAGGCATCTCTGCCAAAAGCTGTTACAAAAGCCAAGACAGTTAAGCTTGAGGTGAATGTGCCTGCATCTTGTACAGATGATCTAAGTATTTCACCTGGGAGGCTCAGTAAGGATCATCTACCTCAAGTCGTTGTGCCCGATTCAGATTTCCATGACTTTGATGCTGGGCGCACAGAAACTGACATAAAGGCAGGCTACTTTTGGGCTATTTATGATGATCAAGATGGGATGCCTCGATTTTACTGTCGGATAAATAAAGTACAGCTGAATCCTTTCAAAGTCAGCTGCACATGGCTTGAGTCTTTGAGTCGCCCAAAACGTGGTACAACATGGCTAGACTTCTCAAAGCTGTCCCCAGCTGTAGGTGATTTCAAGACAGCTGGAGCTGTAGACTTTGACCAAATCAATGTTTTCTCACATTTAATGCCAGTTGAAAAGGGTGCATCAAAGAATCAGTTTAAAGTATATCCAAAAACTGGTGAGGTGTGGGCGGTGTACAGGAATTGCAACAAGGATATGCCAATCTTAAAGTCGAAAGCACGAGATAAGCTGCATTATGAGATGGTGGAAATTGAAACCAACTTTTCTGTGGTGACTGGTGGGGTAGGCATTGTGTCACTGATAAAACTAGATAATTTCAAGAGCCTTTGGAGGCCAGTTGGACCTGTGACTCAGGTACAAGATCTTTGGAGGTTTTCACATAGAGTACCCACATTCCGAGTGAAAGGGGGTGAACACCCGGGGGTACCTGAGGATTGTTGGGAGTTGGACCCTGCATCTAGCGTGCTGAGTTGATTCTAGGGTTGGCTCATTTGCTTATTGCAGTGAACAAACAGAAGGCCCACTGCAAGACAGATATCTGCAACTAAGGTTGCACAACATGCCAAGTTTCTGCTTTGCGATTTTTGCTTGACTTGTCAAGTCACGGGTGCTGGTTTTGGCTGAATGCCAGCGAATGTAAAATCAAGGATGTCACTGGTGACCCTTTCTAGAACAAGTCAGAAGTCAGTTCCCAGTTGGAACATTTTAGGAGCCAAAGGTAGGGTGTGAAGACTAACAGCAGCCATAAAGACATTACACTGGGCTGGTGACACTCCACCCAAAATCGATTGCTTGGAAATTCCCATATGATTCTGACCTAGAGGCTGAGACATTAGTGTGGCCTTATTGTCCTCTATTTTGTCCAATGATTTCTTGTGGAAGGTGGTTGTATTGAAGTGGTGAGGAGCAGAAAGGTCCATATCTTGAATGTTGTTGGATCATAGAAGCTGGTGCCAATGAGAGCTCTTGGAATCTTGCAATGTCAGGTGGCTACTGCACTGGCATTCTTTCTTCTGTGCCTGCTTATCTGTTTTGTGGTGAGTTTTTTTCGAGTCACACACTTCACAGGTCACTTCAGCAAGGCATGTGATGCTTTTGCAACACCCAATTCTTTGTAGATATCACCAGGCAGCCCTGAGTTTACAAGACAGAAATGCAAATATCTGTCTTACTGGACACTTTGAGACGCAAGTATTCAGAAGTAATGTGTTTTTGGTATGCATCCTATGCAGCATGTTGAGTCAGTAATGGCATGCCATTTCTGCAGGAGTTTTGCATCTCTGTATGGAGATTGTGAATAAAAACACTTGTTTCTGGGATCTTTGTAGATTATGAGATGCTGATCCAAAGAGTATCTTGATTATGGGCCAGACTAATTTGATGTGTAAATATGAAAAGCAGTTATGTTAGGTTTCATGAAACCAGTGGCTTCTTGGACTTGAATTGTCCATATGTCCTCAACTCAGTACCATTCAAGTGGGTGTGATGAGAATGTCTTTGTTCCAATTTGGTCTACTCATGAAGTTCTGTGGGCTTGGGTCTTTGAGATCTAACTCCACTTGTGTAATGATTTGCAGGCAACAGGATTGTACTTGACATAGGACTACTTCAGTGACAGAATCTGATGTCATGGGTTCTTTTTGAACACTGAGTGTGCAGCTAGTTCAGTGTTCTGGTGGGTTGGACTTGATTTTGACCGTCATACTTCTTCATGGCATTAGTAGAATCTGGCATAAGGATGGTCTCTGCCATTCTCTTTGGCATAGAGAGACCATCCTCTTTGGCATAACCACATGATTACCTCCGTGTGCAGAGGAGGGTTTTACAAACCAGATTCTGTCACTCAAGTAGTCCTATGTCCTGGGTATATTTTGTTGATGCAACATTATTGGTTTCAAGAAGGTTAGGCATCCATTTTTTAAGAGACAATGAATCCTTCCACATTGGTTTTGTAGGTTTTTTTTGCACAATTTGTTTCTCATCCTTTATTTTCTTTTCTTCTCCTTCTCCCCTTGTTTCATCAGAGCTATTTCCTTTTGCCCTATTCTTTACTTTCCCTTTCCCTAACTATCAATTCTGTCTTCTACCTTTTATGCTCTTTTCTCCAACTCCTCCACACTTATTTTGTGTTGTGATTTCTCACACTGACACTCTTGGTTTCTTTGTTTTTGTTCTCTTGTGTCACTTTTGTTCTCTTTTTCAATTTCCTTCTTCATGCATCTCTCCCAACTTTGATCACACTTTGTTCGGCTTGCTCTTTCACACCTCACTTCCCACCTCATATTTCCTAATAAGGATGCAGTTGATAAAGGATGCAGTTGATGCAACTCATGTTCTCTCACTCCCCTCGTTTGCAACTTGGGTTCTCTCACTCCCCTTGTCTCATTTGTTCCTAACTCAAATACAACTGGTCAAGCTAACATTTTTTTGTTTTATTTTCCTTTTGCATGTAGGCACACACCATTTCCTTTGCAACTCTCCTCCACTTTATTGTCACACTCCTACAATTTGGTAGTTAGGGAAGCTCCAACACCTGCATTCTTCTTTGCAGTCCTACAATATTAACCTTGGACAAGTTCCTCACCCTTGCATTTGATCAAGCTCAAATAATAATGTACCTCACATATTGGCTCTTGACTTGCACCTCTAACTCCTACATCTCACAAAAAACACACAAAGAATCCTAAACTAAACATAAATGAAGGGAAAAAAACAACACACAATGAAAAAAGTTCACAAAAAATCATAGAAAGAACAAGCAAAAAAATTGCAAAAAACAAAAAATGAAATAGAAATGCAATGGAAGTGCAAGTGCTAATTTTTAAACTTCCATGCCCACATTTGTACAAGGGTTTCTTTTTCCCAATTTTATTATGTAGACGCACTAGTGATCATCCACGAGAGGAAATAGCCAAATCTGGCTATAGGTTAGAAAGGAAAGTATACAATTGAATAATCCTCTTAATTTTTTGCAACTTGATGGGAACCAATGATTTTTTTTTCAATTTTTTGATGTTGCATCATTGAGTAACATCCCAAGAGCGATTTAGCATTAAATAGTGACAAATTTCTAAACCTATGTCAACAATTTTTAAAAATGTGTTTTTTCTCCCAAGACTTGGTGAGTTTTTTTTAAAAAAACCTATGGCTTAAATATGATGATTTGAAAAATGATTTCCTTAATAACTAGGGACTTTGGCTCTTTTTTTTCACAAAATCCTTTGTATGAGGGACAATGGAATTTATTTTGTCATCACATGGAAAAAATCACCAAGGAAAAAGGCCATTATAGCCACGTGTAACCTTCAATGGTGCCACTCCTCTAGGTCAAATGCTTTTCACTCTTTTGTTTTCTTCTTCAACAATGGTGTTTCTTCAACAAGATTGCTTGTCACTCCTCCTAGGTCAAATGATTTGCCCTTTTGTAACAATGTATGTTGTAATTTTCTAAGGATGAACATCTGACATGAAACTTTCCAACTTTGCTTGCTTGTGCAAATTTTGTACTAGAAGTGCATATAGTTGCATGAAATTCTTGCTTCAAGTTTCAATGAGTTGGTTTATTCTTATGTATGAATTTTTTAGCATTGGGCTTCAAGCTTGCATTCATTTTGTTGATTTGTTGAATGATTTACTCGTTAATTTGTTTCTTCAATGTTATATCTTTCAATGGTATAAGGCCTTAGGCTTAAAAAATTGTGATGTCGTAAATTGCATCTAACATTGAAATTATGCATGAAAGGCAAATGGAAGCAAAAAGTAGCTCAAAACTTGCTCTATTTTGGGATTGAAAAATAGTTAGATGAACAAAACATGGCAAAACAAAAACATATGTGGAAATTTTTTTTGTGTTGATTATCAATAATTATTTTTTTCAACTTTTTTACCATTAATGCAAATTTGTTGCCAAGGCATTTTGTTGTTATGAAAGTTGTTAGAGCTATTGTTGATGCACATAGTATTCATGAGGTGTATCATGATTCGTGCGGCACCAACATGGAGGGGCTCAAAGTTGTGAGGGCTCCAACAACACAAGGGTGAAAAAGGCATTTGTCATGTGTACAACCTAGAGCATGGCATTAGTAGTAAGAAGAAGCATATGGCAAATGAGCATTGGGCACCATACAAAGCTAACAAGATGAGTGCAAAGGGGTATGGGAATTCTTGGAGGAAGGCCAAAAAACAAAACACAATACCTCCATTACCATTATTTTTGGTTCCTTACAAACCTACCATAAAATTCACCTAAACCACCAAAGATTCTAGGAAGATCTTGTTTTGAGGTAACAAAAGGATACATGCCCTCAAGTCCATTATAGAAAACCTTTTACTATGACATTTGATGATACATTGTGTTTGTGAGTGTCTTTCCATTGGAGAAGCAATTCATGAATGAGCATTTACCATCAATGTTCATGACTACCATGAAAATATGTGTATTGCCAGCTATAGCAAAGTGTGAACAATCATAATCTCATCATGTTTTTGCTACACATTTGATTGTTGTACATGGTTGGTAAATATTTTTTATTCATACTATCTTTACTATAACCCAACTAGTATGCATTTGAGATTTACCTTTACCCAAGGAGGCCAATTGTTTTGAAGCAAGTAAGAAAAAGGTATATAAATTATTACATAGCATATATGCATTTCAATATTTTGCAATATATGGGCCATCATTCATGTGGTTATGATGGATTTGTTCACATTACAATGACTAACTATCGAATATATTTGCTTTTGACACCTTTTTTTTGCGGGGTTCATTACACTAATTATCTTGAACAAGATTCTCACTCTAAACTCTTAGATTCAACCGTTATTTGCTACTAATAAGAATGCTCTAAATGTTTTCTTCAAATTGTTAATTGGTTTTTTGTAATGGTTTTTGATAGGAAACTACAAACTTGACATGCTCATGTTCATAATGCAAATCGCATGGCTAATTGTATGCCTGCATTTGGCAACATGCCATACTTTTGTAACTATTTCGATTTACCCTACGTATACCTTCTCTATAGGTATAAGATAAAAGGATGAAATATGTACACTAATAAGTACCTTTGCACTATTTGGGATTATATGAAGCACATATACATTTACTTGGATGAGATTTTTTTGGCATTTTATAATTACACTTAGAACACATCATCCACCCAAACCCATCATGTGGGGCTCTTTTTTGTGTCTACCGCATCAAAAAATATGTGCAAGTTCCCCCCCCCCCAACACACATTGTTGAACAATGCAAAGTGAGGATTAATTAAAAGTCGCACTACATGGACCAATCATTGTGACTCACCAACGAAAATCAATTACATTTTTTTCACCAACTCGTTTGGAAAGCACTCTATTCCCATGCATATTTATAAGTCCAAATTTTGTTTCATACTATTCAAAGCCTGTATTTCATCTAAATTATAGTTTACACAAGCACTATATTGCTACTACAAGCATTGTATTAATTCAGGTTTTTCTTTAATGAATTTTGTGAGGTAGGTGGTCTGGCATTCATCCACAAGAGGACTTAGCCAAATTTGGCTACAGGTGGTCTGGCAATCATCCACAAGAGGACTTAGCCAAATTTGGCTACAGGTAGTCTGGCAATCATCCACAAGAGGATTTAGCAAAATTTGGCTACAGGTGGTCTGGCATTCATCCACAAGAGGATTGAGCCAAATTTGGCTACGGGTCAAAGGAAAGTAGAAAAAAAATAGGAATCCTGGTATATTTTGGCAACATGCTGGAACCAATTGCCTGAATCTGACAATTTCAGATTTTATTTTATTTTATTTTTCCCTTGAAATATGGCAAATGTGGACCAGTTTTTCCACCCAAAGACAAAATCCTTTGTTGAAGCTGCATTGGCTTTTGTTTTTTGGTCACCAAGTGACAAAAAATTAGCACCAAAAAACAATTGCTGCTACCAAGTGGAGCTCTGCTCTGCTCTTTCTCATCTCATATATGGAGATATTGATATACCCACCCAACAGAAGTGACTTCATAATCTCATCAGATAGCAGTTGCAACAAACCCATGAAAGGGGGAGCAGTTATGTTAGTTAGGCCTTCTTTAACAATCTGCTCCTCTCTCACTATCTCTACATCTTTTTCCAATGAGAGAGTCACATTTGTGTTTTTGTGTGAAGGAGTTTTTTGTGGAGTTTTATTGAGGGATGAGGGTGTAGAAGTTTTTGGATGCAGGAATGGCAGCTTTGATTAAGCAACTGCAGAGTAAAGTGGTGGTGGCCACAGAGGCAGTGGCAAAGCATGGGAGGGAATACAACAAGCAGCTTCTGGAGAAGAACAAGCGCTACATAGTAGAGGAGCCGACGGTGGAGAAGTGTCAGGAACTTTCCAAGCAGTTGTTTTACACTAGACTGGCCAGTTTACCTGGGAGGTACAGAGGCTTATGGCAGGAATGTGAGTATGTCAAGGCAAAGATTGCACACCGTAATGATTTGCGACTGCAAGAAATCGGAGTCACCTTGCTCTTCTTGGGGGAATGCTATGCCTGGTTTTGTGTTGGTGAGATTGTGGGTCGAGGTGGAACAATCACTGGCTACAGACTCTAGATTTTATGTGGCCATTCTCTCTTTCTCGCATCTGAATATGAGCTTCTTGGAGGCAAAATGAAACAGTATACCTTACTAGGGACATGGTCTTTCGGATCAAGTCAATCATGCATAATCCAAAATCAAACATTAGGGACATTATTAGATCCTGAAACATATATGCCTCTACCCTCAGAATATCACTTGTGCATTTGTATGTTGTTTTTTCTTACGAGCTTCAGTGATTCTCCAAGATCCACCTGGATTTTTAGTTCTAAAATGACATTGAAATTTTCTGTAGAAGCAAAACCCAGAGAGGTTTGAAAGTTCTTAGGGTTGGCAACTTGAGCTGTTGTCTTTCACTCAGAGAGAAATCCCATTGTCTTTTTGTTTTGACTGTTCATCACGATTAACCGTATGATCAGAGGCAAAAAGGATCATAATTGCATCATGAACCACCACATGGAAGGGTCTATCACAGCTCACACCATCCAATAGTTACATGCGAAACTCATGAACAAGAAGCAGCCAAGATGTTGAGTTTTCAATAAGTTCTTTAGAGAAGAAAGGGGGAGGAAGATCGGATACTGAATTATGTTCTAGTGATATTGATGAAAGACCTGCAAAGCTTTCATGCCAAAAGGCAACCACCAAAAGACCCAATTCTCTTTGTGGCAAAAGTACTAGGAAGCTAAAATATGATCAGACTCCAGGGTTTCCATCAGGAGTATTTTGCTTAAGAATTGTGTTCTTCACAGTCTGGACAATGAAAGAATGAGTCAGTAATCCACATATCCATGGCACTGCCACTTGAATGCCACTAACTGTGACATGAAGACTATGTAAGGGCCATTGCTAGTGCATTGAAAAGGTTGCATATTGCAGAAATTTGCAGAATTACTTATTCAGCGCAGTGTTTGATTCTCATGCAGTAATGCGGATATGTATCCCTCAAGCTCAGCGTTCTGTTGCTCAAGCTCCTTAGACTGGACCTCCAAGTCACTTAGAGAAGCCTTCTTATGCAATATGTACAGCATCCTCATTGTATTCCAACATATATGGTGATGTACTAAGCATGACCATAACCTGTTGTTTGACCACCCAGATCTCAGTATATATCAATAGCCAAGATTGAGAAACGTAGGTAGGTTTGGACCTCTTTAAAATGCTTGTGTTCTTTGTACAAAGAGGCTCCACCTTGTTTTCTTGAAGATGGTCCAGCATTCCCCTTCTCATGGCTGTGGGATGACCCATGAACTCCTCATGATCCCAAACCTTTCTGCTGACATTTCTCCGACCCTCCTGACATCTGAGTCACTCTCAGTCCCTGCAATCACAAATTGGTTTTTCACATTTCTAGCTCCAATGACAATTGATACATACTAGAACATGAAGCCAACAACCCACTGGCTATTGGATAGTCACATCAACCCAAAGGATGGAAAAGCTGGAGGCTTCCAAGTCCTTTGAAGCATGAGTGGTTGACAATTCTCTGTCCACCTTCTAAAAGGAGGCAATGACCCTGACAGTGAAGAGGGTTGTGGGCAGACATGAGTCATTCTTCTCTTCTTCTTCTTCTTCTTCTTCTTCTTGCCTTAGGAACCCGTTTGGAGTATGCCTGAAAAAATCCAAGAACTATGCCACATTGTCATCATCCACGGGCAAGAAGATTACCATCTTTTTTCAGTTTCTCAGAAGAAATAGGGGCCTTCAACACAGATTTGGATTTCTCACGGCTGGTAAGGTAGCCTGTTGCTTGGAGTCTTTTAGATAGATGCAGTACCAGATTCTGATCATCTAAATTTGATTGAGTGGACCAACATAGATGATGCTCATTGCAGGAGGCAGGCAGTGTTCAAGATGATGCTCTCAACAAGATGAAGGGATTGTGACATCAATGATTTGAATCATTTGGACAGAATTCATGATGCAAGGCGAGGATGGAAGAATTATATTGTCTTTGTGTGCAGTAGAGCATTGTCTGAATCCCTTCAAGATGGAGTCTTATGAAAAGCAGATTTTTCAGCCCTTCCTTCCTTTACCAGGTTTCTCTACCCTGAATGCAGCATTTGTGCAACAGAACATTTTAGATCAACTCTTGTGAAATGTAGCATTTTCCAAATCCCATCAAGAGAAGCAGCTTGCAAGTTCCTCCCAAATCAGATCTGTCAGCACTGAATTGCCAAGCATGGTGAGGACAGACACATTTTAAGTTACCTCGTGTGTGGTACTACAACATACTCCAATTCCATCAAGACTCCACTTTATGAGAAGTAGCTTCCTCCTTTACCAGGTTTGTGAGCACTGGGTACTGAAGCAATTGAAAACCTGGTCAATGTGGATGGTTAGTTGGCTGATTTTTCTTAATTGTTTATCAATTTGAATTAGTTTTTTCATGCTTTGATCTGCCCTATTTTTCACTCTGCATAGAAATATACTCCTATGTGACATTCATTTTTGCTTACTTTCAGTAAAGATGATTTGTTGTTTTCATTTTGTTGTTGAGCATTAATCTTGTTGCCACTACACGTTTTACAATAGGGTATGGGGCCACCATGTTGGCAAACAAGAGTGATAGATGTTATTGATTTTATGATGAGAGCTACAAGCACAAGGTCTCCTAGTTTAACCACTGCATCTGTAGTGGTCCTTGCTTCTTTGAATTTGTTTTTGGTTTTATGATGAACGCTTCCAGCAAATGTGTTCATTGAATTGCTGTGCATGCAATAGTTCTTGATGATTGATTGTTGGTTTTCAATTTAGGATAAATGCCTTGAATACACCTGCTAGTACAATTATTGCACTTGCAGTAGTACCTGAAATTGCTATTGACATGAAAGAAGTATTGACAATTAGGCATTTCAATGGCAAGAAATTTTTCCTCTGGAAAATTTCAAATGGAATTCAGTTTTCAAGCTTGTGATCTCTGGACCATTGTAAATGGTGAATTTAAGCATGATGATGCAGATGATAAGCCTACTTGGGATAAGGAAGACAAACACACAACAGTAAATATCATCACCGTTGTTGACGAAACACACATGCAGCAAATTGTTAATTGCAAGAGTTCGATCGATATCTGGGCTACACCAATCATGTTTCACAAGCAATGCACTAAGGAAAATGTGACTTATCTTATGAAATAGCTCCACAAGTGCAGCCTAAAGGTCAGCTCTGCTCATCTTACCAGCCTTGGTACTATTTTTTTGTCACCAGAAGGATGATATGGATAAGCAGATTGATGATCTTGATATGATGTCAGAAATTCAAAGTGACCTTCCTAATAGTTTTGAGTCCTTACTTGCATGGGACAAAGCTTCTAGGTTTGAAAGACGCTTCAAAACTTTCAAGCATGATTGCTCAAGTGAGAGACTGCACTTCAGGAGAAAGTAATTTCTTTTGATGAAGCTACCACCACAACATATTACACCAAGCCTCATGTGGAGCTTTACTCCAGAACAATGCGAAGAATGTCAGGATCGGGTTGTTGAGCTTAAGAAGAGGACAACATGTCACAATTGTGGCAAGAAAGGCCATTGGTTTGGTGAATGTCTAATTTGCCTATGTTGTAACCAACATTTCTTCTTGCACTCTACTCAAAACTGCTTTTGCTATTACATCCAGTATTTCTTCTGCTTCTTTCAAGAGTATCTATGCTGATGTTGTTTTTCCCCGGCACTTCTTTTGCTATTGTAACTAGCACCTCTTTTGCATATGTTGGCAATGTTTGTGCAAATATTGTTATACCCATCACTTCTTCTATTGTTGCAACTAACATTTCTTTTCTACCTATTGGCAATATTTGTGTTAATGCTATTATTTCAAGCACTTCTTTTGTTGATACACCATACATCCTTGAACTTAAGCATAATTGACTTGCCCATATAAGTTGTGCCATGATTGCAAATATAGCTAAAGGTGCCTTCACATTTAGTCTAGGATCTCTAGTGGTAGGGGTCCTAACACTTAATTAGTCCTTAACAAAATGCCATATGACATCTATATATATAGTTATGACCCTAGATTAGGGCTAGCTAGCACCAAGGGTGCATTCACACAATGCCATAGTGTTAGGGTTTCCTATTTTAAAAAGTTAAAAGTTACCTGCCTTTAACAATCGTGATTCACACATGGAATCCTGTGGTAATCAAGAAATTCTCATAGGTTCAATCAAGCTACCATGATTTTACTCCATCCAACTTGAGTTAAAAAACAAGGGATGTTTATTTGGGGTTCATGTTACTTTGTTGAGGGGTAGAATTGGCACTTCCTACCAATTATGCTTCTTGACCTTTATTTTTAGGCTAAGGGAACCAATCACCCAAAAATAATGTCTTTTGCCTTTGGATCACAAAAGGTCTTGGGTTCAAACTGAATGGTGTGCAAATGAAACTCATGTTGGCTTGTTAGCAAATGAGCTTGACTTGCAGGTGCCAATGGCATGTCAAGTCAAATCTCCTATTGTGTTTCCAAAACACACACACACACATATATATCAGTGTCATTTATTTATCAAATGAAATGCATAAAAACCCTTAGCTTTATCATAATCAAATCATTTAGAGAATTTCTCCTCATAAGACATGTATGCATCTGATTGGTCTATAGAAGAATCAGTTTATCAAAAGTTTTTAAAATTTTGGAATTGGGCTGCACTTTTTACATCACCCTAGGGACATCCCAACAAACTATATTTCATAATATAGGTTCAATCAAGCTTTCAAAAAATTAATGTTAAATAATTAATTTTTAAAGTTCCATCCTATTAAGAACATGTAATCAAAAAATTCTCATACAATTTGGTGTTAAGAAGGGTCATATTTCAAGAACTTCATACAACAGACAAGGAGATCATACAACTTATCCCCTTTGTTCATGCATTTTATGCATTTGAATCTCCTTTATTCTATAGTCACTATAAATGTGATGGCGATGTCATGGTCATCCCATCTACCATGGGAATTCATCAAGGTGATCATTTAGGAGAGGCATTATTTGCTTTAGTTCACCTTATACTATGAAAAAAATGGGTGTCTTGCAATTGGCTTTACAATTCAATTGCAACTCTATTAAAACAACTCCTTTTCAACTATTATGCAACTCCATATAATTGCACCCATGATGTCATGTTAACATCATTAATTGTTATCCATCTATTAAATTTTAACATGTGGCATTATAAAAAATTTTGGACATAAAATTATTATTTTTCAAAATGTTGATCTCCATCATTCATTATGATTGTTAATGATGGTTTGATATTGTGACATGTGGCACAATAAAAAATGATTCCATGTGGCGTATTAATTAATTATAGTTATTTTAGTAATTAATTAGGTCATATATAACCATAGGTAGGTAAGTTGGTAGGTTTTACATAGCTATGTATATACCTAAGGTCTATTTACCTACTTACATAGGTAGGTAGAAAAGTAGGATCTATTTACTTACCTAAATAGGTATGTAGGTAGGAAAACTCAAGATTAAGTGAACTAAATAATAGCCATGAAATTATTATTTAAAATTTTATGTTTTACCTTTAAGTCAAACTTTTTTGAACTCATTTCAATATGGCGCTCGTATTTGAATGTGAGAATGTAAAGGAATAATCCTTTTTTATATAGTTTGTAACATGGGGTAATCCTTTTTTATATAGTTTGTAACATGGGGTTCGAAGACAAAACATATGGGTTAAATGTTTTAGTTGTGTTTTAGTTGCAAATTAAAGTTGCAATTGAATTACAACTATAACTTTTAAGCATTTAGAGCAGGCCAAATCCAAAGGGAGGGCTCCATTATTTTTGGTGTCTAAAAAAAATTTGAACCCCTCTTATTGGCGTCCATGGGTCACTAAAAATTGTCAAAAATGGAATAAAATTGAAAAAGTTATGCCCCCCAAAAGTAGAAGGGGTCAAAAAAACAAACCATCGAACACTACAAAGGCTAGTTACTGAACACTTAAAAAAATCTTTTTATGTTGTTCTATTGCTATTAACATTCACTTTTGGTGGTGCTCCTATAGCATTTTAAATTGTTTAAAATGAATAAAAAATAAGAAAGTTATGAAGTTTGAAAGGAGGAGGGGTCCAAAGAGGGGAAAAAAGGAAAAAAAACTTGTTTTTTTAATTGGAAAACGTATTTATTTTCTTCTTATGTTTTCATTACTCTTTTTCCTTTGCACTTCAAAGATGATTTCTAGAGCTTGAAATAACATTCCCATAACATTTTAAATCACTTTAAATGAAACAGATATGATGAAGATATAAATAATTGAAAAATATGTATTTTTATTAAAATATAAGTAGTTGTATTATAGTCATAACATAGTTGAATAGTAGTACTTTAATAATGGCACATTAATGACCATACTATTTATATTAATGGGAATTATAATAAAATTTTTGTTACAAATGTATCCCATAATGGGTGGTGGAAATGTGAACACGTGGCATGATCACATGTATGTACAATGTACATTAGTTGAAACATAATTGTTGATTTATTGGCACATTTACAATAATTTTTAAGTAATTGCCACATGCAATTATAATGCAACTTTTGAAAAACTCAAACATGGTTAACTACATATACTAGTGGGTAGCTAAAGGTACTGTGAAGTCTCCCGTTTTTTTTAAACCCGGTTCATGTTTTAGTTTTTTTAAGAAACTTTTATCTTTTTTATTTTTTATTTTAATGTGTTTTTTGTTTTTATTATATATATATATATATATATATATAATTTTTTAAGTGTTTAAAAAAAGTTTCTAATTGTTAAAATGTTTTTCTGTTTGTTTTTTCTAGTTTTTCCCCTTTTAAAAATATATATTTGTTTTTTTTCTTTTTTGTTATAACTTTGTTTCATTTTATTTATTTATTAATAACGTGATCGATGGCTGGTGCGGGGAGACGAAGGATCCTGCGAGCGTGTGTCTCTTTGCCACCACGACCCGCACCTGGCGTTGGAACATTTCAGGCTAGGTCCGGCTCATTTCGAGACCTCGTTTCTGTCATCTAGGGGTTGCAGAATCGGCCTCGCAGAGATTGTTAACGGGTCGGAATGGACAGGTTCAGATAGACACACTGACAGACAAGTGAATTAGTATATAAGATATGTATGATGTGTATAAATTATTGTATAGAAGACCCATTTTCAAGTCAAACTTCCAACTATAATGCAATTAACTAATTTTTTGACGTGACAATTTATTTATCAATACATCATATTTCTAGGGGGATAGTTACACACTAATTCTAATACCCAAGGGATAGTTGCACAATAGTTGTATATGACTTCTTTTATGAGTTTTAATTACAGGGTAATGTGATTTCGATGGACATGATTTTTCATAGTGTTAAGGCATTGCATTTTATAGCTAACCATTTTCCCTCTTGTTTATTTCCATCCATTATAAATGACATTCATATTGAATTTGAATGAATTCAAATGAACCAAAATTGATGCCAAAACGTTAACTTTTTTGCAATTCTTATTACATTTGTCTATGTGATGTCATTTTAATTTTCTGTCTTGGTTATTTTTCTCATTTAAATGTTTTCAATTACATTACAAAAGATGCAAGCATTCTTCATTTTAAGTCAAGTAATAGTAGTAGACTTAGCTACTTTTCGACGTCCACTCCTTTAGGACACACCCTCATTACCATGGTTGACATATTACAAGTTGTTGGTTGTTGAGATGGAGAGTTTTTGACACCTTGTTTGTATTAACTTGACACAAATTATCCCTTGTTTTTAATACCTATGTACATTTTCCAAATATGTGATATGTTTTATAAATAAAGTTTTATAGGGTTTTGATGATCTAATGCACTTCCTAAACTTTTCATTAAAGTTTCTTCTTGGAATGCTTGTAATTAAAAACTACAAGGTTAGGTTATGTTGTTGTTTCAAGGAACTGATGAATGTAAAAAAAATTGAAGGCATACTTCTCATTAAAGAAATAACAACTTCATGATCTTGAACAAAAGCTCAAGTTGTGGAGAATTGTTCTAAAAGATATCTAAATCCATGTATACGTTTTGTTACATTATTTTCCTTTTTCAATTTCAATGTTTATAATTTATTTTTTCAAAACATTTTGGTTACAACATCCTTAGATTCATATATTTAGAGTTAATTCTAACCATGCTTCATGTGATGATTTTTTTCATTGCACATGTGAAATCACATAATTATCCAAACAATTATTGATTATGGATAAAACCAATGTGCCTTTTTTTTCTTAATTGATAATACTACTAGCATTGGTGGTCAATACTTGGGCAACATTTCCTGTAATTTGTGCAATAGTTGGTGCAATTGGCTTCGCTTTGATACCTTCGATAATAAGCAAATGTTTTTTTTGTTTGAATATTAATGAAAATTTATGTTTCCACACATGAAAATAAGAACCATCAAATTTCTGGACATGACTGATGTTTATTTTGTTGGAAGCCATATTCCATAAGGTATTATAACATTGACTTTCAATTCATGATGCTTACAAATTTATGTTTTTTTAGCAAACTTGACCAAGCTAGGTAAGTATTTGAAAACAGGTCTTAAATTATTTTTGTTACATTCGTTCATGTTGATTATTAATTAAATGATCAATAGACATTTTGACAATTTATTGACATGTTGCATCCTCACTTCTCATTATAACAATCTGTAACTTCAACGATTGTGACCAAATTGGTTTTAACACCATGTTAAATTTTCATGAAGAATGAATATGTATATTAAAAGTAGAAACAAAGATTTCTACATGTATTATCAATGGCTTTCCATATTATAGATGTGACAAAGTCTAGCAATTCCATGACAACTAAAGTATTACATGAACCTATATATTAATGTGTTATACATCAATTGATGTATAATGCTTTGACTACCAACTCCTCTTTTGGAATCCCTTTGAATATCTTGCACATTTCATTTAAAAAGAAAAACAAGATCACATGACTATTTTACTACTATAAAAGTAAACCATTCAATGTCCCTTAACTTCATAAAAGTGCAATTAATGTCAATTTCTAACTAATGAATATTGAACCTCTATTAATTTCAGACACTAATTAATTAATACCTCAATCATTGTCAAATTGGGTGTTTACATAATAATTAAATATTCAACGAGGGATTGTCGATTGACCCATGTACTACTAGGGTACATCTCAAATATTATGCCATTCTTGAAAAACAAGTGGTCAAGCAATATCTATTGCATTGATCTTGCACAAAGATATCAAGTTCAAGATTATTTTGTCATCTCTTTCAATGAGTTGCCATTTTTAATAAAACAAGCGTTTGAAATGTGATGGGCAAAGACGAATGCAAAAATAAATCCTCCCCTAGCACCCACCAATGCACCATCCATTGAAAACCCTACCACAATTGAGCACACCCTCCTACTTCCCCCTTTGTCTACCAAGTACCTATGTTTACATGGTAACTAGGTATGAAATATAGGTGGTTACAATATAGGTAGGTAAGTAGGTATGGCACTTTGTGACAACCGGGTAGGTAGATACCTAATGGGTGTTAGTACCTAGCTACTAACCATGGAATAGGACTACAATGAGGAAGTTTTTGTTTTCACACATCATCCATCCAACATTTGTTTTTGGCAAATTTTTGCCACCCGAATTCTCTTTTTTAGTATCAATCATACAAAGGATTTTTGCATTGAAAAAATGGCACCAAAATTGGCAGATTTAGAGGAATTTTTTGTTCTGAAATTGCCAAATATGGCTAATTCCTCTTGCAGATGATCACCAATTGTGGCTACATCACAAAAAATTGAAAAAAAAAAAAAAAAAAAAAAACCTTGCATCCATCCTACACGGTGGGTGCTGGTTATAACTCTGGCCATCACTCAAGAACTGCATTTTATTTTTCCCCTAACTGGCGAAATCTCACCAAAAACCAAACAAAAACTGAACTACATTCCGATTTGTGTTTGAATGAATCCACCAATGCAGCCTACATTCTGATCCTTCCTGTCTGAATGAATCTATGAATGCAAAAAAAAAGTACATTGTGATTCGTGTTTGAATGAATCCCCGAATGTAAGCTACAGTGGGATCCTTCCTGATTCAATGAATCTATAAATTCAAAAGTACATTGTGGATTCGAGCTCTTGGAATCCATGCATCTATAAATTCAAAAGTACATTGTGGATTCGAGCTCTTGGAATCCATGCGTGTACAGTAAGTAGAGTTTCATTGTGAATATTATTTTGTGTTTGAATCTTATGGAGATCTGGAATCACTGAGCAGATAAGACAAGCACAAATGAGTTGTCACGAATCGTAATGTAATGTGCGTGGTAGGGACACAGCAAGCAAGCTCTTGGAAGAAATTTTTGTGACCTTTGTTTGTGTGTGTCAGATATGAAGACCTAGCTGGTCCCCCCATGCATGCAGCTAGCTCTTCTTTGCTAGCTGCTCCCATGCAAGCGCTGTAAGGATGCAGGAACTAGCTTGCTTCTTTGCTAGCTGCTCCCATGCAAGCGCTGTAAGGATGCAGGAAGGACTGCGGGGTAAAGAAGTTAGAACTAAGAACTCACCTAAACCCAATGAATGTTTTTGGGGGGTCAATTTTTTTCATGGTGTAGCCAAATTGGCAAATGATCCATCCGCAGGAAGATTGAACCAAATTTGGTTACAAGCTAAATATGAAAGTACTATTTTTAAAAAATGTTTTTGGCTACTCTCTACTTGAACCACGCAAAGAAATCTAGTGGTTTTTTTTTTATGAAAAAAAATTTAAAAATCTGTTCAAATTATGGCTATTGAAAATCTGAAAAAAGTGGGTTTTCAAAATCTTTAATATAGCTTTTTGGCTATATGTATATAATAGCCAAGCCAGCAGAATAAAAAGACTCTGTTGTGACCTAACCGTAGAGTCTAGTAGTGTCTCTGGAATCTGTGCCCACACTCGAAGGCATGCAGGAACAAGACTGCCGGAGCTGATTCCACGACTTCACCAACATGTTGCGAGTCTCATGACATGCACAAATAATTTATTGTGTATTTCTTTTAATTCACTGATCAAATAAATCTATACCCTAGTTAGTACCTTGGGCCAATTTGACACTAATTATATTATTTTGAGAAATGTTGAAATCTTTAAAAATTATTTTTTTCCCAAATCAAAAAAAATTTGTGAAGGAAACTAATGAATATCTCATTTGTTAATTATTTTTATCAAAAATAATTAATTATTTGACAAACATGTGTTGAAAATGGCCAAGGTACTATGATATATGAAAAAAAGAGGTATTTTCCGCAACTGAAAATCTCTCCACAGTTCAGCAGCCGCCCTGTGGCTACTAACTACAACTGGCCATTGGAGCTGCGAAGGGGCAAAGTAGGTAAGAGTCTTTTAGAGCTCAACTAGTGGCCAGTGGGGCGCTTTACTATTCTTTTGGAGGCCCCTAAATATAACAAGCAACGAGGTTGCTTAATGTCTCTAGGCCCCTAATTAATGTCTCTAGGCCCCTAAAAGCAACAATCAGCTAGCTAGTTTGCACAGAAAGCATGGGCACACTAAATCAAGCAAGCATTTGAAAATTCTTTTTTGCATATCACTAGAAAACTGGAATTTTTTGTTTTTTTTCTTCTTTGGTGATACCCACCAGGTATCAATAAAAAAAATGAATACATAAATAAATAAATAAATAAATAAAAATTGTGTCAGTGTTTTACATTGGGGGAGGGGGGGTTTAAGGGTAACATCCTAATACCCCTTTTCAAGAGTGCTAGAAAATGAGACCAGTTGTATGGAAAGTTCAAACTTCTTACATTGAATCGAGTTAAAAAATTCAACAAATTTTTTTTCACACGATGCCAAGTGTCAACAAATTTTCATGCCGTCCAAACTCCATATTACCCACTCATCAAAATAAAAACAACCTTCGTTGAAGTTGGATTTGCTGCCGTTTGATCTTGTGAACTGAGGGTGGAGCCCATGGTTTACTAGAGCAATGTTTGGGCAGTTCTTTAGAATTATGGACACTAGTGGGTGCCTGTGACCTTTGGCCACTGTGAAGTCCCCCGGTTTCTTTAAACTTGGTTCATGTTTTAGTTTTTTTTAGAAACTTTTAACTTTTTTATTTTTTTATTTGTATGTGTTTATTATTATTACTATTATTTTGTATAATAAAAATAAAGTGTTTTTTTCACTTATATATATATTTTTATTTGGATGCAAGTTTGAAGTTTGGAGAAAGAAGACACACCTCATTCTTTTTCAAGTAGTGTTTTTCTTCAATATTTATAAGTTTTATTTTTTCATCTTTTTTATTCTTCATTTGGTTTTTTCATTTTTGGAATTTTTTTTCTTTTAAAATCATTTCACTAGATTTTCCTTACTTAATTCATTTGTTTTCATTCCTTTTTTATAGTTTTTGCGTTTTTATTTTTTTTTGGTTTATGTTTGTTTCATGTTTTTATTTTTTCTATTCTTATTTTGTCTATCTTCATTTTTTTCTATTTTTATGTATTTATTTATATATATTTTCAAAAATATACTAGTTTTTTAATATATTCCATAATGTAAATATTTTTTAAAAATAATTTATTTTTATTTGATTAGATGCAGGTCCCTCAATTTTCCCCAAGGATTTCTTTAATAAGACACGTCACGGAGCCCCCCGCAGCGGTTGCCCTCGACGCCCTGCCCTGCCCTGTTTGTCACCAGCTTCACAAAGAACGGGCAGTGACTAGAATTTTTCAGGCATTGCCCAATTTTTGTCCACATAGACAGACACCACCATGTTTGCTTTAATATATAAGATATACCCATCAGTTATGTTATGCTGTGAGGGCATTTAACTGGTTGGTATAATGATCGAGCTAGGCGTTACACTCATCATGTCCATAGTACTCGACCGTGCTATGCTGACTCCAGAGGAGTATCTCACAAAATGCAATGTTTGTCTTTCATGCCAGAGGTACAGAAAGTACTGTCAACATATGTTTTTCTCCCTGCTTGCCCTTTTGCCCATCTTTTTGGGGAAACTACTTAATGGGCCGAGGGCAGACAGAGTAAAAACAGAATGTTGCACTACTTTTGTGCTGCTGGCGGCAAAGACCCCTGACCTATTTAACATTTTCTCATTTTGTTTGGAGGACCATTATTCATGAGTTGCATTTTTTATATTAAAAAATTGTTGTTGGAATGACGATTATTCTTTGCCAAGCCTGATGACATTTGTCGAATTTATATGTCACTCATTGTTACTACCACAATATCCTCATATCAAGGAACTTACCTTGCCAGCAAGAAGCAACAGATGTCAATTCATAGAACTCTAGCATGTGGGTACAGATGTACAGACATTCGACTTGCACAATCGCTAAACTTGCGAGACAAGTAAAGGGTCTCTTTCCATTTGGCTCTTGTGATCACATGTACACACAGTGTGCTCTGATCATAGCAGCCTAGCTACTGATATAAGGTCTTGTTTCTTGCCTCATAGAGAATTAAATTAAGCCAATATGTGAGTGACAACTGGAAACCTAGTTGTACTCTCTACACCTGACACAACTTTATAGTATGAAAACTGATCAAATTACAAAGGAGAGATTCCAAAGGTCACCCCCAGACTTCCTAGTATGAGATCTACTTTTTTGCTTTCTTTCTTTCATAGTTGGAAGTTCTGAAAAATGTATGATAAGTTGTGCTTTCTTTGATAGTTGGAAGTTCTGAAAATGTATGATAAGCTCGAGGGCTTTTGACTATCCATCCAATTTTAGGAAAGCCTGCAACATGTTGGCATTACATGCCAAAACCTGTTTGGAGTCCATTTTGGCCATTTTCCTTAGCTTTTTCCTACGTGGGATAGGTAGTTTCTTTGCCTTGCCTACCAATGCAAGGTTTAGATTCATTGTACAGTATAGTAGCTAGCTTAAGGGATTTTGGGTAATAGGTCTATTTTTATATGAGGATTTTTGAAACATGCTATTTTGGCTTGTGTTGAAACTTGAGATTAGTCACAGAATTATTATAATATATTGAAGGATTTTGGTTTCTTTTAGAGCATTTTTTGCAGATTATATAATTTTTTCATGGTAAAAGTATTTGAGTTTTCATAATTCTTCTTTTGCCTCAAGATACTTTTTTTGATGTAAATGGCAAGGTCACAGTGTGACACACCCCTTGTTTGTTTGTTTGTTTGTTTGTTGTGTATATTTTGTTTATTTTGTTTCTCACATTGAGATCATCTAAACCCAAGCACTTTTGGTCATGCTCTTTTGTATCATTAGAAAAGCCCTTAATGAGTAGGGGTGCATCAAGGTGATTTTGCAATGTTTTTACCTACAAGTGAGTGGAGAAGCTATTGAATATTGCATTGAAAATTCCATAAAACCAAAAATTTGAAAAAATATATAAATTCGGGCAAGTTGTTAATATCACTGAAAATCCTTCCTTCGATAAGTAGAATTTAGTGGATATGATTTTGTAGGTTTTACACTTGATACATTGTAGATATTGAATTTTCAGTAATTTTTGGTCATTGGAAACTTAATTAACTTACAAAAACTGGTTTTGGGCGGCGGAGGGTGGGCGAAGGGGGTTGCACAATGTTTTGTCCTTTGAGCATCCCGGGTGTACCCCCTATTCCGTGGGGTCCCGCCTAATTCCTCCGCGGTGACAAGGCATTGCGCTTCTGTGGTCGCCACCTGCTCACTTTGCATATTCCGCCTGTCCCACCCTTGCTTTCATCCGCCCGGGGGGGGGTTGGGGGGGAAGATTCTGGCTTCTACAAATTTCTGACTCCCTTCCGCATTGCGCACTCTCTGCTCTGCGCCTACTCACATTGCGGCGTGTTAAGAAAAGTGGAGGTGTTTTTCACGAACTTCCAATTCTGGTGTACAAGTGCAGTTTGAAGGTAAGTTTTCGGCAATGCCACAGAAGGGGAGGAGCACTAACAAACGCTCAAGAACGTTTTCCCGAACCCGCACTGCCATCGAAGGCTCTTGACGATTAATTACAAGCGACGTCACGTCCAATAATACTGCCGGATTTTTGTTTTCCTTCTTCTTTCATCTTCTCTGGCACTAGGAGTACTTCTTTTGCGCCTAGAGTCCGTGGTTTCTTCCTTGGTTTTTTTTCCCTCTAGCAAGAAGGAGGTTTTGGCATCGGAAGGTCTATTGCTTCACTATCGTCATGGCTGCCGAAATCAACAGTAAGTACAAGAAATTTCGCAGTTCTGCTCTTCTTGCTACTGTGCGCGCGCGCACGTTTGTGTGTCTGGTTTTTTACCGATTTCTGAAGCTTGTCAGTTATTTTGACATGCATTGATGTGTTTTGCAAACAATCGTTATGCTTTTGTGAAAGAGTTTGTGACGCTCCTTTGTTTCTGGGGGCTTTTTGAGATCTCAATCACACCAGTTGCGTCTCCGTAGTTGCGATCTTGTGTTATTGAAGATCGTTCTTGAAGGCGTTGTACGAACACGGTAGTTTGTTCATCGTATTGTTGCTTCGGATGTCAGAGTTTCGTTGCCGCAAATCGGTGCCCTGCACTATTTGTGTTTTTCTTTGGAAAGTCGAGCGACGAATTGCTCTGTTTTTGTTCCTCATCTCCGACGAGTTCCTCCCCCCGAATTATAATGCGTTCCACCCCGTGATTCCCTTGCTTTGTTCGCGCTGATTGCTTTCAAGAGATGATGCGAATGGGAACAAATTGTGTGTCGTTTTTACGACCTTCCTTGCTTTGATCGTGTGTGATTTCTTGAAACGTTGATATGTATTTCTTGCACCACTGTTTGTCTTTCGCGACTTTTTCTTCAAGAAAGGTCGGTAGGTGTTTTGGTACAGACTTGAACTCGTCGCTAAGTACGAGTGATTTGTTTAGCAGGACATGTACTCCGTGTCACTTACGGATTGTGATGGACGTTTGCAGCTGAGCGGGCGTTGCAGCTGAACTACTGGAAGGAGCATTCTGTCATACCGAGCGTAGAGGCGATGATGCTCGATTCCCAAGCTTCCAAGCTTGACCAAGAAGAGAGACCCGAGGTAATAGGCTCTTCCCGTCCAAGCCCCGTGACTCGCTGTTTATATTTTCCATCGACATTCTTCGGGATCCTTGTCCTGGTCGTCCTATAGCACTGACGCTGCATCAAGCATAATTTAGAGAGTGAACCACGAATCAAAAAATCTGAGAACGATGTGTATCATGGCAGATTCTATCTTTGCTACCGCCCATCAAAGGCAAATCGATTGTTGAGCTTGGATCTGGAATTGGCCGGTTCACAGGACATCTAGCAAAAAGTGCAGGGCATGTGTTGGCCATGGACTTTATGAACAATCTCATCAAGAAGGTGAGGGATGCTTCCAAACACACTCTCTACCCAGCAGGCGCTTCACACCCCAGACCTCATACTGTGTCAAGAACTACTCTCCAGTATTTTTTGTCAAAAGTCTTCTCACAGCTCTCTTGGTGATTGTTTATGCTGGCAGACTGCCTTACCTGTGAAAGTATCTAAGTTGTCATCTGGGAAGCATACTGATCTATCCATGGAATTTGTGATGTGATATAGAATGAAGAAGTGAATGGGCACTATAAAAACATTGAGTTCAAGTGCGCGGATGTAACATCTCCAGAGTTGAAGATACCTCGAACTTCCGTTGATCTTGTTTTCTCCAATTGGCTCCTTATGTACTTATCTGATGAGGAGGTAGAAATCACACCTGATCCCTCTGTCTCTCTCTGTGTCTCTCTCTCATTCTCTCATTTATCCATGATGTCCAATCACAAACCAAGGGACTTCAGCTCTCCTGTTGGTGCGAGATCGTGATGTATTGATATGCTTAGGTTGTCTTTCCACTAGGCAGTGTGTTGTGATCAAAGCAGCCTAATGGAAAGCCACTGACATAGGGCCTTGTTCCTTGCTACAAGGGACAGTCACTTTCCATTGAAGAACAGCTACAAGTGCAAATTTTTTTGTAGTTAAGCATGTTAGGACCTCTGGGAATACATGTTCTGATGAAAGAAAGACAAATGCCACTTTATGGTGAGTCATAGTTTGACTCACAACTCTCACAACTTCTCCAACCAGTCAATAATTGACTGGTAGAGCTGTGAGATGACTATGAGCACAGCTAACTGAAAAACATAACGAAAAGTGTCTATGACCACAAAATGTCTGATCAGAGCAGCCTAATGGAAAGATGTCCTTAATCAGTGCACTATTTGACTGATGAAAAGTGTGGGCCACATTTCCCCTTTCTTTATGCAGAAGTAATATATAAATCTGACTAACATTTGGAGCAAAAAGATTGTCCTTGATCATAGGTTTGTGAATAGTCTTTTGTTTCCAAACTTTGCAAACTTTAAGAGTTTTTACTTGGAAAAAAGACTCTTTGGTTGTGGTATATACTTGAAAACGTCTTTTGATGTAATTGTACTTTAAAGGCTTCTCTTGTAACTTCTTTCTGGATCTAGCAGCGACAGCAAAGTCCTCAAGGTATATTTTGTGATATCTTTGATAAACGCTTTGAATAGTGTGCAAATACTGACATGATATGTATACCTCATGTTCATTCCAATATCTCTATCGTTACTAAGTCAGGCTTTATCAGGAGTCAATTTTACAGGTCTTGGCTTTGTAGTTCTATTGGTTTTTTCTTTTTCTTGGATGGTCAGTCTTATTGTCCTTCTCAAGAATAAAGGCTCCCCTCTAAAGATTTTGTTAAAGAGGACTAGAGCTCAATAAAGAGAAAATTCTTAACTTCAGTGTTCAGAGTCTTAAAGAGGACTAGAGCTCAATAAAGAGAAATTTCTTAACTTCAGTGTTCAGAGTCTTAAAGAGGACTAGAGCTCAATAAAGAGAAATTTCTTAACTTCAGTGTTCAGAGTCTTAAAGAGGACTAGAGCTCGATGAAGAGAAATTTCTTAACTTCAGTGTTCAGAGTCTTAAAGAGGACTAGAGCTCAATAAAGAGAAATTTCTTAACTTCAGTTTTCAGAGTCTTTCAGACTATTTTGTATAGAGTCTTCTAAGTGAGGGGTTTTTTGAAGTCCATTGGGTCCTTGTTTGTTTTTCCCTATGTGTTTGTTTTTCTATCCTTTTTTTTCTTGTGTGTTTTTTATTTCCCCTCTTCTTCTCTCTGTGTCTTTTCCCCCTTCAGTGGTGTTATGTTGTTAGTTGCTAGCCAATATCATGGCAGAGTCTTCACGTTGCTTCCAAACTTGTGATTTTAAACTCAGTACACAAGTTAGTTGTTACACTGGCCTATACCCACTTAAGAAGTTAATGATGTCAGGGTGGAGTTGTGATAGATAAGTTGCCATGATACATGTTACTGTTGATGGTCCCTGAACAATTGAGAGATTGTTGAGAGATTGTTGTTGTTTCTCATATTGCAACTCATGTTCATACTGCAAGTGTCTACTTTTTTTTTTCCCCTAGTTTTGTCCCTCGTATGTTGTTCTTTCTTCCCAGTCCTGTAAGTTCTTATTTGGAAGTCTTTCATCAACTTCAAAGAAGAAGTTTTAACCTTTGTTTGGAAGTCTCTTTGAGTTCAAAGAAGAAGTTTTAACCTCATTCTGGCTTCTTAATCATGAGTATGGAAACTTCTTGATTCTAGTGCGAGTTATTAGTATTCAGTGCACTATATAGGTTTTTTTGGTTTATTACATTTGGGATCCTGTTTCTGTGCATTTTCTTTTGAGGTACTTCTGGTAAGTTGGTTGCTGGTGTGATGTGATCTGGAGGAGCTATGTGCCCTGCTGTCCTTATAACTGGTCTCTAGACACTCATTACGCTTAATTGAAAGTATGGAGTGTCACAAACATATTGTTGGTGTTCGGCAGAGTAGATCATTAGGTGAATGAAGTTGCTTGGTCTTGTGCCTCAGGTGGAAGATCTTTCTCAAAAAGCCATCAGTTGGTTGAAACCTGGTGGTTACATCTTCTTTCGCGAATCATGTTTCCACCAGTCAGGTGATCAAAAGCGCAAAAATAATCCCACACATTATCGCCAGCCCAGCTTCTACACCAAGGTACATTAGTAATTTCTCACTTCAGCTAACTTATGGAGCCTATGATGCACCTTTCCACTCGTCATGTAGCTCCTGTTCAATTCACATTATAGTAGAAAGCATCTAGATTCTGCTAGTCTTCATCTCAGACTGTGACAGAAACATCATGTGATTCTGTCACATTCAGTGTTAGTAGTGGACAACTTTCAAGGACTTTTGAACCAGAACTTGATCCTTGATTGGGTGCCAAGATGAATGCAGTTCTGTATATGTGTTCTGTCATACCAAAGAATCCTGCATAGTACTTTTGATCAGTGGTGAAGGTGGTTGTCACCATGTGTCAAATTTTAGTCCTTGAAAAGGATATCAGCAGGATGATTGTGAAAGATGTGCAGTTCTTAGCAGCCACTTCCAGTTTTGAACATTCTTCACTTTCATATGCACAAGAGCATGTGACAGAAACGTCATGTGATTCTGTTTTCCAAAAATTTCAGGTATTTGAGCAAGCTCATTTTGAAGAAGACAATGGGGGATATTCAGAATTCCGACTGGTGGGATGCAAGTGTGTGGGTGCCTATGTTCGCAACAAGAGGAACCAGAATCAGGTTAGTATGGGATTTGCTTGGAAATGAGCTTTTACTGCTCATGATTGTGTGTTGATTATTGAGAGCAAGTTTTATTGAGGTAAATTACATAATGCAACTTTCTGCAAGGTGCTGACAGAATCTGCACCCAGGTATGCTGGCTCTGGCAAAAAGTTGAGTCGGATGGGCCAGATGTTAAAGGTTTCCAGCACTTCTTGGACACAGTGCAGTACACAGAAACAGGAATCCTGCGTTATGAGCGAATCTTTGGCGAAGGATTTGTGAGCACTGGGGGCCTAGGTGAACTTCATCCTCCTTCAAATGGTGTGGAGGAAATTGTAATTGGCAAATGTGAAGATTGTTCAAATCCTTGGAAATGCTTTCTAATGTGAAATTTAATGAGTTTTGTGGATTTATCTGGGTGCAGCTGCTGATGCTATGTTTACTGTGCTCCTGTGGTGACAGAAACTACCAAAGAGTTTGTTAAGAAGTTGGAGCTGAAGGCAGGAGATCATGTACTAGATGTAGGTTGTGGAATTGGAGGAGGGGATTTTTACATGGCTGAAGAGTATGATGTTGAGGTGGTGGGGGTTGACCTGTCCATCAACATGATCTCATTTGCCCTTGAGCGCTCAATTGGAAGAAAATGTGCTGTTGAATTTGAAGTCGGAGATTGCACAAAGATGAATTTTCCTCCATCCAGTTTTGATGTTATCTACAGCCGGGACACCATTCTCCACATTCAGGTGCATATGGCACCTATTCATTGCAGATACATACCATTTCTGAAAAGAAAGAAAGAAATTTTGCTGATCTGCTCTTCCATCCTGGAAACACACTAGCTCCTTTCACGTTTGATCTGTGAGAAAGGTAGTAGGATATTGATATCATGGAATTTGGGATGGCAGGACAAACCTGCACTTTTCAAAAGATTCTACAAATGGTTGAAACCTGGAGGTCGACTGTTTATTACTGATTACTGCAAAGCTTTATCAACACCATCTGCAGAGTTTGCTGCATATATTGAGCAGCGTGGATATGACCTTCACAGTGTGGAGCATTATGGACAGGTGATTAGAGTGAAGCTGTGGGAACACACAGTGTACATCAAATGACAACAGCAGTAGTATTATTATTTTCTGGAGCTCCTAACATACTCTTGTTGAAGTTGAGAAGCAACATTTATGATAAGAGTGTACATGGCAGATGATTCATAGCACGGAACATTCTGATACTGCTGTAATTAGACAGTCTGGTCTATCAACTACTTTAGCATGCACAGGTAAAAGAAAAATTAGACCAGGATGCATTCTAAGACTGCTGGGTTCGTGACTCTTATGTTGGAGTCACTGTAATTGGCAAATGAATTAGTAAGCTGAAATTTCAAATGCTCATGTATTCTCTCCTCTGCTAACAGATGTTGGAACATGCGGGATTTGAGTATGTTCAAGCCGAGGATCGTACTGCCCAGGTAAATTATTTACAAAGCATTTGATGAAGTGAATGATAACAGAGATTGTATTGAATGTTTGTGAATAGCATCATCAAGATGATTTTTGAGTTTGCTATCTAAATATATATGGTTTATGGACTCATCAAATAATCATTCTTGTGCAGTTTGTTGAAGTCCTCAACAAGGAACTTGCCACATTTGAAAAAGATCGAGATGAATTTATTGAAGATTTTTCTGAGGTAAATCTGAAGTGTGCTTCATTTGATATGTTTAGCTGAAGTAATTATTCATGAAGTGCCTTTTTAAGGGATTGAAATTTGAGAAAAGTCAACTACTTAGGACAGTGAGTGGACATGCATATTGGAGAGGAAACTGAAGAATTTATGTGACATGTCAATGAAGTTATTGTGGCTGTAGTGCACTTTGTGAAATCAAGCAGGTCCATTTGGTTTCACCTAACCTACATGAATTTGTCAAATAACTACATTCTGAATAGTACCAGGATGGTGGAGTTCTGTTTTGTGGGTATCCTAGTTTAAAGGGTTGCAAGTCAGGCTAAGTTTCCATTGAGCTTTTGTTTATTTAAGGTGAATGCAGAATGCTATATGTAGATGAAGGTATGTTCCTAAGCACAGCTAACAGTCGGAAGTAGCAATTGCAAAATTATTGTGATTCATAGTACATGTTCGACATTATTACTTATAGTATACCTTGGATGCAGGAGGATTACAACTACATTGTGAGTGGGTGGCAAAGTAAGCTGAAAAGATGTGCCAAGGATGAGCAAAAGTGGGGTCTCTTCATCGCTTACAAATCAACATTTGCAGCAGCTAATGGCAATTAAGGGCTGATGGTAACATGGGGATGAAATAGATATTATTCCTAGATATCAAGAGACCAGTGATTATGCAAAGGATTAGACACAAAAACAATGCATGATATTTATATATATATATATATATATATACTGTGCACCTTTTCTATCTATTCAGTAAGAGCTTCAGTCACACTGAATCTACTTCAGTGAGTGCAAATATTCCAAGATTTAACTTGCATTTTCTGAATGCACATATACTCTAGACGACAAAACTAAATTGTGCATAACTTGAGAGTCCACTGTTGCAAGAATTCATGGCCCTCTTGTAGCCAATGAACTTACTCCGTAAGGGAAAACAACAATGCCTTCAACCATGGTAATGTAGAATTTGGGTGACTGACAAGACACTTATGAAAGTAATTGAACCATGCCCTTCCCTTCCTTGACAGACAGATTAGACTGTACCGAGGGCTGTTTGTTGAAGAGTGTTGAAACTATGAAAGCAGAAACTATGAAGCACATTTGCAGGAACAGTGTGCTCACTGTTCTACTAGAAGTGTGAAAATCAAACTACCAGAGTACATTGCACTGTAATCGTACATAGGAAAGACTACATGATGTTAATGAGGTAAAGACAGAATGTGCCAATTATCAGTTTTAAACAAAGTTACTCCAAACAGAGAAATAAATCCAATATTCAACTGCTACCAATATTATTCCCAAAATAGATTCATCCAAACCATTGGTCTTTTTGTGTGCGAAACTTTGTGAAGAGAAACTCTGAATGAAAATTCTAAATGAACATTTACCAGCACATATGCTATGGTGTTAAAACTAATGGTGTTTTCAAATTCAAGCTGCCAATCAGCTTTGGTGACTGAAATTGTTTAAACCAGCATTTGATTGCAGCTTCTGCATTCATATTAGTATCAAAAGTTATCGCCTCAAAATTCACAGACTCGGATTCAAGCAAAGTGGTAGAGCAACCAAGCCAATGAGGTGGTAATGAGGTTATATAAGATACCAAGCCGGATGAGAAGCCAGAAACACTTTGTAACAAGAGCTATCGTGAAAAGGGGCCACAACCTGCGCAGACTGAAGATATCATACCCTAAACGAGCCACTTGATAGACAACTTACCACTTCATTGAAGGATATATGACTAAGAACAGACTCTGCAAATTTGCCAGCTTAGACAGGGAAGATGTGGTACAGGAGACAAGAATATTAAGAGTACAATCACAAAGAAGCTAACAAGCCCCCACTTAAAGGCTCGAGACCTTCAATCTGAATACAAAGAGCACATACACTAACCTAGATACTTCTGAAAGCCATAGTAGATACAGAAGCAAGCATACTGCAGATTCTGAAATGGAGTGATCTTCTTCTTTAAGACTTCACCTTGCTAAAAAATTGGATGTTCCTTCTTCAGTTTCAACAAGGTTTCGGTA
The DNA here is from genome assembly GCA_963921925.1 of Sphagnum tenellum. Classification (NCBI taxonomy): domain Eukaryota; kingdom Viridiplantae; phylum Streptophyta; class Sphagnopsida; order Sphagnales; family Sphagnaceae; genus Sphagnum; species Sphagnum tenellum. The sequence goes on from OY998144.1 coordinate 24,522,534, forward strand.
GCAGGTTTTGGTAGTAGTGTGACACTACAATGTACATCTCCTGAGACAAACCAGTCATGGACATTTGCAGTAATGCCTTTCTATGTCATATGTTGCAATATCAATTCCATTTTGCTTGGATAGATAGTAACAGGAACCAAAATCTACCTTCAACAAGCTTTTGAAGTTCATCAATCCATTTCACCATAATCATCAAAACTAGCACTGCCACAACCAGTATTTAGTTCAAAGATTTTGGAATCAACTTCATAGTACATTTCTGAAAACCCAAGATACTCTTACTCATCCAGAAAAGATTACTCAAGCATTTGCATGATAATAGAATATCATTTGTATTGAACTGGATTGGAGACACCCAACAAATTGCACAGTACATTTCCAAAAGAATCTAAATTCCGCTAGAAGCTAGATCTAGTCCTGACAAGGGCAACCATCCTGAACACAATTGAAAATGCCCATTTCCATTTAATTGTGGCAAATGCTGATTAGCCATGACTTGAGCCCCATTGACTGTAGGAGTTTTTGCAACCTACATAACTTATGATATTTGCCAAATGTTGCCACTCAGTTACAAATCAAGGCTAGGAGGGCATAACACTCCTTGTAGAGGAACTAAGAGAGAGGTGCATTAACCAAGCTTCTACAAGAGCTTTTTCCTCTCAAAAAAGGTTTTGAGATGCCACAACTGCCAGCCTGCTACACCAAGGCACACCAGCAGTGACATGATTCCAAACCATCCCACCCTTGAATTTGTAAGTTCATTCAAGTTGCGCATCTCTGCCTCCCTGCAAACACAATCCAGAATTAGAGGATTATTTTACCTCATCTAATATCCCTGGAATGACACTGAATGAGAGCTCTGTCAATCTGAAAAAGAAATTTCAGACGCTTCTTTTTCAGCAATATAAAGAGACCATATCTTGGAGTGGATAGGACACCAAAGAAGCTTAGACTCATCATATCAAAAGACGGCAAAGGAAAAGGACTTGCATTGAGGAGGCTAACTGAAGGTTCATTGCTGGAGGAGTTTTGAACCATTGATAAATAGGTACATGAATTCCAAGCTTTCATTTTCCACAAATTTAATAGCCCCACATTGAGCTAATAAAGCCAGTACATCTACTTTCTTTAACTGCTAAATTTGAACTTGAGCAACCAATGTTCTGCAGGTCAAGATGCCTTACAAAAGGATTTCTCCAGTGCAACAACAGGTGGGAAGCATTGCTCACATACACCCTTGACACTATGCAGACTTCTCTCAGCTCCACAAGCATATGGTAGCAGCTGACAGGAAACTCAAAAGAAATCAAACAGCTAAAAATGTCAATAGATGGGGATCTTGTGCTGTCCTACCTGTCTCTAAGGTAGAGCATCTCCTTGTGTATTGACCCCACAGCCTCCTCCAACTGCCTCAGCTCAAGCTGCATTCCCTGCAATCAAATTGAAAGCCCAACAGCAATTACCTTGAGCTGACATGATTGAGGAGCAAATGACACCCTAGCTTGCTCCTTTTGACTTTTCTAGCAGAATAGGCACTTGGACAATGAAAACTGCCATGCAAACAAACAAGAGAACACTAGAATGATACTATTGATTTGAAAAAAAAAACTTGCACAGCTATAATTAGAGGTCACACATCCAGCTTCTCTTTCTTGGCGATGGATTCCCAATCTTTTGCACCAACGCCTGTCTTCCAGTCAAGTGCAAGATTGAGATGGACATTGGGGTGTGCACTCTGCAACCAGAAGCAGGCCACATACTTTCCTGACTCCTTTGATGTGAATGCAAACTGTCCTGAATGCACATTCTCCAGATGATGCAACTGCTTTCCATATGGTGATGTCACCTGCAATGCCAAGTCCAATTCAGCCATGCAGCCCAAGATTGGCCAGTATGCGGAAAAGGCTGCCACTGTAATGACCATGCTAACATCTACCATCAGACAATATCAGCTCCAAACTAAAGAATCCAGGACAGATCTTTTAGGTTAGTAAGTCTATTCCAAAGGAAGACAATCCGATCATTGATCCTTCAGCCAGATCTTTAGCTTCAGTGAAATGAAGCTGACATTTCCAAGCTCTGTCTGAAGAACAAACCATGACACACAAGACAGAGAATGCGGAATCAATCGATTCATACAAGTTTGAGATTCACAAGGCTCAGATCCAGTGGCTACAGAAAATAGCATCCGCTTCCCTCCAAGAGCCGGTGAAAGTAAGAACTACATTCCCAGGGTCTCACAGATCCTGCTAAAACCAATAAATAAATAAATAAATAAATAATTGCAGAAGCTCAGCTGGCAATGACTGCACCGATCACAGCACCGATCACAACACCGATCGCTCTCATTTATAAGGGGGGAAAAAAAAAGTAACAACACAAATACAGACACAGAGACCCGAAACAAGGACGGAAGACAAGCAATGCGAGAGAGACAGAGACAGAGAGAATGCGAACCTTAGCAGTTACACTAAGGCCGTCCTCGGAAGTGGAGACGACTTTGTAATCACCGACGACGAGAACATCACTCTGAATCTCCTCCGCAATGCACTTGGTGGTCCTGCCAGTCACCTCCAACTGCAATCCTTCCACTACAGGCCAGGCTTGCATGCACAGCAGCAATAGCAAATGCAGCAGCAGCAGCAGGAGTGGAGTTGCAGACGACAAGAGCTTGACATCCATGACAGGAACTGGCGCGAAGAAATCTCCCTCGACACAAAAAGAAGAAAAAAGGAAGGGAAGGACAAATCCACTCCCTCGCGCGAAGAATGAACTCGACGACGAAGCTCGCGGGCGCAGAAAACTCGGGAACGCAGAAATTAGGGTTCGGTGCTTGCGCAAGAACAGGATCCTATTCCCGTGGACATCAATTACGTCAACTCGTCCACCAACCCCATGTGTACCCAACTTCTAAGGACCTATTCAAGGACCCCTCCCCACCTCCCCATCCCCCACTCTTGGGAATTTTGTGTAGCCTAAGGGCATGTTGTGTATAGGAGAAGGGTCAGTCAGGCTTGGCCGCACCTTCTTCCATGTTTTAATCTGCCTAGGAATTTGGGCTCGGGCCTTGTTCCTAGGCACTAAAAAAACACGGAAGGATCAAGAGCCCGACCCTTCTTCTCCAGCATAAAAACCGAGCACTTCTCTAGTCCTTCACACAATTAAAGAATTCTTACAACGCATAAGGGAACCTTATGGCACATAATAAGGTTCCGGTGATTCCCATTGAACCTCTTGGGGGCCTCACAAGGTGTGTCAAAATACATTAGTAAATTTACATCGGGTTTATTACATATAGGGGAGGTCCTTATCCCTGTGGACTTGGCTTTAATGAGGTCCCATCTATGAGGCCATTAGCCCAAGTAGGTGGGTCAAATACCTGGAAGAGTGGTGAAATCTTTGTTTGTAATTTGGACCAGACCCTAATTCCTAGGGACCTTATGGCACTCCCAAGGCTTGGAATTTGGACCGGACCCTAATTCATAGGGACCTTTTGGAGGCTCCCAAGGCTGTAACTTGTAAGGCCAAATGTGGGTCCTTCCGGAAAAAAATAAAAATCCCAAAGGTTTTGAATAAGGAGCTAATAATTGAATGGAAATTTGTTCTCTTATTCCTCCTCAAGAGGGCCCCATGCCAACAACACAAATTTCAATGATTTTGTGGGTTTGAGCCCCCCCCCCCCCATGTGCCTTGTACATGAGCCATTAAACAATAATACTTGGAGAATTTTGTGAAGCATGTTTAGAGAGCACCTTATACTTGCAAATATCTTTTTCTACAAAAGACGAAGGTTCCTATGTATTAATGCCTAAACATGAAAACCCTAAAAATAAATTTAAAAGAAATAAAAAAAACCCCATTGAAAAGGGGACCAAATTAGTCTGCTTTAACATTTAAAAGTTAAGAGTGGGAGGGGTCTTGTGGTTAATTATAGGCATAAGATCCATCCCACTCTTAACAATTAGGCATGGGAGCTCGCCACTCTTATATCTAGTGATCAAATGCATGTTTAGGTGTAGGGTAACACCCAAGGTAAAGTTTATTTTAGTGGTGAATTATCACCAAATTTCAACCTAGATTAAGAGGCTTCTATCATTATGCTTGGAAAATCAAGGTTTTTTTTAAAAAGCAAAATCACCAAAAAGTTAATGTTTGAATTAGTTTCTTATTATTCAATGTGTGTCATTTTCTAAAGCCTATTCTAAAGTCTAGAATCTAGATTTTGTGTGTAGTTTGCAACACAATTTTATTGTTACATTTCATCACTTGTGCAATCTCTACCTTCAAGCTTCAATCAATCTTGTGTGATTTGCAATGCTGATGTTCAATGTTTAAAGGTTGGCAATAGACGTTGACACTTGAGAATTTCAAACATGTTGAGGGCTAGAGCTTCAATTATAAATTTCTTCCTTCTCTTACACATTTGCACAACTTGCTACTAAGTATTTTTTACATTTTAAATCCTAATTGTCTTCTCTTTAAGTTCAAGTATTGGGGCCATCAAATTGTTGCAACATCTTGATTTTCAATTATGTTGTTTGTTTTTTGCATCAATCTTGAATCTGGACTTCTTTCACTTTGAATTGCATCTTAAAAACCCAAAGCCATGATCAACCTTAAACCTTATCATTTTTCTTTTTGTTTCAACAAGTTGTTGGGACTATTTTGCTTCTATAAGTTGTTGAGTTAATTTTGGTTTTTGTAAGTTATAAGGATCTTTTTGTTTCACAATTTGTTGATTTTTATTTTTATTTTGCTTTAGCAAAGTATCATAGTAAGAATCCAAAACCATTGTAAACCCTTTCATTCTTAACCTTTTTGTTTCAATAAACTATAAGGATTTTCTGTTTGTACAAGTTCTTAGGTTTTTTTAAAGGGTTTTTAACAATGTAAGTGTTGTTTCAACAAGTTATTGGAAGTAAAAAGTTTCTCATGGTGTTCATTGTATTGTTTCCTTTGTCAAATATTTTTTTCCAAAATGCCACTCTTGAAGTTTAGTCATATTTTTTATAAGAATCAAAGTTGACTTCTATCAATATAACATCGTCTAACCAAACCCTAAACCTTGTTGTTCTTTCCAATCCTCCTTTTGAAGCCCTAAACCTTGTCACTTTTTGTGATCCTTTTTCGAAGACAAATCTTTGGATTTCCACTAAAAATAATAAGAGGAAACAAAGGGTGTACTAATGAAATAGAATCTTCCATGATGTTTGAAATGCCAAATTGCCATGGGCTGAATCAATGATGGGTTCAAAGGGGACTAAACGTAAAACACTTCGCTAATATGGGGGATCTAAATGGATTGATGATGCATTGGGTCAATTGTTAGGTCTATTACAAGATAAAGGGTAAAGAAAAATTGTTGGCCCTTAAATTGGACAACCTCTTAAAACACAAAGGTAGGAAGAAAACAATAATTGCAATCCCATGCATATGTAAAGCAAGGGAGTTCTATATGAAAAAGGACTCTACTCATGCAAAAAATGAAGTTCTTCTGTAATAATTTTAAAATATATTATAGCCAATCAAATATTTCATGGAGTTGTTAAAGAAAGGAAGAAAAAACTAGTCCAATGTGATATGTGTTTCCACATGATATCTAGGGGCAAACCTTTGACTAACTATAAAAATATGAACAAGTTGTTACAATTCTTTGATTTCAAATATTCTCCAACAATGCATTGGTCTCACACAATTGGTTGGGAGATGGCCACTAGCATGCATGAATTGGTGATCAATAAAACTAGGGGTTTGGTTCAAGCCACTAGGTTCATTTCCCTTCCATGTGATGAAATCACAACATGTAATCAATAGTCTTGGATTTCCATCCACACATATATGGTTGAAGATTGGCAAATAAACCTATTATTGTTACCCTTGCATCGTGTGGTTGATGGGGCCACTCCAAATAATTTGAAAAAAATAATGGTGGATGCCATGGTGTTATTTGGTGATTTAATTTGAAAACCATGGTTATCGAGTTTATTACATTTGAAATTAATGGGGTGAATGTGTTTTCAAGGTGTTGAATTAGGGGTGATAATGTGGTTGAAAAAATAAACAAAATGCACCATTCGTGATTGATGTACATTTCACCTATTTGACAACGCAAACATTTTTTAAGCTAGGAATTGTGAGGAAGATTGAAAATGTGTGTTGCAGAACTTGTATTCTTATTTTTTACAGTCCAAATAGAACCAAGGAGTTTGATGAACTAACCAATATCATGCAAATAGGAGGTTAATGTACTCTTAGGAACATTCAAACTCAGTGGATCTTGATGTTACTTTCAACCAAAAGAATGTTGAATGAATACAAAACTCTAGTTTTGAAAATGTATAAAAATGTTCCCATTATCCAAACAGTTGCCCAAAACCTTGAACTTTTTTGCAATTTAAAAGTAATGTTGGGATTATCTTGTTTAATGCCCATGATTGAAAGGTTAAATGAATTTATCAAATTTTCCCAATCTCAATGCACATGGTGTTTGGTATGTGATTTTGTTTTTATTATAAAGTTGTGCTAGGCATTTATATATTTTTGGTACAATGACCCCCAAATTGCTTACATGAACAATGTGTTCAATGGATATTGAAACTTATTGAATGGGACATTAGATATGGTGGTGTAGGAATGGGCCCTTGATTTGAACACATGTATGGACAATTTGAATTTTCATATTGCTAGCACTTTCATTATGATGCATTATTATTGTCCTTAAACCTTTGTTCTATGTACATGTGACTCAAGTTCTATTCCAACAAATCATTAATGATGTTTTCAAATAATGTTTAGTGTTGCAACCAAAGTTAATGATGAGGTTGAAAAAAGGTTTTGTACACAAGATGTGATGGATGTTTTAGGTATGGTTTACCCATAATATCGGTTGAAACTACATGTGAGGAAACATTATTCATTCATATGGTTATGTTGAAAGGGTTTTGTTATTAGCCTGGGAAACTTTGATCAACCCAAACTTGGATATGAACAATATTTGATTTGGACATTTTGGATCTACAATCATTTAAAAAAAAGATCACAACAAAGTTTAATGCCCAATTGGCTATACACTAACCCATGGATTTGAATTCTTCCAATGCCTTGTTACATGTTTGTCTCAATGAATTCATGGAGGTTGGAAAATTTGTAATGGTTGAAATCATGGAATTTGTGGAAAACAAAAGGATGTTTTTAACCTTGACATTCATGAAGACAAGATTACAAAATAAACTATGTGAACATTTGGATTTGGTCATCCATATTTATGCACAACCTTTATATACAATTGACAATTTTCTAAATGATGTTGCCATCACTACTTGGATTGATGAGAAGGCCAAAAGGGGTCTTTTTTGGCTTGATAAAATAAATCCATCATCTTGGATGTTCCTTTTTGGAAATATAATTTTTTCTTTATATGCAACCGTGCATTGTGATTTTGCATCATAATTTGCATACCTTTATTTTTATCCTAGAATTGGTCCTTGGACTTCCATTACATTTCTTTTTTGACGCACATATGTTTGCTTCATCTATAACATTTATGTTGCTTGAATGGTAGTTAAATTTTCCTTTTTTTCAACTTTCATTTTCTTTGTATAGATTCTAAAATTCATATACTTTTATTTGTTTTAACTTGCATTTTTGTATTTTATACAATTGTCTAATTTTGTATGAATCATCAGAATAATTCCTCATTGTTGTGGTTGTGTGGGTGAGGTTTTAGGTGATAAATGGAATCAAACAATTTTTCACTTTCTATGATGTCAATCAATTTGGCCTTAAATAAGTTTTTCTTTCTTTGGTGGCAATATATTGGGGAACATTTTGTTTGTATTTGTATTATTAAAACTAATTTGTGACTTGCATGTCAAGGTCATGCTTTGCAATTGGTGTAATGTCCTTAAGGATAAGGATTCAACCCCTTCACATGATGTTTTAATTGGAATTGTTCCCTTTGCTAGTTGTTAACACAAGTTGTTTATGAAGGATGTTGGTTGTTTTTATTACCTACTATATATTATGTTCATATGGCCAAGAGCTTGTCACCAAGTTTGGCTACTCTAATTGTGACATTTTTCCAATAAGCTTCCTTATAAAATAAATTGTAATTTAAATTCTCACACTTTCACAATTGAAATAACCATTTATCTCACATATATATAACATTTTTCAATAGCCAAATATATAATCCCTGAAAGGGGAAAGATTGTCATATGTCATACCTTTTATTCTTTTCTCTAGCCATTTAAAATTTGTCAAGGGATGTGATTGTAGCCATTTAGGTTGCTCGCTCAAGGACAATGTCACCATATACTATGTAGGCCAATTCTAAAAATCCTTAAAATAAAGACTAACCCAAAATGAGGATGACCATTTTCAAAATAAGGGGCCTAGGACAAGGCCATAGTCAAATTTGGCCCCACATTTTGGGAATGTCTATTAATGGGGAGTTAAACCCATGGCAAAATACAAGGTGAAAACTATTATGAACCTAAACATATTTAAATTTGTTTATTTGGGTAGAAGTTTTGGCGAATTGGAAAAAAATTCGAGCATTGAAAAGCTTAGAATTCTATTAATCAATAGACAACTTGAAATTCATTTATGAAATGGTGAAGTGGATTTGACAATTTGCCATGCAAAATAGCCAAATGACCAAATAAAAATGTGGAGTTGACAATTTGGGAATGCAAACATGGCAACATGGACTTGACAATTCAATAATGTGGGCTTCATAATTTGGCAATGTGGACATGAAAAATAGGACAAGTGAAATTGACTAAGTAGTCCGACCAATGGTATTCAACACGAGCTTTATTGATTATCTAATGTATGTTTTATATCATAAAATATCTTAATGCCATGGAATGGATAGGATTTGGTGGTAGAGTTTGGTTAATTTTGCCTCTTAGCCCGTGTCCTCATTAAAATGGTGAAGCCACATGTAAAGCTAAGAGCCAAAATCAACCAAACCATGCCCCTCTATCAATTAATCAAATTCGATGCAAAGTTGTTGAAATTGTAAGCATTTTGTCACCCATTCATTGATATAGAACATAATAACAAATTATCATTTGAACATTTCACATGTTTGCCATCTTTTTTAATTCACACTATGATTATTTTAATCATGAATGTTCTTCTTGTGTGGCATAAGGTTAAGTGACAAAAATTTCAAATCACTTATGGGTCATGTAAAAAATGTCTCCTTGTTTCATTGGTCTCCGACGGAATTTAACTCTCCTTTTTAATGACACATTTGAACATGCGGGCCCATCAAACCCATGATAAAGGTTTAATCAAATCCATTGGGTTCATGGATTATACGACATGCCTTGTAAACACATAGCTACATAGTCAAGACACATTCATGTCCAATTGAAAATGGACTTGGTATTTAACCTATTATATTTCCCATCGAATTAAATTCTCCTTACCAATGAATGTATTTGAACATGTGGATTTATCAATTGATAAGGTTCCAATCAACTTGATTTCATAGTAGTGACATACGAAATACGAGTATTTTTTGAAGGTGCTCAAAAAGAAGTATTTTCAAGTATTTTTTAAAAAGCATTATAAAAATACAAAGGCTTGAAAATTGGCCTTTGTATAAAATATTTTCAAATATTTTTTTAAAAGCCCAAAAAAACGTATAATACGCGTATGTTTGAATCGAATTGAGAGTATGTCACTACTATGTTTAATTTGGGTTGATAAATGATTTCACATAGGTTGTAAGAAGCAACTACAAAGTCCAATCACATTCATCCAACACAAAACAAGCTTCTACAAAATGTAACATTATTTTTTTCCTTTTTAAAAAAAGAAATTCAACTAAAAATATTACACCAATATTTAAAATAAAATTTTAAAGTTGTCTAAGGGTCAATATGTGTAAACCAAAACATTCCACTAAAGGGATCATGGTTGTGAACTCCTAACATCTTGGGGTTGTTGCCCTTCAGGTATAGGTACTTTACATCCATCACACTTTCAACAAAGTGCCTTATTTTTATTAAATACATCTTTAAACCAATGTTGGGTGTTTATTATTTTTTTTCAGAACCAATCATTCCAATTTTTAAATTAAGAAATTAAAATGTTTTTACATTTTAGAAAAAAAATTCATACCATGTCCAGTTTATTTTTTCTTGATGCTCAATCAATTATTTCACAACCAATTCTCAACTCATTTAGATTATTTGACTATATTAAGCCAATTAAAAATTTTCATTTAAAGATTTTTGGATTAAAATCTTTCAATGTATATATTAATTTTCATAGGCAAAAAACGAATTAATATGGTTTATTACAAAGCTTTAATATATATAAAAAATTTGTGATTTCATTTTAAAGATTTTAAAGATTTTTAAAAAAAAAAATTCTTTCAGTTCATCTTGCTCAAATGAGCCTTCAAAATCATCTAATTCTTATTCCAAATCTAATTCAAAATCTATCAATTCTACCAAATGACTAGGAGCCTTACAACCCATCTTTGCATTATTCGGAAAATTTTTATTCAAAGAAACTAATATTGCAAGGTAATCTAATTGTAGATAACATTTTTTCGTATTGTTGAAAATTTCAACAAGGCAACAAATTCTCTCAATTTCAATTTGAAAACTTACAATCCTTAATACACGTTTAATTTTTAAAACCAATAGTTGAAAACATGATGAACATCAACAACAACACAATACACCAATAGCAACATGATGAACACCTTCAATAACATAGTGAACATTAGCAACACAATGACCACAATGAACACCAACAACACAACAAGCACTTTGTAGCAACACAAAAAAGCACTTGCAACATGATGAACACTTACAACAACACAACAAACACCAAGAACACAATGATCACTAACAACATGAAGAACACCACACTATGAACACTTGTAACAACACAACGTGCACCAACAATATGATTTGCATCTATAACAACAAGATGACTACCGATAACATGGTGAACAACAACAATAGAAGAAAAACAATAATAACACAATGAACATCAACAAATGTTTTTTATTTTTAAATTTAAAAATGCAATGAACAATGCGACAATGAACATATGTACAATCTCACTTCCCTAAATCAACATGGGTATCAAATATTTATATTTTAAAAGGCATGATTCATTAGGAACTAGGTAAAGAATGATTATTTGGACTTTTGAAAAAGCCTTTTTACATAGTATTGAAATCATGATTCCAGAAGTCTGAAAATTTTCAAAGTTTCTAACTATAACTCTAACACTTCAAATCTTTCAGTGGACTATATGGTGGTAGTAGTAGGCCTAGTTAGTACCCAAGCCCTTTCGGTGTCTTTTGTTGGCCTTGCCCACCACCTAGGCAAGGATATTTATTGTGTTCAAATTCATTATAGAGTATATAGTAGCTTAAGGGCCCTAGGTAAATAAATAATAGGTCTATTTTTATATAAGGATTTTTGAAAGATGATAATTTTGGCTTCTTGTGTTGAAATTTAAGATTAGTTATAATAGAATTATAATATCTTGAAGGATTTTTTAGTTTCTTTTAGAGGATTCTTTGAAGATTATATTTTTGCGAGGTGAAATATTTGAGTTTCCGCAATCCTCCTAGTTAGACTTGTGACATTACCATAGTACCTTGGGTCACTTCAACACATGTCCTGTCGAATAATTAATTAATTTTTAAAATTTTCATCTTTCCAACACATGGAATATTCCTAAATATTCACTATTTTTGTTCACATTATTTTTTGATTTTGGAAGAAATAATTTCTGAAAATTTCAACATAATTTCTGAAAATAATATAATTAGTTGCACTCCAAACCATGATTTATCACTACTAGACTCCATGCATTCATTCCCTAGTAAAAAACAATTATGTCTATAATTGTGATAAACTTTTACTGATTAGAAATGCATAATCCCAAATTTTTTAAATGCATGTTTAAACTAACATTGGGTGCCAAATTTTCAATATCACAAAATTGATTTCTTTTTAAGAACCTAAAAATATTATTAATTTTTTAATTCAAAAATATTAATAAATACTTTTTATAAAAAAAACCTTGCATGACACTTGGGATTATGTTTATATCAATCGGCCCTTAGGGAGAGCTTACATCCCTAATGGTCTCAATGGAGTGCCTTACCCTAATTAAAATTCAGCTTTCAAGAAGTCCTTATGGGGGGCATTCCCACTCTAAAAATTGCCCATGAGAGGCAATGCTCAAGACTATAAAATTCTTTGTTATTTCTTTGTTATTAGAAATAAAATTATAATAAAATTTGCCCTAAATAACAAAGGGGTGTGTCATAGTGTAGGCCTTGCCATTTACATTAAAAATGTATCTTAAGGCAAAAAGAAGAATTATTATGGAAATTCAAATATTTCACCATGAAAAAAAAATAATCTTCAAAACAAAAATCCTCTAAAAGAAACCAAAATCCTTCAAGGTATTTATAACTCTATAATAACTAATCTCAAGTTTCAACACAAGCCCAAATATATCATCTTTCAAAAACCCTCATATATTAAAAAAAATAGACCTAGGGACCAAAATCCCTTAAGCTACTATACTCTATAATGAATCTAAACACAACAACAATATCCTTGCCCTAAACCCTAAACCTCCAAATTCAATCTCTTTGGGTCCAAAAAATTTAATTATATATATATTTGCAATACTATTATGTGGTGGTACCCAAGCCCCTATTACTTATGGGTCTTGGGTAAGTGTAGGGTGGTTATTAACTTTTTTTTTTCATAACCACCTATTCGGGTTCTCAATTTAGAAAAAAAAAAAAACAAACAAACAAACAAACCAAAGACCATTCTCGCATTTAAAGAAAAACTAAAAACCGAGACCATTCTCACATGTTTTTTAATTAAATAAATAAGTAAAGAACCGAGACCACGTCTCCACCTATTGAGTATAGGGAGCTTACATCCATAACGCCCCTCACCGGAGTGCCTTAAATCTTATTAGAAACCTCTTTAGAGTACCTTAAAGTAGTAAAAATTGCCCTTTCAAGGGGCCTTATGGGCCTTGTTAGGGGCCTTGTAGAGAGGCCTTACGACAACGATAATGCCGCCCACTTAGAGACAAGGCTCAAGTTCCTACTCTCATAATAAGGTTTCTAGTTCCTACATTTAATACTTGCAATTATAATATCTATTAATATATTAATAATAAATATAATATTATAGGAAGTACCTACAATTCAATCTCTTGGGGTCAAAATATTTAAATCATTATTTTGGACTTAAGAAATGATTGATTGTTTGGACTTTTCAATTTCAAAAAGCCTTTTTTTAAAAATTAATTAGAAACAAAAAACCTTTTATGGAGTGCTATTGAAATCATGATTCCAAAGTCTGAAATATTTTCAAGTTTCTGACTCACTCAACACTTTATATTTTTGGGGTATTTTTTTAACCATAAAAATGGGAAATTTTTGGGAAATATTATTTGTTTTTGGTTTTTTTCTAATAGAAAATTTAACTAACTTTTCCTCTCTCTTTTTTGGTTGAAAAATATGCTCAATTTCTGATATCACAAAACTTGAATAAAAAACCCATGCATGATATCAATCCCAACACTAGTTAGCACTATTAAAGCTCCCAATAATAATAACTATTATATTAGTAATAATAGTGATAAGTATTATACTAATGAGCCACTCGGGCATTGTCTCTAAAATAATGTATTACATAACAATTCTCTAAGCAAATAAATGTAATGGAATTTTTTTTTGTAAGGGTAAGTAATTTCCTTGGATGGAAAGGCCTCACAATGTGCACAACTTAAAATTAGATACTTGAGATTCTAGGTTTCAAGTGGACAAAATCACCCAATCATAGGTTGGATAGAATATAGATGAACAAACTTGCAAAACCTTCCCACCTTAATTTTTACTCTCCATTTTGCTTCCAAGATTCTTCACTTTCAAGTTTGCATATTTGACAACTCTTAGATAATGGGAGATAGTGTGATGTTTTGTGTTTTTTTTTTCGTCATATTTTGGGTTTAGAGTTTGAATAAATGATGTTTTGTTGTTGTGGTTAGTGAATCTACTAACATATGTTATGAAAAACCCACCAAATGAAAAAAAATCCCCAAAAAAATAAAAATAAAATATTGGTGGCAAATGAAAAACTTTTTTACATGTGATCCCCAAAATATAATAAAATTTTCAAAATTTAAACCATGGGTGCCATTTGCTAATGAGTTGAAAAGAAACTTATTTTTAAAAATGTAAGTTGAACATTTGATAATTTGTTGTGCAATTTAAAAAATGTGAGTTTGAATAGTTTATCAATGACCTTAGTGAAAATTGTATAATGTTATGTCCTCAAATATCAATATTTTTTCAGTGTCATTATCACATTTTTTATTAAGATCATAACACATTAGCCTTCATTGTATGCCTTAAGAAATTATTCATACTTTGTTTTGAAATTGTTTATCATTGTAAAAACAACTTGGTGACATTAGCCTTTTTCATTTATAATCATCAATCATTTCATTCTTTCTATCCCATCCTCCCCTTACACCAATAATCATGAACAATAGTAGTATAACTCTAACCTTGAATAGTACTTATGAATTCCTTAATGGAATGCATGTGAAAAAACATAAGAACCAATTCAAGTTGGAATTCAAAAATTAACAACAATGATTCTCAATTCAATTATAATAATAACATGCATGTCACCTTTTTAAAATCCCCTTTCTACAAACCCCACTTGGTAGAACAAGCAAGTACTTGAAAAAACACACACTTGCAAAAGATACAAAAACAAAATGACATAAAATCAAAGTTTAAGCCAAAAATAATGTGCATTGTAATGTAAATGAAAGATAACAAGCACATATTGTTATTTTATATTTGAGACAAAAAACCTAAACCCTAACCTTTTACTATTATTTCAACTTTTAAAAATCATTTAAAACTTTTTCACATTCTATATATATATATATACTTATATATAATGTGTGGTTGGAAACAAGATTTGTTTGTTATGTTTTGCTATTCCAAATTGGAGGTTTTAGGTGGTGAAATTTCACCATGTTTTGTGTCCAAAAAAATGCGTCTTGTACAAAAAATTATTATGAGAAAAAATCTCCCCCAAACTCACCATATTCCAAGAGAAAAAAAAGTTGAAATCACCATGAGGTCCAAACTTGCAAATTAAAATAAAAGACTCGAGGAGGGGGGTAGCCTTCTTGTACTACTTTGCTTTTCCAAAAACTCTGAGAAATCACATAATAGAAAAACCCTTCTTAGTTAATGATGTGACTATGTATTCAATAAACCTTATGATGGACACATAGGTTCTTGTAATGTAGACCATGGTTTCCAAAGAAAACTCCATTTGAAGAAGGTTTTGCATGTCATGTATTGTTATCTATTTAAAAATGTATGGTCAACATTATGGTGACTATTTTATCATAAATTAAATGTATGCAATTATATAATTTTCTATGAATTCATATACATGCACAAAAGGGGTGGAAAAAAAAATTGATGATTTTTTTTTGTGGGCTTGATTTTATCTTGTTCGACCTCAAAATAGTAAAGAAAAGAAAGAAAGAAAAAAAGCCCATAAAACTGAAGGAGACAACCAATATTCTTTTGGGCAAAGTAAAAAGAACCCCAAAAAAAAATCTTAAGAAATGACCCCAAAAAATATCGGGTGTTTGCAATTTAATGTTTTTTTAATAAAAAAATTGAGATTATTTTCTTTTAAATTTCCTCAAAAATATTAAAATGCAATTTTTTATTTTTTTCATTGCTATTAAATATATTGATGCTATACCCCACCACCTAGAAACAACCAATTTTTGGTCAACCCATGCTCAACCAACCCTCTCTTGCCCCTATACCTAAATTTTCACTCAATAATCTTTAAAAAATCTCACCTAAATAACACCCTTCTCTCACCCTCCACTTCACCACCAACCCACCAAAAAAAGTTCAAAAAAGAGAAAACTTACACATACATACATAGACTTGTTGTTGCAACCTTATTCAAAAGGAGTTCTCTCACAAAGTCTCTCACAAAGGCTTGAGTTCAAAAATGAGGCTAGATAGAGAGGTTCTCATCATTTTCATGGCAATAAATTCAAAAGGTTGAGTAGTCCCCCCCATGCATTAAAAAAAAATTGAGAGATGGGGAGCTCTGGCAAGTCAGATAAATGCACCCCTTTTTTCTGTGGTGAACTGAGTTTCATCCTGTCTTTCCTTTTTCCTGAGCTCTTTCACTGCTGTGCTGTGCTGTGGTCTTGCTTATTATGTTTTTGATTGCTCTTACCTGTACAACTACTATAATTACTCTCCAACCTTGTGCATTGAATGCTGAGATTCACCAATTTCATACCCAGAGGGGATAAAGGTTTTTAGAGACTCTAACATTTATAGAGGATGAAGACAAGGTGATTTCTTAAGGAAAACTCTATAAATGTTAAGAGCACAACTAACATACTCTCTTGTGGCTTCAGAGGCTTATATTTTCCTTGAAAGCACTTCAATTTGGGGGGGAAAAAAGAGGTTCTTCATAATTTTACTTCATTAAAAATACCAATGAATTTTGTCTCAAGTATTTTTTGGCTATTTAAAAAAATTGTCTTCCACTTGACTTGGTAGTGATTTAAATATTTATTCAATTTTTAAATATATATATAAATACTTGATTTATTGAAAATTGGGCAATGTCTTCTTCACCCGTGTTGGGGTAGGAATCGACAGTTTTTGGATCCGGTTACTCGAAATTTACCCGAAACCGGCCGTAAGTTTGGAACCGCTGGAACTCAAACCAGATGAAGGGGTTTTACGGTTGTTAAACCAGCCCGGAATTTGTTGGGTCGAGGTTCAACTCAACATGTGTTGAGAATCGGAACTGGACGATTAAAATTTTTTTTTATAAAAAAAAGCGGGTTTGATGTTTTAGGGTATCCCATTTTGAAAAAAACAAAAGAACCGAAACCCGAACCCAAACCGGAGGAGGTTCTTCTTTTTTTTTAAAACCTAGGAACCGCCCGACACTAGTCTTCACGGCCCCCCCAATCCTCAAACCCTTAAAACCCTAAACCCTAAACCCTTGGAGAGTTGAGAGAACCCTGACTCCTACTACTTACAATTACCATTGAATGCTTTTATTCATTAAAATTTCAAAAATCATAGTTTCCTTGACACTCTAGTAATTAATAATAAATAATAAATACATAAATAAATAATAGAAATTATATATATATAATTAATAATGATTAATAATGATTAATTTAATTTTCTTTTTGTATTTTTTCTTTTGTGTTTCTGACACATCCAAGGGGGAGGAGTTTAATGAAAGTTGTTGGGCAAAATAGTTGCCAGATGAAGGATCTAAAATTCTCATTTATTAATAGGATTTGAAAAACCCACCCTTTTGCAGTCATTAACTATATAAAAATAGTAATAATAATAATAATAATTATTATTATTATTAAAAAGGGATCATTTCTTAGCCGTTTGGCTTACAATAAAAGCCCCACTACATTCAAGTGTGGCTTTTTGTGCATGCAACAAGCATGGAATTTAAGAAGAAGAAGAAGAAGAAGAAGTGTAGTTAATGTAATGCTTTTGCTTATACATTCATCACTCATGTGCCAACTCTTAATCTCTATTATGCCCTCTTATTATTCATTTTAAGTGTATTTTTTATAATGGGTACCTTTTTAAAATAATTTTTATATATCAAATAGTTGTAGTGAGAACATTTTTTTAAAATTAAATTAAATTTAATTTTTTTTTCTAGCTTAGCCACAAAGGAAGCAATATTTAGTTTAGGATCTCACTCTAACTTAAGGTTCTATTTCCATATGAAATGTTTGCAACATTCTTAGCATTTCATATATGTAGAAAGCTTGTTGTTCGGGGTATAATGTTTTGTGATCATGATGATGGCCCCTAGTGAAAAAAAAACCCTAAAATCCACATTTTCATTTTTGAGATTTTTTTTCTTTCTATGTCTAGCTTGAAACTTGAGGGCCCATGTAAACTCTTAAACCCTAAAACCCGTTAAACACCATTTAAACATGGCAATCGGGGCTACAAATGTACATCCACAAGTCCATCAATCCCCCCCCATCCACCATCTTGTACTAATGGAGTTTAGCTTGCAATACTAGACACCCAACTTTGCTCCACTTATTGTTGTGTCATATATTATTGCATTACTTCTATTGTCACCCCACCTATTCCATTAAACTAGTACACAAATGTTTGAGTTGCCAAACTAGGGTTTGAAAGAACACCTATCCCTTGTGTATTGAAAATTCAAAGCATATAAGTGCATAGGATCTCCCACTTCAAATTCAAGTGGTCATTTGTGCCACATTGATGGTCATATGTGTGGATTGTTTTATAATGATTTTTCATCATTTGGTAAAGGATTCAAAAGAACCAAATATTGATAAATAATATTTTCCCATATTGTTTGTGATCATGACTATTGGAACTAAATTCTATTTTATACAAACTTAATATTTGGGATGCCCATAGTTTTCACATGTGTGGGATATGGAGAAACATTTCAAAGTGGAATCATGTGGATGGAGTTGGATCATTTTAGATGGGCACAAATTAGTGAGTTTTTAAACTCCTCTATAAAAGCACTTGGTGCCCAAAAGTGTAGTTTTACCTATGAAGAGTTTCACAACACACATGACTTCACAATATATATATATATATATAAATATTAGAGGAGGCTTTTTATTTTAAACATTGTAAGTAGAAAAAAATTGAATCCAAGATATTAGAAATTTATTTATATAAAAAATAATAGTTTCTTCACCTAATACCCCCCAAAATACCTTGTTAACATTTTCATAATATCTTGTTTTAGGTGAAAAAATGCAAACATATTTGCAAGTGTTACCAAGGTGGCTAGAGTTTACATTATATTTTCATGCAATTTGCAACCAAAATTAGAATATGTTCCATGTATGTATTCATGAACATTATCAATTCCATCTTTATTCATGTATTAGAAATAAAATCCTTATTTTTAAAGTTCAAACAAAAGACACACATTTCTTATTGACAACTTAGAAAATCATTTAATATAACATGACAAATATGGTTATATATATTTAAGTTATGCAAATAATAACCTTTTCTTTTATTAAATATAACCCATGAAAATGCAATTGATTATTTAGGACTTTCATTACATTTTCAAATATTTAAAACATGAATGAAGATTTGAAAATGGTTGACAAAACTTATTTTCCATTCCAAGAATGTTTTGTTTCAAGCTTTAGACTTTGTTGTTGCAATGTAAATTGAATTGTGAAATGACAAACATGCACATTGCCTTGTGGAAGGCTTTGGTGACACTAAAAGTGCAATTGCAAGGCCCCATGATGGATGCTTTTGGGCGCGGGGTTTAACAACATGATCACATTGAAACAAACACCTACCATATTTAGTGTATATATTTTCTTATGTACAAAGGGAGTTTTTCATTCATCTTCTTAGTGGGGAAATCCTTATGTTCAAATGTGTTCATTTGAATATCATAAAGTTATTATTGTATGTGTCTGTAATGTTGTAATTCAATTGATTATAATTTCCACACATTTTTTTTAAAAACATGAAAAAACACAATAACATGTGCCTTTTGATGGAGTACCTTAATAATTTCCTAATATCTATTTCACTATTTTCCCCTAGCCACTTACATGGAATGAAAAGGCACATGTCCTTTCATGTCGATGTTATATAATAAAATCAAATTTGACATAAATAATTATGAATTATTGAAAACCATATGGGAACATATGTTTAAAATTATATAAATTGAAGGAGAGAAGGAGGTGAGGGATAATACCATTAAGATTGATAAGCCTCCATTTCCAAAAAATACAAATGATTTAAAATCTTCTTTCAATGTAAATAATTTGCCTTTCTTTACATTTAAGTTGGGGAACAAGATTGTTAGGAACTTTAAGGATGAATGAATTATTTTGGGGGTAATGCATCCCCACATATCTACATTAGATCATTGGTGGTTTTCAATAACTTCCCTTTTATTCCAAATTTGTTTTGCATAGATACATTGTTACAACTTGAATAGATGTAACCAATTTTCATTAAACCAATTTTCATGTCCATCCATGGAGTATTACAATTACTTCAATTGCTAGAAAATTAATATTCCCATCAAAATGCATTATTATCATGAACATGTTTTTTCGAGTGTCGAGCAATGACCCCCGGTTTGTTTGGTTGGTTAGAATCCTTTGATTGTGATTTCCAAATACCCCGAAACCAAATCGAAATTAAAAAAATTTGGATCCAAACATGAAACCCTAAACCCATACCCAATTCCCATACTAAGAAACCAACTAAACTCAAGATTAAGTCTTAGTTTAACCTTAGAAATTAAAATAAATTAAGATTTAATTTAATTAATCTTTAAAAGCAAGGTGCACTACTACCTAAGTTTGCTAGGGATGATAGGCAATTTTGGGAATTGGGTTAGGATTGTTTCCTTTTTAAAAAAAAAAGGGGGCAAAATCAAACCAAAAAAAGGGAATGAAGGAGGAATTTTTTTGGTGTAAATTGTTGTTGGCAACACACTTAATACAACAATACCCTAAACCCTAAACCCTAAACCTAATTGTTGCTACAAGGGCGGCTTCAACACATGTCTATCGAATAATTATTAATTAAGTTTGAAGATACCATGTTATGGAGTATTTTCCAATCCACTTGTTTCCTTCACACAAAGTGTTTGTTAAATAAAGAAGTAAGTAAGTAAGTAAGTAAATAAATTAATAAAGTGTTTGTGTCTTTGAATTATTATTATTATTAATTTGCCGTGAAAATTTCAACATTTTAATTTCTTTTTTTGGTTTTTTTTGGGAAACCACATTATTTACTGCCAACAAGTCTATTTTTCCTGGCTGTATATAGCCAAAAAATATATATTAAGAAAATAAATGTGTGTTAAAATCAAGTTTTATTTTCAAAATAAATAAGAAACTTGATTTTGAAAGTAAATTTAAAAACACACTTCTACATATTTTAAAACACACTAATTGATGACAAAGACAAAGTGTTGGGCAAGTATATGATTCAATATAGTAAATAATATTCTAAAAATTCCATTTATTTATTTTGGAATTCGACAAATACCTTTGGTTTATCATATATTAGTATGGTAATCATATAGAAATTCCCCCAAAAACATTAGGGCCAATTGGATTTGTGGGTGGTTACGGGTTTAAGGTTTAGGTACAATTGGATCTATGGGTGGTTTAGGGTTTAGGTGCACATGAATTTGATCTTGGGATGGTCATAGCTCTCATAGCCTATAAAGCAATAGGAGGAAGCTTGTGGTTTGCTCAAAGAGTTTCTCAATAAGGGACACAAGCAATGGACAAAATGTCTTAAAAGGGGTTTGGTGTGGCCAAGCCAAAGTTGAGTGAAGATCAAGTTTTGGCTGAAACTTGAGAAGCTCGATCATACATGATTGTTGAGATAACAATGAACACGACAAGGTTTGACCTAGAGCTTTGAAAATACAAAACTTGCTTTTGTTGATGAACATCAAGCCTATATAGGCCAAAGTGGTTAGGGGGGGCTCATGGCCTCTTTGCAAGTAGTTGTGTAGTTTGATTCACCATTTTTGGTCATGTTAAAATACACTACACAATAACATGCATAATTTAGTAGTGTAACACAATGAACACCCATTATTGTAGAATTTAGACTCATGGTATTTCCATTGGTTTCGGTGTTTCAAAGTTCCCAATTGTGATCATTTCACCATAGTGGATGATTGGGTATTGAAATTGAATGGGAAATGTTTGGATGTACTTTTTTACATCCTAGCATTGGTCAATTGACCTAAAAATGTTGACCACACAAGGCTCATCAAGTTAGTGAGAAAAATTAAAGAAACTAAAGGGGTTCTTGATTGAATAATCTAGTTGATATAAGAATTAGATTTCAATTTTGTGAATATGCATAATAACAATAATAAAAGTGAAATTTTGTCTTACGTCAATAAACTAAGAGCTACTTCAATATGGCATTATTTCCCAATGGTGGGCTTTATTAGTTGTGTCAATAAAAATAAACTCAATTTTTCTTTCTTTCTTTTCCAAAGCAAGACAATTATTGATTTCCAAGGGTTAGATGAAATTAAATGCTTTAATCTCAACTTCTTCACACAACATGAAGGTGCTAAGTGAATCAATTCACTAACGACTATTGGAAAACACCTCTCAAAATCATACTTGATTCGCCATTCAAGACATATAACCCTCAATATATGAAATGTTAGGTTTTCTCTTGCATGTGTGTATGGGGAGAAATAGGAAACCTTGCAACAATTCACACAAATACACTTAAAGCAAGAGAGAAATGGCACTAAAAACAAAACAAAGGACATGAACAAAACAACACCAAAGCCAAAAAGGGGAAACACTCGCATGTTCACACCCACATAAAAATATTTGAAAACAAAACATTCTTAACAACCAAGCAAACCCGACACACCATCAAATCTTACAACCAAAACATTGAAGTCATGAAACATATAAGACACTTCCACTTGTTGGCAAAATAAGACAAAAATCCAACAATATATGTGATGAAAAAAGGAATAAATCTTCTTTCACAAGCAAAAACACATTAAACTAGGGTAGGGACAACTAGCTATCTTTGTTGACCTTGCCTACCAAGGCAAGGATATTGTGTTTAGATTCATTATAGAGTATTATAGTAGCTTAAGGGATTTTGGACCTTAGGTCATAGGTCTAATTTTTATAGGAGTATTTTTGAAAGATGATATTTTGGCTTGTGTTGAAACTTGAGAATAGTTATAATATGTTGAAGGATTTTGTGTATTTAAAAGGATTTTTTGAAGATTATATTTTTGCATGGTGAAATTTTTGAGTTTCCATAAATTCTTCTTTTGCCTTAAGATGCTTTTTATTGTAAATATGGCAAGGCCATGGTGTGACACCGCTCTTGTTTTCTTACATTATGTAAAATCCTATACCCTAATGCATTACTTACTTTGTGGAATGTAAAATACTTGTATCATCACCATATAGGTTGTTGTGTCCTAATGAAGATGGGTCATTTTTGAATTGTTAACTACGCTATTTCCAATGGTAATCGACAAGTTCATAAGACTTGGTCCAACATGAAGTCGCAAGAAATTGTAGCAAATATATATGTTTTATTGTCTAGTTATTTCTTTGGAACATCAACCATGGACATGTGCAAAGAAGCATAAAAATTACTCACATATTTGTCATTACCTTCTTGGAAGGAAAACACAAAACAAGCCTCTCAAAGCTAAATAAAACCCATTTAATTCAATAGTTAAGTGGGACCCTTTTTTCTACATTACTTAACATGAGCTAATACGCACATGATTCTTCTTAAAATAATGATATATTCACACCTTCAGTTAGTTAGTAAGAAATTTTAAGCCTTTATGTTAATCAAAATTAGGGTTAGTTTGCCCTTAACAAGGTTTAGACATGTTCACTTAAGATTATTTTAGCATGTGTCCACACTTAATTTAGACAATGTACCTCTTCTTTGCACTTTAGTTTAAATGATTCACCTATTGTCTATGATGTCTTACCAAAGGAGAAAGTTATAAAACTCGACTAAATTTTAAGCTTTAACCATTATTCAACATTAGGGTTAGGGTTAGTTTATCCTTAAAAACTTGGTTTAGACGTGTTAATGTAAATTTTCAATTGCTCAATAGGTGTATAACTCATGTCTCCACTTAATTTAAATAATTTACCTATTGTCTATGAAGTCTTGACAAAGGAGAAAGTTATCGAACCTGATTAAATTTTAAGCTTTAAAATTAATCGATGTTAGGGTTAGGGTTACTTTATTTTTAAAGAAGGTTTAGACATGTTAACCTAACTAAGATTTTAGGTGTATATCATGTGTAGTCTACACGTAAGTTTCAACAATTTACTTAATTTTTATACTTAACTTAAAGACAATTTAGCTAGTTGTCCATGAAGACTTGACAAAGGCAAAAGTTATATACAACCTTTAAGCTAACAAATAAAAGAGTTGTTGGGAGAGGAACATGAGGTAGGGACAAACAATGGCAAAACCAAAAAGAAGAGAGTCATCCCCATCTATCTTCAAACAAAACCAAAATTTCAAAATAGGCAAAATTAATTAATTTTGAAATTTACAATTTCCAAAAAATTAAAAGATTTCAAAAGATCCTTAAACACCCAAAAAAAAAAGAAAGAAAAAAGAAACCTCAAATTACAAATTTTTAAAAATTTCAAAATTTCAAAAATATAAAAGAATTTGTGCCAAAGCTCCCAAGGTACTATGGTATATGGTATTATTTATCATTTCCTAAATAGGTAGTAAATACCTAGGGAGGCATTCCTTATCAAATTCCATATCATTCCTTTTTCTATGAATTTTTTTACTTGTGTTTTTTGCAAAGTTGTTTGGAGGTTTCTATAAAAAATTATTTTATTTTATTTTTCATGTTATCATATTTTAAATTGTCTTTTCCTTCCTAAAAAAAGACATTATTCCATCATCAAAAAAATAAAATAAAATAAAAATTATATATATATATATATATGTGTGTGTGGATTAGTTGTAGGTTTTATAATTTTGTTGATCCCACTTGCAATTAAAATGAATAAATATTTTGGTTATAATTTATGACTTATATAAATTAGATATTTATATTTTGTTGTAGTTTTTGCTTGCAAATAATTGAATAGGTAGATAGTCTAGATGGGTTGGTTGGTTATAAAATAATAGATTATTTATTTATTTATTTATTTATTTATTTAGTTATTTATTTTTGGATCTACCAAGTATACTTTGCCAAATCAAATAGTTAAATACATAGAAATAAATAAAAAATAGAAACACTTTAAAATAGTAGTAGATAGAAGATAAAGTCATTAAAATAGTAAATAATAAAGAGATTAGATAAAGTAGTAAAAATAGTAAACCCCAAAAAAAAGAAAAAAAGACAAAAAAAAGAAAAGACATATCTAGATAGAAAAAAAAAAAATTTTCAAAAAGAAAATAATAACTAGGAAAAATAGATAGAAAAATAATTTAAATAAAGAAAATAATAATAATGGAGTTTGTATAGCTAGTATTTGTACAAATTGTTTATTTATTTATTTATTTGTTTATTTATTTATTTATTTATTTATTTGTTTTTTGTTTGTTTGTTTGTTTGTTTTTTTGGTTCCATTTGCAAAAAACTTGCAAACGCAAAACTCTTGTTGTTTTTGTGCTTTGTTTTGTGCATTTTTTGGAGATGCTCGCTCGGGAGAGACGACGAGACGAGACGAGAGAAGAGACGGACTCTAGAGTCTCGAGAGAAGAGACGACGCGAGGAGAGAGAGAGAGAGACAGAGAGACAGAGACAGAGATATGGGGCGCAAGCAAGGTTTGCAGGTTTTGGAAGGTTTTAGACCAGAGCAGGATGTTGTGGTTTCGATAGTCCAGATCTGGATGTTGTAGCAGAGCAGAACGTGGAGGGGGAAGGGATCGAGCGAGCTTGGCTTCCTTATTAATAAGCCTCTTTGCACCAAAACTCTCCATGTGCACAGAGAGACACAGAGAGATAGAGAGAGTGTGTGTGTGTGTGTTTGTGTGGGGAGAGGGGCAGACAACAACGGCTGCAGTTGAAGAAGAGGTGGCCATATCTTGTTGTATATCTCGATGAGCTCTCTTTTGATCTGTGGTTGAAAAAGAGTGAGAGAATAATAATGTGAGAAAGAGTTTCTTCGTCAAGAACTAACCGTCGAGAGTTTTTGAAGTTTTACGCGCGCGCGCGCGCGCAGGCAGAGGGGCAGACAACAAAACTAACAGGTGAAGAAGGGGCGGTCATATCTTGTTGTATGTCTCGATGAGCTCTTTCTCTCTTTGATCTGTGTAGAGGAAGAGTGAGAGAATACGGTGAGAAAGAGCTTCTTCGTCAAGAACGAACGAACGATCGGAAGTTTGTTGAAGTTGAGAGAGACAGCCAGACACGCTGAGGATCTTGCAACAGCAGTGAGAGAGAAGATGAGCACGGAGAGAAGTCATGGCAGGAGCTTGTTAGAGAATGTTTTGCGAGAGAAGAGCAATGCGGTTATGGTGGCTGTGAAGGGCTTGGATAAAGGCTTTGGGAGAGGAGGAGCTTGGGAGCTTGGAGCTTCATCGTCGTCGTCGTCGTCTTTGTCTTCCCTAGGTGGTGCTGCTGTTGCCAAGATTTTCAGCTTGGACAACTCCGCGTCGTCTTCTTCTCTGTCGTCGTCGACATTGAGCCACGGGAGGAGCTCTTCTTCCTTCACTGGCAGCGCCGCCAGCACGAGCAGTGCATGGAGAGAAAAGGATATCGGGAAGGGGAGGGAGAGTGGGGGGAGCCCTTCTTATGTGCAGAGTCCATCGTCGTCTATCGATTTGTCGTCGTCTTCTCCTTCCTTCAAATCAAGTCTCAGCAGCAACAACAGCAACTACTACGGTGGTGGTAGTCGTGGTTCTTCTCAAGAGCCAAGAGAGAGCGAGACAGGCGAGAGAGAAAGAGACACAGCTGCTGCAGAAGACAAGGACGCAGAAGAAAGCAGCAGCACAAGAACAGCCGCCGCGGCGCAGCAGGAAAGAACAACACTAGAAGAAGATGAGGATGAGGAGGGGATGAAGCCTGTAACGACGATCAATAACATGAGCATTGCCGCAAAAGGAGGAGATCTGGGCGCCGCCTTTCACATCTCCTCCAACGAGGATCTTGCAGAGGAGGAGCTTGCCAGAGATGAGCAAAGGAAGATAAGGAGCAACAGCAGTAGCAGCGGCGGCGGAGAGAGTGCAACTGGATTGTCAAAAGAAAATGGGAAAGACAGGGGGAAGAAGAGCAACCTCAGAGAGTCCGGGAGAAGAGACAGCGACAGAGACAGTAGTGGCAAGCTCAGTGTGAGCAGAGCTAGCAATGGGAGTGATTCCAAT
This sequence comes from Sphagnum tenellum, assembly GCA_963921925.1. Classification (NCBI taxonomy): domain Eukaryota; kingdom Viridiplantae; phylum Streptophyta; class Sphagnopsida; order Sphagnales; family Sphagnaceae; genus Sphagnum; species Sphagnum tenellum. Next base: position 24,549,547 of record OY998144.1, read on the forward strand.
GAAAGCTCTTGTAGCAGTCTTGGATATGGTGGCAGCAAACCTCACAAAGCAAACGACAAAAGGTATGTATGTGTGTTGGGAAACTGGTCTGTTTTTCTCTCTCTCCCTCTCCTTTTGAGATCCCTGGAGGAGGATCCTTTGTAAGCAGAGAATGTGTTTTTGGTCTTGTTGTGGGAATAACAGGTGGGAGGCCATTCAAGCAATCAGAGTGCGGGATGGATCCCTGGGATTGTCACATTTCAAGCTCTTGAAGAGACTTGGCTGTGGAGATATTGGTAGTGTATATCTTGCTGAGCTTCGAGGTAGCCATAGCCATTTTGCAATGAAGGTGAGGGACTTGCTGCTACTACTGTGTCTTGTGGAAGTTAGAACTGCTTTTGTTTCTTTATTTTTTTCCGAGTTTTGGGTTTTTCAAGTCTCACATGTGCATCTCCTCTCCTCTCCTCTGCAATGAGAATTTACTAAAGGCTTTTTTTCATTGGGTTTTTTTAGGTGATGGACAAGGGCTCACTTGCAAGCCGCAAGAAGCTTCTTCGTGCGCAAACAGAGAGAGAGATTCTGCAATCTCTTGACCATCCCTTTCTTCCAACACTCTACACACATTTCGAAAGTGACAAGTTCTTGTGTCTGGTCATGGAATTCTGCTCAGGTGGCGACCTTCACACCCTACGACAACGGCAGCCTGGGAAGCACTTCTCTGAGCCAGCAGCAAGGTAAATTTTACAAAAACTTCCAGTTTTTAAAGTCTTATTTGTTGCACAACATCTTGGGTGCTTTACCTTGAAACTTTTGAAATAGAGAGAGAGGGATGCCAAACAAAATCACTAACAAATCTCTGTCACCTTTCTCGTGCCAGGTTCTATGCAGCTGAGATCCTCCTTGCCCTAGAGTATCTACACATGATGGGTGTGGTTTACCGGGATCTGAAGCCGGAGAATGTGCTGGTGCGGGAAGATGGCCATATCATGCTCTCTGACTTTGATCTCTCACTCAAGTGTGTGGTGAGCCCAACACTTGTGAGGTCATCTGTAGGAGATTCACATGACAGTGGGCGCAGGGCAGGTGTTCCCATGTACTGCATACAACCAGTGGCTTGTGCTGAACCATCATGCGTGGGTGGCATCCAAGTGAGTGGGTTTCACCTTCTTTCCCTCCTGCTTCTACTGTCATTCTTTTCTGAACAGGATACTTGTTGCATGATAGTTTTTCCTTTGAGATCATTGGCATGTCTATCAAATCATGTTGGGAGAGTTTTTTTGATTTTGGGAGATTTCTGTGCTGTCGGGTGTTCCAGATTTCTATGCATACCACCTAGTTGAGAGCAATCTGTGTGTACTAAAACCATCTCTCCTTTTATTTATGCTGTGCAGGTGATGGTACCATCATGTGTAGGTCCTGTAGGAGCATTGTCATGTGTTACACCATCATGTTTTGTGATGAAATCTTCGCTACCCAGCCTGCTTCCAAATTTTGTGAGGAAGAAGAAAGATGGGAAGAATGGGAAAGTGGAGACAGTGAAGGCAAAAAACACAAAACCCAAGATGGAAATGGGTTATCCGGTAATGCATTTAACTCATTTGTCTCCAGTTTCTTTGGACCTTGTCCCAATTCTCCCAAAAACCTTTGCTGTCTCTATGTCAAGGTGGGGTTTCTTTCTCTTTATTATGGAACTCTCTGTAGCTGTGTGATTCTTTTAACATTAGCTCTTGAAAATTGTCTCAGATTACTCCCCTCCCAGAGCTCATAGCAGAACCAACAGGCGCACGCTCAATGTCCTTTGTGGGTACCCATGAATATTTGGCACCTGAGATCATCAAAGGTAGACACACAATCATCAAACTCTGCAGCTGTGTTTTGTTTTCTGTTTTGATGAAAGATGAAAGTTAAACAAACCAATTTTTCATTCTCTATACAATGCAACAATAGAAGATTTGTGGCTCCTCTAGTTTGAAATCAACAGCCATTTTCTGTGATGGCAGTTTCAAGGGTATTATAGAATTAATGCCTCAAATGCACACCAAATCTGTTGCTTCTGAACCTGACCAATTACCAAAACAGGTGATGGACATGGTAGTGCAGTTGATTGGTGGACATTTGGAATTTTCTTGTATGAGTTGTTATATGGGAAGACCCCTTTCAAGGGCTCTGGCAATCGAGCCACTTTATTCAATGTGGTGGGGCAGCCACTCAAGTTTCCTGAGTCTGCAACTGACCAAGTCAGTTTTGCTGCTCGGGACCTCATCAGAGGACTTCTAGTAAAGGAACCACTGCATCGATTAGCATCCAAAAGGGGGGCAGCTGAGATCAAAGCCCATCCTTTCTTTGAAGGTACTGCTCCAATCTTCTACTCTTCTCAAACTTTGATTTTCTTTTCAGAAGTGAAGAGTTTATGCTCATAGAAATTGTGAAACACTTATTACAGATCATACTGTCTTCTGCCTAAGCATGATCAGTAAAGCTATCTTCTGTCTTTTTCTGTTGTCTTGCAGGTGTGAATTGGGCCCTAATTCGGTGCACATCACCTCCAGAGGTACCTCGGCCTTTTGAACTTGGAATCCCTGTGAGCAAACCAAGTCCAGCTGAGGATGTCTCACCAAGCAATGGAGCCAAAATGGTGAGCCAAGACAATTTGAGCTCCTCAAGCAGCAGCACACCATCATCATCAGGGCACAAGCTAACTAGTGAGAGCCATAAGGTGGGTGAGAAGGGTAGTAGCAGTAATAGGGCAGCAACAGAGTCTTCTCACTCTTCGGGAGGGTCATATTTGGATTTTGACTTCTTTTAGGGGTATAATGGGCGAATGCAATTATCTGGGCTCAAGCACTCTTGGATATCATATAGTTTGTGCTCTCTGTAATATGTATAATGACATGAGTCCATACCTGCCTGTAGCACGGTCTCTAATTTAACAGCACCATTATGAGACAAAGTGTTGTCCAGATTTCTGCATCTCTCTAGATTGCACTTCTGTGTCTGGGTTCTGGATTTCTCTTCTCTTTGAAGCAAAGAGCCCTGTAAGGAATTTCATCCATGGGATCATGGGATTCTTGGGAAGAAGGAAAAGTTAATTCTCCAAGGGTGGCATGGAGGAGGTGTGTGGTAGTAAATTTGTCAATTGGGTTGCAGCTTGGAAGATTTGATTTGGGTGCAGTAGCACAGGGCAAAGCATCATCATCTCTTGTCTCCTTCAGGTATGTCTGTGATGCCAATGGGGTGCTCATGCAACACATTATGTTTCAATTTCCTTCAATGGATGAATCACACATGGTCGAAGCTTTTCTACATGAAGCAAAACTCTTTTGCACATGGTAGAAGCTTTTTTTCCTTACGAATGAGTAGTACAAAGCAAGGGCTAAATGACCCATCATGAATTTTTTGCACTAGTTGATGAACTAATCTTCTTCCTATTGTCCTCCTCAAAACACCATTCCACCATTCCTTCCGTAAAAATACAAAAGATCTCCTAAGGATCAAATAGTTTTGGCTCTTGTGTGTGATCCTTGTTTTCACAAATTTTGTAAACCTTGACAAAAACTTCATATGATTCAAGTATTCAATGATGTTTTAATGTTCTTTTAAGCACACAACTTCCACATTAATGTTCATGAAACAAGCATGTGGGGAACTTGGCATCTTTTAAATGTCTATGAGTCCTTTCGTAAGTGATTGAAAGGCCGTTCACATTTTTGATGGCAACTTTTTGGAAATGAACAATCTCTAGGTTGAACTCTTCCATCAACAACAACCATTGTGCAAGCCTTGCACTCGGTTTGGGTTTATAGACAAGGTACATGAATGCCTTGTGGTCAATCACAACTTTGGTTTCGTAGTTCAACAAGTAATGATGAAACATTTTCAATGAGAAGATGACTATAATACCTTCTTGTTTAGTTAGGAACTTACCATGTAATTTTATTCTAGCACAATCAATTGTCTAGTAGCAAAATGAGCATTGAAACAATTGAAACAATTTGTTTTTACAATGGATCTCTTGAAGCATTGCAAGAAATCACAAAAGGTCTTTCCTAATCATGTGATCAAATGATCAACACAACTTGTAAGAAAATAGGTTAATTTTGGGTTGTTTAAACACAAATTTGGATTCTTCATCCTACATTCGGGCAAGTGCATCACCTTTCAAAAAGCATGTCAAGGGTTGTGTGATGGCAATAAACATGCAAATGAACCTTCAATATTAACCCACTATTCCCAAGAATGCATGAATAATTTTCTTTGTTTTGAAGAGTGGTCATATGTGAATTTTGACAAAGTTATTCAAATCAATAACTAGCTTATGTTTGAACATAGTGTAGCTCACCATGTATCCATTTAAGAAACTAGTGGTGTCCTTTAATAGGCTCAAAGTTGTTTGATTCATCCAAGCATTAGAAAATCATTTGCAATTTGGTAAGATGCGAAAGTTTGTCATTATAAACTTTCAAATCATCAACAAAAACCTTCAAGAATTGAATGATGAAGGCACGAAGACCTTGTTCATTAGACATTGAAACATCCGTTGATCATCACAAAGCCCAAAATGGTCCAAGCAAGATAAAATGAACCTAAAAAATGATTATCTATAATTTATCACTTATTCAAATCAAAACACATTCAAAGGAGCAAAAAAAGGTGTTGGATGTCAAAAATTGTCATAAAAAATTAGAGATTTTATTTATTTTTTCCATTTGAAACCATGGTAATTATGGCAAGTGATTTTTTTATAACACACCTGAATTTCAAGAAAATATAATAAAAAATTCATTTGATTTAATTTTAAGTTTGGTTTAGTTAAGGGCTTTTAAAAGTGGATTTTTTTTTTTTAAATGACATTTTTACAAAGGACTTTCAAAGGAATCATAAAATAAAAATAAATTAATGGTAAGAAATATTAGATGATAATATCATATTATACACACTAAAAAAACATTCATAATTTTTAAAAGGTGCATGGAAGTCTAAAATGTTGAAAATAAAAAGTATGTTTTAGAATTTCAAATTTTTGAAAAATGATTTACCACATATATATGGGATAGAATTTACATGTTGTATTGAAAAAATTATAAAATTTATAATACATGAAATTGAACTTTAAAATAATGAACATTTTTTGGTATGTTTTGAAATTGTCATTAGTTTTCAAAACAAAACTTAGAATCTACAAGGAACTTACAAAAATTTGCAAATTATTATTTATTAAAAAATAAATAAATGACCTATTGGGGCAACTATGACCATTTTTTATTATGAATTGCAAAAAAAATCATTCATATGAAAAAGTTATTTTGATGAAAAAAGACATGTAATCCTAGTATAAAGTAACAACAATGGTTCCTTTGAGTGCCTTTTGACCTATCATGCATATAAAACCAAAAAAAAAGGTTTTATATCAAATAGGTTTATTACTTTCTATTATAACAAAACCTTTAAAATATGTAGTATCTCTATATCTTCCAAAGTAAAATAGCTCAAATAGTTTTAAAAGTAGACCTTTAAAATATCCCCATTTGTTAGATGGTAAATTTGTAGATGGCGGCATTTTTGGTTTACTTTTAAGACTTTTTTTCCATTTATTTTTAGGCACATAAAAATCATTGTATTACAAAAGGGTCTATTATAATAAAACTAAAAAATCTATTTGTTATAACATATTTACCACATAAACCTACCTTCCTAATCCAATAAATGATACAAAGAATATTTTTTATTGCAAAAGAAATAAAGAACCAAACTGAAGAGAGCAATTTTTTATATCAATTTTTTTAAAGTACTTTCATTGCATCTAAAAAATCAAGGAAAAACACACTAAAAACATACCACAAGTTGATCATGTGTATTTATTTTTCACACAAATACAACCTTCTCCATTTCACACACATTCATCGTCCTAGAATTAGTCACACACAATGATAGAATGAGAAAATGATAATAAAAGAATGGAATGAACCCAAAAAATAATAAGGAATCAAAAGTGATTCCCTACTGCACATGAGTTTCATTATCTTCCTAAATTTCTTCACTTGATTTTAATCTCTTCCACAAATCCTAATTTAAGGAAACCATTCATCCCTTATCCACTTTCTACTTAGTCTAATTAACTTAAATAAGTTCACCCCCTAGTAAATAGAACATGATAAATGAATATTTATCACTAGTAATTAAACAATTATTAAGATGCCCTTCTAAGTCAACTAGACTAAGATTATTTTCACTAAAAACATTGTTTCATTAGAATTCCTCCCCATAATTATTTTATGGTTATTCAACCATGTGTAGGTAATTCATTACACTAATAATATTATCCTTGTGGAACACTTCCACTCTAAAATTAACAAATTTCTCTTCACATTTTCATTTTTACTGATTATGAGCTATAGTAAACCAAAGTTAAGTTTGTGCATTTGGTTTACCATTTGATCCATGGATAATCCCATATGAAATTCACATGTAGACTCTTTCATGATTCAAATTCAATTATGAAATGAACAACCTTGGTTACCAATTCTAACACCCAATGACCACTAGCTATGGAATTTTTTCAATGATTTTTCCTTTTGTTTAACCCTAACCATATCTTTTTGATACAATTTTTTAAAAGGACCAACCATTTCTAATCATGTAACCATTTTGTTTAAATGCCTAAATTGAAAAATGACATTTATGAGATCATGATTGTGTATCTATGATTCTTGCACTGTGCATGACATGCAAGTCATTTATTGTGGCATAATTTGGAATTGTTTATTTCTTATTAGCCTACATGATCAAATTTTGTTCTTATGTGAACATACTTGAACTTTGTTTAATAGGTTAAGGTTTAGGCTCAAGGTCAAGTTTTTCTCATGGCTTACATAAGTGAAAAACTACAACTATTGCATTATCAACATCTACATGCCTTTCATTATATTTTTGAACAAATGAGCTTGGCCTACCCAGACCTAGTGATAGCAATGGTGTTTGTAGTTTATCTTGTAGTTATATTGATAAAGTTTACAACTTGGCATACCAACACTTTGTTATGGTGATGGAGTTTGTAACTTATATTGTAGTTATATTGACGAAGTTTACAATTTGGCAAAACCAACATCTAGTTATAATTATGGAGTTTGCAGCTTGGCTTACTAACGCCTAGTTATAGTGATGAGGTTTATAGTTTATCTTGTAGTTTTATTGATGGAGTTTTAAATGATATACCAACACCTAGTTACAATGACGGAGTTTGTAGCTTGGCCTACTAACACATTGTGATAGTGATGGAGTGGTGCACCTAAAAAGTTAAGAGGTTCAACAAACATTGCCATTAGCATTGTCTTATTGTCACTAACTAAACTTGACATCCACCAACATAGTTCATTTTCAAAACCAAACACACCCTATGCATATGAAATTGGAAAACAACTATAACAAACAAAAGATTTAAATTAACACAATTTCAATATTTGATTCAGTAAATTATTTTCACATCCTAGCTTCAAAGTTATTATCATATCAATATTTTAAATATGTCTAATTGAGCATTTTATAAACTCCTTATCTAATTCCAATCATAAAGTTTATTTGATTTTTGATATGTCATGTCAAACTCCATTCCTTTTCAACATCAATGTCATGATGGATATTTGCTTTTAAGTTCTAATGTTGCATAACAAGTGAAATGTAAAAACAATTCTAAGATTAAACAAATTCAAAAAATTCAAGCCCATTGTTATCAAAATATGTTTGCACCCATTTAATTGTCCATTATTTGGCTTGGTCACCTTCTTATGATTTACAAGGCTACACATTGGAGCTTCATAACCCAAAACTACACTACTTATTGTGATTCAACAATGAATAAACTTCAATGCATTGAAATAGACTATCAATATATTTTCACAAAGTATAACATTATTACCTCTTTCATGATTATATGAACATATGTTTTTGTTTTTGGTTATGGAACAAAAAATGTGAAACTAAATCAAGTCAACTAAATCAAGATTGGATAGTTCATTACACAATTTTGAATACATATGTTATCTGTTAAGTCAACAAAAATCATCACATATACACAAAAAAATTTCATACAAAAAATTCACAATTTATGTTTGCGACATCACCTTGTGTGAAAGTCTTTAATTTCACATAAGTTTTACATATACCAACCTATCTTTCATTGTCATATTAAGTATGTTCTAAAGCCAAATGCTAAACAATTCTAATTTCACCCCTTAAGCAAAAGAAGAAAAGATATTATAGCGATGGCGGTTGCAATAATTGCAATTACAACAATGACCACTATTAGTTGAATTATGAGTATTATTGGAATAATATTATACTAATTACAATTAACATTTCAATTACAAGTATGACTATATATATATATATATAATTCAAAAATTTGGTTTACACCTCCACCAAGGAATAATGTACATGGTGTTGGGTCATTGAGATGGATTAAAAAAAATTCCTTTATTTTCATTTATTTTGAGGTCATACTTATATTTGTGTGTGTGTGCAAAGTTCACCTTATTGCATTGACTATTAATGGGAACATATTGCCTTATTTGAATTCAACGATTTTGGTATTCCTTGTTTTGTTTTGTTTGTAGTGCATGTTTGTATGATGGATTGAAAATCCTTCATTTTATTAATTTTATAGTTTTCTTTTGGAAGATTTAGTCTAATGATCACACTTGAATCTTGTGATGCCAATTTCAATTTTAGTTTAATAGTTTAATATAAGTTATCATCTAATAATTATTTTTAATTGTTCAATAATAGATACAATGTATTGTTGGATAGATACATACATGTAGTAAGATTCAATTTTTTTTAATAAATTGTTTAAAATGGTGAAGTTATGTCATTATTTTCACATTTACAATGTGTTTATTTTTCTAAAAAATTTAGGTAAAGATTAATGCTTTAGGGGTTTGAATGCCCTTGCAACCCAATTTTGTGAAGCAAGTGATGATTTGGCTTTTCAGTAATTAACCATTTATTGATACATGAATTTTATTCAACAACTTGTTTAAGAAATAATCAAATGGTAATTCGTCTGAGTTTGGTGTTTGATTTTAGATTAGTGATAATGTAGTTAATTATGTTGCTAAGATTTATTGTTGTGTAAAATCATGGTTTATGCAATTTTCCACTAGTAATGTATTGCTTGTTTTCGGCACATGAAGTCATGTATTGAAGATGCAAAGGCCCACACCCATACAAAGCAATATGCAATCCTCAATTCTTGAATCATGCTATGATTTGCCAATACATTATTGAAACTCTAGAATCCGGATATGAAAAAAGATGTTTTTCATACAATTATCTTGATTGAAATTGATTCATCTTTTAAGTCGTTAATAGAATGTCACATATCGTTAGGTGTAAATATCTTTTATGCTTAATTCATATTGAATGGTACTTTGAATATCATTTTTACATCTTGTGCTTCAAAAATTTCATCTCAGATTGGCACATTTACACATAATCTGCCAAAAATCTGGGCACACCCATTACACAAAATCTGCATCCTGAGCTTCTGTTGCATTTCCAGAAGCAAGGGGAAGACTCAGTCATGATGTTGGCTAGCACTCAAGAGACATGGCTGATCATGGCCTTTCACAACCACTTTCTGGTGCTCAGATTGTGGTGCATGATTCAGACTAACTGAAGACCTGTATCCACCTCCAGAATGCCCAACGCACCAAATAGCCAATTGCAAATCATATTGGAGCTGATTTGAAATAAGCAACAGTTTGAATCTGATGACGCATTTCAGAATTTAACTTACTGAAAAGTTTTGAGGATCTGTGAACTAAACGTACTGATCCAAAACCTTACAACTTGTGTGTCCCAGAAACAAAAGTCCCACAAGTTTCAGGTAAGTACATTGTGCCATACACTGATCCATTGACAAGAAGCTCAGGAATGGTGTTTCGCATAAGAAAGCATTCCTGCTATTTTCTACTGCTCTGATGCAAGGCTTCCAAAAATGAGTGCTGCCTTTCGACATACTTTCTGCCCCATGTGAGGAACAGACATCACTCTCAATAGTATTCTTGCTTTGGCCATTGCAACAAGCGTTACCACGATATCTGAATCCAACAAAGCTTTCTTTGAACAAATCCAATGCAAATAATAACCTTCCACCACCAGCACTTGAATTGATTAGCACTATAAACTAATGTAGTTTTGTCATCTGAGTGCAATAAGAGCAGAATTCCTTCAGATTTGCAGCTTGTTTTCACAGAAAAAATATACCTTTGCAAGTAAAGTACGATTTTGTGGCATCCGATTGACTCCTCAATATTGACATGATGCAGAGGGTTGAATCTGTGTGCAGATTCTTGATGTTCCAGATAACGAAGATGAAGCATGTCCAGCTTCAAAACCCAAAAAAGGAATTCAATAGGCAACATCATATTAACCTGTAAACATATACCAAAGATCTTTGAAAAACCCCTTTCTTCAACCCCAATATGACATTAGTTTTCTTTGTCCATCTGGATATGTCCAAGCATCTTCTGCATGGACATCATCACCTGTTGAGCTTCTATATCATGATTCACATCACTTGTTGATGTTTGCTGCACAGAAAGAACAGCATGGCTACCTGTTGGCATGAATCTGCAATGCTACTGCATATGTTCTGCAATGTTTGAATACAAAACACCCAAAATACTATCTTAGAGTAAGAGAAGCCCAGCATAAAATTTGCCATACCAGAATGCAAAAAGAGAACATGGTAGCAACACTGGAAGCTCTTCTGGCCAGCAGTGGAGCATCACCCATTTGTCATTGCTTTTTTTCCTTGAAGGACAAAACTATGGAAACAGTTTTCTGCTTTTGAAACCAGTTTTTGAAGAGCTTCATCACAAAAAGTCTCTTGGGGTTGTGTTGTTGCTCTGCTGCCGCTGTTGTGACTGCCCATCTTCAAAACAAAACTTTTAAGCACCTCCACGAGTTTGTCAACTCTGGTGCTGCTCCATCGATCATTTCTCACTACAAGAATACCCATCTCCACCTCTGTTGCTGATCTATCGATCATCTCTCATTCCAAGAAGACCCATCTCCCCTGCAAGATACAAAAAAAAACATCAACTCATCATTTCTCTGCTTACTTCTACCACAAAGCAGAAATGAGCAGCAGTTTGCTTTCTTTCTTCTCCACGCAACCCCGAGATGGTTTCAAGCTTGAGAAACAACTGATACAAAAAAGCCCTACGTTGTTTGATCCACCTCCTTCTTCCTTTCCCCCTCAACAGCACATTCATTCATTCATTCCCCCCTGCTGATTCTCGCAGGACCCACCACTCGTCCGATTCTTTCTCCTCCTCTCCTTCCTTCTGCTATTCACCTACCCATTGCTGATTAGGGTTTTGGTGGTTGTTCTCTTCCTCTTCCTCCTCCTCTCCTTCTGCTGGTGGCGAAGAACATTCTGCCGCAACATGTGCCGCAGAGAGTTCTAGAGATCTCGACCTCGAGCTCCAAACAAGAGCTTGATGGGTAGGTGAGGTACAAGGATTTCCCATTCTTCCATTCTTTCAACCGTCGGTCGGCCTGCTTGCGGCTGCTTGAAGATTGATTCCTTCCTGCAAAAGGCTGTGTGTGTGAGGTTGTTGGTTTCCAACCTTTGGGGTCCGTCCCTTCCAGAAATGCATATAACAAGCACAACCCCATCATGCATCTTTATGTCTCCACGACAAAATCATGCATCTTTGTGTCGCCGCCGCTTGGAAGCTTGCGATCGTTGATACCACAGCAAGAACTGCTTCTTCACCACTCTCAAATGCAAGTCTTGGGACTGGAGGTTCTCATGAGGAGGGGTCATCTGGGTTTATGTGCTAGCCAGCTATCGGATCGCAAAGCTACTGCTTCTTCTTCTTCTTCCGGTTGTTGTCCAGATTGTGTTTGCAATCTGAGGGAGCAAGGATTGATTTCACAGCTCTCTTCTTCTTCTTCTTCTTCTTCTTCTTCTGGGTTCTTTCTCTGAAAACTTTTCTCTGAAGGGTTGTGTTGAAAAGTGGGGAAGAGGATTTGCCACAACCTTTGTGGTCAAGGGGTGAGCGGTTGCTAACTGGTTTTTGAGGAGCAGGAGCAGCAGTTTCAAGGCTTTGAGTGTGCGTGGTGACGATTGGTTTTTTTGAGTACTAGAGAGGATAGGCAACCTGCTGCGGTTGGTTTCAGCAATCCTCCTCATCTTGGGAGAAAGGGGAGAGAGAGAGAGAGAGAGAGAGAGAGAGAGAGAGAGAGAAAGGGGGGCAATTCTAGGGTTTGGGGAGTGTGTGGTGGCCAAGAAGGGTTTGTTGGATGCAAGGCGAATTGGGCACAGATTGTTGTTGTTGTTGTTATTGTTGGGATTGGAAAAGATGGTGTCGGATGCGGAGATTGTGAAACATCTGATTTCAGTGCTGAAGACAGCGGATCTGACCACCACTACCACGACAGCTATCCGACAGCAACTAGAGCAGGATCTCCGTGTAGATTTGTCAGACAAGAAGGCGCTCATCCGCCAGCAGGTGGATCTCTATTTGCAGCACCAGCATTCACAAAAGGAGGAAGAGAACGAGAGGGAAGATGGCGAGGGGGAGCAGCAGGAGGAGGAGAATGAGGAGGAGAATGAAGAGAACGAGGATGATGCAGAAGAAGAGCAGGATGAAGATGACTATGTGAAACAAGTGACCAGAGGAGTTTCTGATTCAAAACAGCAGCAGCAACGCCTGCGGCATGCGAAGATCAAACGATCCAGCAAGGAAAGGTAAACCAATATCTCAAATCCCTGCAAATTCTTTGCATTACCTGGGTGGGGTCAATCGGGTGCTCCATGAATTCTCTTGAAGTTGCTATGTGCAATGCCACAAATGCTTAGAAGAAGAAGAAGAAGAAGAAGAAGAAGCTCAATGTGGGTTCTCCTTCTTGAAGCTCTTTCCTTATTGATCTGTTTGGCAGTTTACCAAAGGAGAAGAAGAAGAGGACCGGGGGTGCAGGAGGTTTGAATAAGTTATGCAGTCTTTCACCAGAGCTTCAAGCAGTTGTTGGAGAGACTGAGTTACCCAGAACGCAGGTTCGTATCATCTTGTCTTTGCCATATTCTTGTCATCAGCAGTGCTTCATGATGACCTCTTTGTGCCATTTGTATGTTGAGTGCTTTTCCCAAATCCAAACGCGATTGTCTTGTGTATGTATGTGTCTCTTGTTGGGCTCAAATGTTTTTTGCAACTCCAACTTTCTGTTACCTTGTTTTTCCAGACCAACATGGTGCCAATTGTATCACTGAGTACCTTGATCATATAGAATTCACATGCACAAATCTCTCCAGCATCCATCTGTTCAGCACTTTGCAAATCCAATTGGGATTGTCTTGTGTATATATATGTCTTGTTTTGTTCAATTGTTGCAACTCAACTTTCTTTAACCTTGTTTTTCTGGACAACATGGTGCCAATTGCATCATCAGTTACCTTGATTGTGTAGAATTCACATGCCCAAATCTCTCCACCTGGATGTTCAGTGCTTTCCAAATCTGAACAGGATTGTCTTGTGTACATATGCCTTGTTGTGCTCACATGTTGCAGCTCCTAGTTTCTGGTACTGGAACCTTATTTTTCAGGCAACATGCGTGGTTCCCAATTGCATCACCAAGTGGCTTGATTGTGTAGAATTTACATGTACAACAAAATCTCTCCACCTGGATGTGCCCTGTGCAAAGAGAAAAGTTGTTCAGAGTTTAGAACAATTCAGAATCTACACATGGGAATCCAAATTATCCACTGTTTGAACAGATATGCACATCATCTTTGATCAGCTGTTTGGATATACAAACCCACTTCAGGTTCAGGAGTGTTATAGGGTTTTTACCAATCATGGGTTCTGTTCACTGGTGGTCTAGGTTGTGAAGCAACTGTGGGCATACATTCGGGAGAATGGATTACAAGATCCTGAGAATAAGCGCAAAATTATTTGCAATGAGGAACTGCGCAACCTGTTTGGCATAGACTCCACCGACATGTTCAAAATGAATAAACTTTTGTCCAAGCATATCTGGCCCCTTGAAAATGGGAGTAGTGTGGGTAAGCCCATTTGGTCCCTCTTTGTTCCCTGTGCTTTGGTATTGGTTTTCTTCTATATCTTTTTTGTCTTCTCAACTTTCTGTGATCTTGATTATAGACTCTTGGAGTTGAGGAGATGAGAATCACTGCAGGACCAACAGCAAGTTCCCCTCTGTGCAATTACAACCTTGCCCTGGGGGGTTTGAAGTTGCTGCCTGACTTGAGGTGTATTTTTTCAGGCGGTTATGCTTGATTTTTGAGGCAGGCATTTCTGCTTTTGTTGCAGTGGTTGGGTCAAAGTCTAGAAATGTAACTTTGTTATTGAGTCATCTGCTCATATAGTGTACTTTTTGCACTTTTCAGTGGCCAGCACAGACAATGCAGAGCCAAGGCCAAAGAAACCTAAACTGGAGAAGTCAGAAGGTGCCAGGGGCCGAAGTTCAGGATTTCTGGCTCCAATTCCCATCTCAGAGGGTCTTGCAAAGTTTCTGGGAGCAGAGGATGGGAAGGTCTCACGTGCTGATGCTGTCAAGCGTATTTGGGATTACATTAAAGAGAACAACCTGCAAGTATGTTGTCTACCCATCACCTACTATCCCTCATCTGGGCTTCTTGTAGATTCATGTTTATCTTTCCTGATATTAAATTAGGTGATCTCCATCAGCAAGTGGGTGGGTATGACCATTCCCCAACACCTATGATAATCTAGCTTCATTCTTAAAGGGGAGGCTAATTGTGAAGCCTCTATAACTCCCTCCCTTTCTGGAGAGACTGGCATTATCAACAAAGACACAGCTGACTGAACAGGATATACAGATAAGGTGGTCTGGTTTCCTATAGTAAATCAATTGTGCTTGTTGGTCAGCACACAATCCTAGTGCTTGACTACAATGTTACAATCATCATGTGTATTGGTTTCAGAAAGACTTGGCTGTCTCTCTGACTACAACAGGTATAGTGAAGGTTATTTGCTTGAGGGAATAGTATGGTGCCTGACTTGCTTTCTTAATACCCCACCATCAGTAGAACAAAGCCAACCTGATTGAGACATATTGGAGAAGTTTCTTTGGGATGGCCACCTTTTTATTTCTTTGCTGGTGTTATTTTATTTTTGCAGGACCCTGCAAACAAGAAGATGATTGTATGTGACAGTAAACTTCAAGAGCTCTTTGAATGTGATACCTTTGTTGGGTTTGGCATCACCAAGCTTTTGTCGCCACATTTTCTCAAGGCATAAAAGTAGTAAGATTAGGTCAGGATGGGACCCAAAAAAGCGTTTCCAACATGAGTCAATATGGTAGAAATCCATGTCTAGTTTTGTCCCACATGTACCTTGGTCTGTCAAGAACTTTTTTTTTTTGGTTGATTATGCTGTTTGTTCAGGAGCCCATTGGAAATCGGCTCCTGCATGTGATGAGTGCCATGACTGGTCAATTTCTGTAAAGAATTTTGCCCTTTCCAGTCTCTTAATTTTCACTCCTGTTCATGATTGTGTTAAAGAGCTTGTATACTCTTTTCTGTACCCATCTGCACCTGCTTTTTTTTCTTTTTTTTTCCTTCCTTTGGGGTTGAGAAATCCCTATTTTGGGTTTGTTCTGCAGTGCAGTAGTGATAGTAAGAACTTTCAAAACTGCATGATCTTTTGTTTCATACAAAAGTCCTGCCTCATGTTATCCATGAATTCGTTTTCCTACATCTACCAGCCTCATCAACAACAGTTGTACTAAGGCTGGAATTTGGAAGCATAATTGCGTCTTTTTGGGTGAGATTTTATCAGATCTCAAGGATCCTATCAAATCACTGCTGTTCGTCACAGAATTTTCAATCTAAGGTATGCATATTTTCACCTGTTTTTGACCCTCATAGATTCAAGGATTGGGCCACCATCTGTAGGTAGCTGGATGGGAACAATGTGAACAGTCATCTGTACTCATCCAAGTAGAGAGGACGATGCAAAATAGGGCACCTATGAATGATCTGAATGCAAGCATGTGGGGATGGTGTTAAAGACAGCAAGCTCTAGACACGCTGATGTATCTATTATCCATTTGAGTCCCTAGTGATATAATCTTGTGTATTCTTGAGACATCTATCTTGAGGATAGTCTTCACATGAGAGGGTTGGGAACATGGGTTGATGTTTGTGCTTGTAGGAGGTACCAGATTCTTGCATTTCTTGCTTCACTTAGTGGCTGAAAGCGTGGTGGGGGTAGAAACCTGTAACAGCATATTGTGTTGTGTCTTTTGACATTTTGCAAAATGTGTTATCTGTCATGCACAGCTCCATTCATCTGCTTGAATATCGTACCTGCAGTGGGTATATCTGCAGTCCAGAAGCTGCAAGAAAAACTGCAGAATGGGGTTCAGCTGCCAGGCTGTGACATTGCTCAGAACAGCGATCTTGGTGGTGCAGAAATTGGTACTTGTGGTATTAAGGCCATCATCACTCAAAGAAAACCACAGGGACTAGGTGGATTGTTGGGAGACCCTCCCAAGGATTTTGTGCAAACTGATGCTTCTGCTGTCTGGCACGGACCAGCTGGTAATTTTAACTCCTTGATAAGCCTGTGTTCTAGTTCATTGCTTTCTATTTACCTCATTGTTATGCTTTTCAGTTGAGATCATAATTACTACAGGATGCTTTTGCTTGGATCTCTCATGACATGTTTCTCATTGATTATATGTCACAGGTATGAGCTGACAAATGGCTGTGAAATGATCAATCTGATCATGTCACATAGCATTCACTTCAATAATCATCTGTAGCAGAGTTGCTGCAATGAGTGAACATGCATGAGCTAGGTGAGGACATGTGGTCTTTCATCTTGTCTTGATCATGAACATGGACACCTAAAGGTCCTTTTGTGCATGCTCATCTTACCAGTTGATCACAGCTTCAATCTCATAGTGGATCTCTGAGTATTTTCAGGTACATTTATTTGACCGGTTACATTGTAAAGACTGTCTGTGGATAGAAGATCTATGAATATCACTATTAGGCATATGATTTTTGCAGGCCCCTTTGTGTAGTTTTATGGGGAGTCCACTGTTTTATTATTTTGGTTGCACATGCAAATCAATAGATTTTAGGCACCAGTTTTGTATACATAGAGAGCTGAGGATTTCATGCTGAGCTGCACCAGCTCCTGGTGCTGGCATGGGGGATGACCCAGCAGACAAAGTGCTTGCACAAGCAGCAGGCAAAATATCTTACACCTTAAAAGAAAATGCACAACAACACCATTCACAGAGTTTCTATTTTAAAGGCCCAACAACTTGACACTGGGATGTGCTAAATTGACATTCATATGACATTCTACAATTACGATTTTAAAGGCCCATGCTAATGCCAGGATGTGCTACACCTATGATTGTATGGGATTCCATCCTCTTGTATGAAGTTTGGGTCCATCCCTTTGGGTAAAGATATGGATAGATTGCAATATTAGATCTTGTCCCTCTCAACTATCATGTGTAGGCAGTTCAACAAGAACACCGTTCTTTCTTCCAACTTAGAAAATAATCCACAATCACTCAGGGCACTGAGCAGCAGCTTTGACTAAAATACATGGAACCCAAAAAAGTAATTAACACTAGATCCTACAAAGGAGCTGCAGCATGAAAAGTGTTTCTTTTGATGTAAGATAGAATCCACTCAATAAGGACAATCCAGAGTAGTACATCTGTCCACTGGTGCCATGCAATCAGTTACAAATTGTCTCTTTTCCTTTACAACGACATACCCGTTAGCTGGCTGCATCACAGCATTTCACAGCAGGTGCAACTAGCCGTCTATATAACACTGCAATCGCCAGCTTCCTGGGACAACAGAATGCTTGCATTCCTCAAAATTATGACTGCCCCCAGGATTGCAGGCAAGCTCATGTTACAATCACTTTACCCTGTACTTCTAGACTCGCCTGTCACCTGCTGTCTGCATCCACCATGCCTAAATCATGATTTAGATCTCTACAAAACACAAATAGGACATATGTGTGTCAGACAGCATACAAATGTGCATTACCACTTACAAAGCATACTCTTTTCTTCTTTGCTTTAGATCATTAAGTAAAAGAATCAACACAGGATCTCCAAGGAGCATCAAATCAACAGACTCTCCTTTAAGATCTCCACAGGTCACCATGTATTTAACTTGAAGAATGACTTTACGTCTATGACACTTGACCTGCACTTTCACCTGCTGCTTGTCTCAGGTGGAGGTATGTGAAACTGACCCTGTGCCTTGGGATGGGTTGCCACTGCCATAGTCCGCAGATCACTTGCAATCTCTGAAAAACCAGGCCTTTCTACTGGCTCTGATGCCCAACATCTTTCCATCAACAATTTCCAAGTAGGGTCACACCAGGTTGGTACTTCAGGGCGAAGAGTGTTATTGACAATTCCACCTGCACACTCATAATATATGTCATCAGTTCCCTGCATCGGATTGGAGCACCAAGATTTCCATGATCAACATAATCAACCCATCCATCACTCATGCCAGTGTACACCCAGCCTATCAATGTCCAAGTGTTACTGCCAACATCTGGAGCTCAAACCTAACCTATGATGGCACCATAGTGCAAATTTGCATACGGCTCCTCCCCTGTTAGAAGCTCCCACATTACTATTCCAAAGGAGAAGACATCAACCTGCACACCAACACCAACAGAAACTTGAAGCCAAGAACTACTCAATCCTGAACCGTTCCAATGACCCCACTGGCTCGTACTCAGTCAGGTTATTTATCTCAAAACATTATCTGCTAGACATTTAATCAAGGTGACCCATTCACTCACTTTTTCTGTCACCATGGTGCTGGTACCATTTAGCAATTCTGGTGCCATCCATGGAAGTGTTCCTCGTACACCTCCTGACACCATAGTTTGATGCTTAACTTTTGACAAACCCAGATCGCCAACCTAGAAAACAACCATCCAAGCAACAATTCACAGTTATGCCTAGACACAAAGATCAATTGATGCTCACATGATGGACTCAAGCAACTGTGTCCATCTACTAGAGAGAAACTGCAATCTGCATCTAAAGAAAACTCATGTCAAGTTCACAAATGCTGCAAAGTAGCCTCCATCATCAGCAATAAGCTTCACTTCATAATTACAGAAAACCCCACAATTGTCCCTTTGCAAACAGCCAGGTGGGTGGTGTTACCTTGCATATTGGTCTATGTGGATCTCGCATGTTCACAAGTAAGTTTTCACATTTCAAGTCAAAATGTACAATGTTCTTGCTGTGCAGATACTCCATCCCAAAAGCAGCATCTGTTGCTATGAGCAAACGCTTCCGCCGATCAATTGTTCTGCACAAAGTCATGTTCACCACAAGAATGCAAAGATGAAAATTTTGTTCATGGTTGACAACAAATACAGAATCCAAGGACAAAATAACCCCCATCAAAGGACAGCTCACAGATCAGCCTCATCTAAGTGCTATTCATGACCACTGCAATTGCTTGCAGGATTTGCTTATGTAAAGTAAGAAGATTCACAACACATGTACCTGTCCCTTTTCTGCAAGACCTGCTTCAGAGACCCATTCACCATGTATTCAGTGACAGTTGCTAAAGTTCCCCCAGGCCCATCACGGACCACACCATAAAAAGCCACAACATTTGGATGATGCAACTGACTCAGAATGGAGGCCTCTTTCCAGAAATCTGCAGTCTGCCCAGATTCCGAGAAATGCCTTCTTAGTTTTTTACTCCCCCCCCACAAAAAAAAGACATGACATAGCAACAGGAACACCTTTCTCCAATCTGCAAGCACATCTCCAAATACTTCAAGACATACACACAAGCCCCTCATCAAGACTGCAACTCCCATAGACCATCATGAGATTGGTTGATGTCAATGGGTATCCTCACATGACCTTTCTTTGAGTCCAAATAAGTCTCTCTGAAGAATGGTCAGGCAGTGTATTCTCCTGACTTACCAAAATACAAGACTTCCTTGTGGCAATCCAAACTGTAGGAAAAAAAAAGTAGTGTGACACTCCTAATTCAAGGAAACTATTCATCCAATCTGAGTTCTACAGGGAGTTTGTCAGGTTTACAATGTAGGTGCAATCTACAAGGCCACATAAGGAATGGTGACCAAATCAATTATGTATCTTATACAGTCACCTTGACAGAATTGTCACAGCTTGAAGAAGCCTCCCTTCTTACCAGGCGTTCTTGCTCTGATGGTTGTCCTGCAAAGCAGCTTGCTCTGATCCGCTTGATAGCAACATCTGTGCCACGCCACTTTCCATGATACACAGTTCCAAATGTACCAGAACCCAGCTCTCGCATTTCTTCAAGGTCCGCATCTTTTATAGTCTGCAGAACATTAAGTTTGAGGTAAGGAAATTAGAACATCCCGAAAGCATAGTGAACACAGATGCATGCAATTTATCTCATGTTTGTTCTTGTTGAAAACCCACCCATATGGGTGGCAAACAGTACTAAATTACCTGCAAACCCCGAGAAACTGCTTCTGCTTCAGCATCAGAGGCAGTGTTACAAAAATAGCTCTCCTTCTTCAACTCTTCTTGCAATAAATTCACAGGTCCATGATTTTGATTCTGCCACAAAGAGAAAAGTTTTCAACAGTCCTCGACAACAAAAATCAGTACAGCAGTGAGAAGAACAGCCTCAAAAAAGGGATACCTACCTCATTTAATGCATCCACCAAAAATTGCTGGTCTTTGACTTCAATTTTTTCAGACTTGGCATCTGGTGTGACTTTCTCATCAGCAAGAGATTGTTGGGTGGGAACTTTGTCAAAGTCTGTCTCAATGTTGGCCAAATTTTCCTCCCAGCTTTTAAACCCAAAAGTTGGTGATGACATAAGGGGAGCTTGGAAAGTATGCATCCAAGTTCCCTTTCCATCCTCTCGTGTGTCATTCTTCATTTGCTCAATCAAAGTTGCTGACTCACTGCCAAGTGCCGAAGCCATGTCTGAGGCAAGGTGACCAGAAGCAGAGAGGTCCGATGACAACAAGCTCATCATATTCTCATGATTTTGAACCCCAGCCTCCCTCTCAAATGATCCTGTGCTCTTATTTCCTAGCCTTGTCCTTGGCAACACAACTTCCACATTGATAGCTGCTGTAGCACAAGCACTAGGTACGCAGTCAGGTATTGATGTTACAGTTGGGTACAAACAAGACGGTGGCATTTCTTCTGTCAAGGTGGTTGCAGCAGTGAATTCCTGAATTGAAGGTGTTTGTTCCACATTCGAGATCATCTTGCTGGTGGGTGGAAGCATTGACTGCATTTCCCTTGTTGGCAGTGGCTTTTGCCCCTTGAGAGGAGGCCTATCATCCAAGAGCAGATTCTGGAGACCATAGAGTGTGAGCATGACATCATCATCACTCAGGCCACCCTTCCTCTGCACACCATTTGAACTGACCTGGATGCCCTTCATGGGTTCCTGCTCCATGTCAATAATGTTATTTACACTTGGCTTGGCCTGTCCACCCATAACACCACTCTGAAGTTGCCCTGAACTCTCAAACATTCCACAGGACTGCACACCCATCACAACACTCTGAAGTTGCTCTGAACTCCCAAAGATTCCACTGGACTGCACACCTGTCTCACCTTTTGCATCAACAGACCCAACGAATTCTTCACATCGCATATCTCCAGTGCCAACTGTAGGAGTAGGCATTTGCTTTAAACCAAGTGGTGGTGGTGGTGCTGCCCTGTCTTCCACAAGAAGAGCTTCCGAAGCTGATTGCTCATGTGGACTCAAAATAGAAGGTAGAATGTGACCACAGAGATCCAAGGAGAACAAGTTACTCCTTAAATCCTGCAGATTGTCTCCACATCTCTGCGGTGTTGCAAATCTAGTGTAGTCCCAATCCTTGGCCAGTCCTATATATGGAGGTGCATTAGAGCTGTCCATAACTGGTATACCAAGAGCTGGAGGGTAGCCTGATAACACATTTGACTGAGGAATACAAGGTCTTGAATGAAAATTTCTGTTTCCAGAAGGTTCAACCCAATCAACCTTCCTATGCTGGAATGACTCTCCTGGGCTTGCAGCAATAAGGGCATCAGCATCTTCTGGTAACCGAGGATAACTTCTAGATGGTGCTTCCAAGGCACAAGTGCCCCGAATATCTGCAAGTGTATCCTCTTCAAGGTGATCCAATTGTGACCTTCCCCTACCCACCACTCTCACTTGTGCTCCATCCATATCATGGCCTTGTTGTTGCTGCAAACCCCAGTCTGTTCCCTTCTCCAGCTGATTTTGATATTGTGAATGAATTGGTTTTTCAACAGGATGGAGTACCTGATTCTGGTATTCTAATCTTGAGCTGGATTGCTGAGGATGAAAATGCCGCTGTTGCTCAGTGTACAATGCCTGGTTGCCATCCATCTGATACTGCTGTTTATGAACAGCATCCTGATACTCTTCATATACAGGAAGGCCCTCCTGAAATGGGTTTGAACCCACGTAGTGAGGAATTGGAGACCTTGTCACAGGATCTGAGATTTGACTTTGAGACAAAGTGTTCAGCTCATAGAGGCGCTGTTCATGTTGCAGCCTTTCTGAACTTACATGAGCTGGCTGCTGAAGCGGTCGCAGCAATCTCTCCTCTGGGTGAACAAGGTGATCTCCAAACTGAGGAGATGGGTGGAAAGGCCTACTTGGTGGATCAATAGGGTGATACAGTACTCCAGAGTGCAGCTGCTCCACATAATCAGCTCCATTGTAGCCTCGATGGACTTGTGACTGTTGGTACCCTCCTGGATATCTTCCTGACTCCTGGAAGCTGATCCTTGGAGAAGATGGGTCAGACCCTATTGGAGGAGGGATTGTCTGTGCTATCGATTGACTCACAAAAGGCATGCTGAAGGCATCTTCCTGCATGTGGTTCTCAACTGGGTTGTGCCCTGCTTCATTTATGGCTGGAGCTGAAAGGCTGGTCCAGAAGTATTGTTGTTGCTGCTGAAAGGTCTGTTGGTGGTCAGTTGTTGTGGGTGGGATTATTGAATCAGGAGTGGCCCGGTAAAGCTCTACCCTTCTGTTGTAGTTATCTTGCTTGAATTCCCGTGAGTACAACCATCCAGCCTGTGCTGGCTGCTGTTTTTGTTGTTGAAGAACAAGACACTGCTGTGGCGGATCTATTTGAGGCAGTGCTACATCTAGCACCTGCTGGGTGTCTGGCCTGGTCAATGGTGTTGCAATCTCCATACGTTGTTGCTCTGACAGGCGTGTTAGACCCTGGGAGGCAATGCTGGGTGGCCTTGCTTCAGCCAGGTGCCAAGAGTCATCATGCAGCATCACATGTTCCTGATGATCTGCACCTTGCAGCTCTTCCTGGTGCACTCTTGTAGGAGATTCTGGCAGCCTTCTAATAACCTCAGGGTTTCGATAGACAATCTCATGCAGATGTGCAGTCTCCATCTGTTGCTCCGACATGCATGTTAGGCCATGAAAGGGCACATTATTGGGCACCCTTCCTTCATCCAGGCATCGCGGCTCTTTATGCAATGCATGTTCCTGGTGATTGCCAACTTGCAACCCTTCCTGGTGCAGTTTTGGAGGAGATTTTGGTGGCCAGCTAAGCTCAGGGGTTCGATAGAGAATTTCATGCATACCTACACTAGAAGGTCCTGTACCTTGATAACCGTCCATATCTTGGTAGTTTCCATCTTGCTGGGGTACATTGTACTGGTGACTGACTACTTTAGAATGTTGCTCTGGGTAGAACTGAAAATGAATGTCTGGAATAGGCAACTGTTTTGACACTCTGGGGATGAGAGGAGGAGACACTGGAGCAGAAGTTGGGAGAGATGGGACATCTGCATTTGTGTGGATAGAGGAGACAGACAAAGGCACTGAGGACACTGGTAAAGCAACAGGTACATGCATGAGAGATGCCATATCTTGTGATATCTGGGGTGCCAAGATTCCCACAGGAACAGATGTGCTCCATAAGTCGACCACATCAAGCCCAATCAACTGCTCTAGCTGGATGGAAGTCATACCAACCCCTCCAACTTCTGAATGCTTTCTGGATCCTGTCTCTGGAACACCATTTACAGCATCCACATATCGCTGATCTGGATTCCTCTGGTCTCCCATGGAGTCACTCAAGTGGGTGACATCGTACTCCACAGCAGGGAAGAGAAAGATGCGAAGCCTTGAAAATCCATCAGACCCTTCAAGCTTGTCATACTCTTCCATCATGTTCTCAAGATCTTCATCTGATGAGACCGAAACCAGCGCATCGAGTTCCTCATCGGGCAGCTGATATTTCAGGGTTAAAGCATGGCCATAAATCTCTGTCACTTTGAACATGAGTTCTGTGTAGCTGATGTCCCGATTCACGTTAATGATCCGTGTTTCTCCCCCAACATACCTCAGTCGTCCATCTCCTGGCCTTGGTAGAATCTTCCCACCAAAGCTGCACATGAACTTCACCCGCCGATTTGTAGAATCCTCCAATGGCATAGACATTGGATCAGAGGTCACTGATCCAAAATCCCCAAACCAAAAAAAAGAGAATCATAGTGAGACTTAGAGCTAAGTTTCACCATGCTCACAGCTTGGGAGGTTGTTTAGTCTAGTGGTGGGATCCATGCGAGCATATTATATAAGCCTTGTTGCATTTGGATCATTATTGAATTCAACAAAAAGCTGTAAGCTCCCCGGTAATTCTACTTGGACATTTTCAAATTCCTGAAATTCCAATCCCACACAGGCTGAGAGAATGTGACAGTAAAAGTGATGTGAGGTTTGGGGTTCTGGATGGGATCATCACCTTCATCAATATTCACTACCACACTTGAATGCAGCAGCAGTGCCACTCCTTCTTCCTTAGTTGGCCTGCACTTCACTCCATCTTCTTCTTCTTCTTCTTCTTCTTGGTGCAATGTCATCGAATCCATTGTCCCTTCCTCACATGACATGCCTGCTGAATCATGATACCCCACATTCATGTGATGATGGATACCCTTGTACCCTGGCAGCTTCTGGAACATGGCAGCAGCAGCAGCAGCAGTAGTAGTAGTAGTAGTCATGTGTGCAACATCTGACAAGGGTGACAAGGAATACACCAAGTCCTTTTCCTCTTCACAAACCAAACTCTCCACAACTGACACTGATTCCTCCAATGCATACTGTAAATCCCCCACTGGCTGCTGCTGCACACCATTTTCATACAAACCCTTCTGCACATTGTCATACAAACCCTTCTTCACATTGTGATCCATTATTGTATTTGCATCTACTCCAGCAGCCGCAAGCAAGTATCATTGTTTGGAGCCACCACATTTACCATCATAGCTTTCACACAGATCGTGTGCTGCTGCTGGTCTTCCACAAGCACCTGGTCCACCTCTCATCAATCCACCATTTGTGAATTCATTCATCAAAATCATATCCAAATCCTCCCACCCAAATCCCTAGGGTTATTACAAAGCACAACACACACACACACAAGAATCATGCAGTCCCCAGAACTCAAACGATGTGGCAATAAACCCCACCCCAAATGTGCACCATGTTCAAGGCTGCCAAGCAATTAAAAGCGAGAGAAACAAAATCCACAAAAACCCAAAACACAAAAACATACATACAAACAAACCAAACCAAATCAAATCAAATCAAACAACGGGAAAGAAAAGAGACAAAAGAATCTGACACAATTCCAAAATGTGGGATCAAACTTTCCATCTCCAACACTCTCCGTGTGTCTCTCTTTTGTTCCCATTGCAACCCATGAAGTGAAACAGAACAAAACAAACAAAACCCAATTATCACAACAACAACAACAACAACAACAACAAAAACTTCCTGGCCACCACTACTACCACCCTACTTAGTTCTTGAAGCAAAACCATGACAATCATGAATGAAAGAAGAAGAAGAAGCCCAAAAAATGCTTGCAACAAAATTTTGCTAAATTTGTGTTTTGGGTACTTAATGCTCCAAACAAAAATGACATCAAATTCTACATCAACAACCACAACAACAACAACAATAAATGCAAGATCACAAGGCAATCAATTGGGGAGGGTTGTGGCATGGCCTAAACAACAACACAACAAAAAAAAACAAAAATATGGAAACATTAAGATTAAAGCCCTTCCTCCATGCAAAAATATATAACCTAAAATTATATCCCTTGCTTGCTTTCTAAAAATAAATATATGACATAAATTAAAAAGTCCTTCCTCCATCCATGCAAAAAATATACAACATAAAAATTAAAAGTACTTCAAGCATGTGTTTCCAAAAGAAAAAAAAGAAGGTTTTTAATTTTTTTTAAATTAAACTCTAAGGGAGTCGGTTAGCAAACACACTTGCCTATTGCCACGTCATATATATAACTTTGTATACCTATTGCCAAATTTTTACAAACTAGGGTAAGCATGCTCATCAATCATCACATAGTGGTCGATGATTGGATGCCTTGGTAGTGCAACCCAAAGGACATTTAGTGTAAAGTTTGAGATCTATGTGTGTGTCAAATGACGATTTTGAGAGAGATATTAGATAATTATTCAACCTATTTTTTTTTCATCTTATTATTATCTAATATTAATATTTATTATTTTAAATTTTTTATATATTATATTATAATTAAATTTATTATTTAAATAAAATGTACCTTATTTTTAAATTAATTAGCTTATATTTTCACCCAACAACCAATATATTGCACCTTATATTTTTTATTCATGTATTTTTTACCTTTTTTTTTACTAATGTCTCTCAAGGAATGCAACCTAAAGGAGTTTATTAACGAACATGGATGCATCAAACAACATTCAAAATGAAACCTATGATTGAATGTAAATGTTTGTGTTTGGCTTTTTCAACATCCAATAGGATTAATGTCTTTTGTGTTCTATTACGAGGGTGATGATGGCAAACATACCAAAAAATAATTCAATACTTTATGCAAAGGTAGGGTTTAATGATAGGATTTGGGTTGTCACCATTAACAACATACGACTAACTCTTAATGCAATGTTTTAAGGCATAAATATCACCTAATACACATAGCAACAACTTTGGATTGTGCAACTAAATTCATTTATGAGCAAGCTAATCGACACCGTGTAGATTCTCAACCATTGTGAGCACACTGGGACATGTATACTCATCCCATCGTAAAAAAAAGCATGGATGATTTCATTTTTATTAAAAAAATTCATATCTCAATCAAATCATCATTTATTAATTTTGAATGCACATGCTTGACACATTATTTTAAAAGCAATAAAACATGCATGATAGTTTGGATTATATATGATCACATTGGATTAACACACTTTGCATTTGCTTTATAACTCCTAAATGTATCTTGTTTTAATGTCTTTCAAAACAATGTTATAAAAAATTAAAGATTGAATTATGGTTAAAGATATAGTGAACCAAACAAGATTAATTAGCCAAGAGGTGGACAAAGTTTTTCATCAATCATTATCCAAATAAAATGTCAAGTCATGATTATAGGCATGTGGTCACTTAATCCTAAGATGCAATGAAATTTACACAATAACACCCAATAGTAAGGAATATGAAAATAATTGCAATTCAAATGAAGCATTTGATGGCAATTGACAAAGTGGTAAATATTATATACTAGCACAAAAGAACATAAACTTCGAAACTATAAAAATTGAAGATGATGTTGATGATTAAGAGCTACCATAACAATGATACTATGTGGATATGCAAAGGAATCCTATTGCCATTGAAAAGAAAAGGGCCAATAACAAAATTAATGAGTTAATAACAAAGTTAAGTGGACCTATAAGTCTAAACCACAAGAAGTAACAATTATAAGATTGTTTAGTAAAAATTATATACATTGTTATACAACAAATGCTTCTTTTTATCTTTGCCAAATATGAATCATGAATTCATGGAGCGCATTTTATTCAACTTGGCATTTGATTGTCGAGAAATAAGTTTTGCCACCTCCACCTATGCACCATTTAAAAACACACCTTAAAAATGAATATGAAATTAGTAAATAAAAAACATGAAATTTTCCTCATATATCAAATATTTCAAAAGCGTGAAAAATTATTGTGAAATGAAACTCAATTGAGTTTTATCGTACTATAATTCAAAGTTATTTAAATATGTATATTGATGAATGTGAGATTTTTTTTGTGAAAATGATACCAATATATTTTTCCAAAGCAAAATAAAAGCATTTGTATAGGATATACATTGAATGGCATTTAATAAAGAATCTATGTTTACATTGGAAAATTGGAAAATGTGAAAGACCTTTTGCTTCCATGTATGGGTTAGTTTTTCAAGGTCTTCAACTTGTTTTTTCAACTCCATATACTCTATCACACTAGGTTGATTGTCACCCAATTGCCCATCACGTTCTTGTATGTACAATGTCAATGACTCTTGCAATGATGTCTACACCCAACAAAATATGCAAAATACCCATGTACACATATATGAGAAAAAAACATTTTGGAGAATTATTATTAATTTTTAAAAATCACATGAAATTATAAATATACTAATTATACCATGATGAATAATGATGCAATTATATCATATATTTAAATTCTTATCTATATAATATATCATTGTATGAGATAATTGTCATGTAAGTTGATAAGGCTTGGTCTAAATTTCCAACCAAGTTAGTCTTTAAGGCCTAAGATTTTTCATGAAATTAATTATGCAATTGAAAGTATTTGCTATTTTTTGAAATGTGACATCATGGCCAACATTTAAATCATGAAAATGGTTCCCCATTAAAACATTGGTTGATAACAAACTACAAAATTTTAGAAGATAAATTAGGCTTTTGAATGACTTAACACAATTTTTGACTTACGTTATGACTATATATGGGTACATAATTAATTCAAACTTTATCCAATGTCAAGAATTTTAATGTCCACAATAATTTTAAATTTTTGTATTGTTGAATATGATTTAATTCATTTTATTTTTACAAAAAAAAATTCACATGTTTACCTTTTGATTGGTAGCTCGAATAATATCATCCTTGACACGATCAAGTTGAGGTTTTCGTTCAGCAAGGGTTTTACATATGTTATGATTTTTTTCAGTCAAAATTTTGAGTTGTGCTTGGGATTTCTCTAATGCCTACATTGAATTTAAAACATTGGATCAATTAATATACAAAAATTTGCATTTTTTTTCAAATACTAACTCCAAGATCAAAATTTCAAAAGCAATATTGAAGTCCTCTTGGTCATGCCTTGTAAACTAATAAGTTTTTAAATACATTTTTGCACCACCACCCATGTTATATATATTAACAAAATAATATAAAATTGACAAATTTCACCCAAAAAAATAGAAAAATAAGTCAATTTTACACTAGAAAAAAAACCCCCAATTATTTTCACTAACCACCGTGTTAAGAAAATGTTTGCA
The DNA here is from genome assembly GCA_963921925.1 of Sphagnum tenellum. NCBI lineage: Eukaryota > Viridiplantae > Streptophyta > Sphagnopsida > Sphagnales > Sphagnaceae > Sphagnum > Sphagnum tenellum. Next base: position 24,578,985 of record OY998144.1, read on the forward strand.
AATACATACACTAATTGTTTTGAGATTGGTAGCTTTCAAGCGATGGAATTCCTTGTCTCGATCACACAACCTATTCTCAAGTTGTTGTTTTTGGATTGAAAGTTGGTCAAAATCAACAGCATGCAATACATCCGACAATTGTTTTTTATTGTCTAATGTTTCTTCAATCTTGACAATATTTGATTTCAATGTTGCATTTTGCTCTCGCAATTTTTCAATATTGAATCGCTTGTCCTTCACCTTTTGTTCCAAAAACCTAGCTCCCATCATCTCAAGACTCAAAAAAAGATTTATTTATTTATTTGTAAATTTATAAAATCCAAACAACATCTCTTATTGTAAAGATTCCAAAGTTCACTATATTGATATTGCTCTTGTACAAAGCAAAACGATGTCTTGAAATGAATTGATACAATTTAATCATTCAATAGAAATTATAATTCCCAATACTTGAAAGGTATTCAAGTTTAAAACTAAAATTGTAAACATGTGTATGCATCATTTTTGTGTTTAAATTTTTTTAAATGGATAATACTCAATTAATTATCAAGGAATTTAAACATTTTTGAAACATTTATATATATATATACACTATGTTTCATATTTCTTTTTAACAACATAATAGTTACAATTACTTTTAGAAATCACTTCCTTTTTATTACACCCAAAATTCCACATTTGATAATTATAATTCTAAATCAATTGGTTTTTTTTTCCAAAAAGGGAAAATAATCACTTCAAAACTTTTTCAGAAATTGCTTTCTTGTCAACCCTTGTTTTGGCATCTAACATAACTTCACGATTGAAATCGGACAAGTATCGTCGAATTTCACCAATCGAGAGCTCCGCTTCATCATATGCGGCTTGAAGTTCATCCAAAACATGCTCACTTTCTTGTCTAGATCATAACACAAAAAAATTGTGAAAAAAAAAATACTAATTATGTCATGGATTCATTTAAAACATGATTAAAAATTTAATAATAATCTATTTTTAATTCATCATTTAATGATTTTAGTTCATCATAAATAGTCAACATTTTTTCTTATGTTATATGACTATATAACATAAATATAAAGTCATAATGAAAATTCAAACATGTTATCTTGAGGACAAACTTCACAAAAAAATTAAATTGATGGGTTTCCATACCTATATATATTCATTTGATTTTCAATGTCACCACATTCCACCACAGCAATGTCACATTTTTCTTCAATATTCAACCCTTGTGGAGTTTCTTGCAAAGTGTTTCGTAACCAAGGAGTTCGATATATGGAACTTCGATGTTGAGAATCAGAGCTTTGAGAACCTAATATGTTATAAGAAAGGCGTGATGAAGCACGTCGTAATAACTCTCCTTGATTTTCATTGAGCTCATCGTAGATCTCATCAAGCTCTTCCAATGAATCCAATTGGGTTTGGGTGGTTTCGGGTGCACCTTTACGCAACATAAACCGCTATAACCCCAATTTTTAAATATGTATTAATTTAACATTTCATGATTTTTTTTTCATTTATTTAACAACAAGAAACTCCTTTAATGTTTTTGTCATGATGTGTGCATCTCATCAAAAATCACCACATTTGCCAATTTGCCAACAAAAATCTCTATGGACCCTTTATTGCATTTAAGAGGTTATCACTATAAACATTGTGATCATCATTCAACACCATTCAAAATATGAATAAATTTGTCAAGTTTGTATCATTTATGTGTAGTGCAAATACAATTAGAGTGTAATGCTTCACATGATCCTTTTGTAGTAAAACATTACATGATAATAATATCTTTAATAATAATTAGTAGTGTGTTGGTAGGTCATTTGAATTCGTTTCCTCTTCATTGAGTCGCCATCATCATTTTCAATGAACACACTTAATTTGCACACATATGAACATATTTTAAATACTCCAATGAAAGTTAAATGATGGAGCACATGATGATCTTATATAATGGATCATTCCAATGAACACAAATGTTTCATTCTCAAAATTACTTTTATGCAATAAATTTTTTAGATGTATCAATTTTATGCAATTTTATGCATGAACGTTACACAACTTAATAATTAGGGTTTATTTTATTTCTTTCAAACTTAAAAATGAATCAAATCCACTTGAATGTCATGTTCCTTATTAACCTTCATTTTTAGCTTATTTGTTTAATTGTGTGTCATATCACATCATCTTTTTAATATGCTCAATCCAAAATTTTGATCCAAAAGACAAGGAATTTGGCAAATTTACATGTGTTTGGGACTATAACTACGTGAAATTAATGATTTGATCAAAAAAATGTTACATTCATTGGACAAACATTGAAAATTAGATGCTTTGAATTGATTCCATGTAGTTGCAAAGGACATTGATCATGTGGTTCATCAATTGTTGAAGGTTTTATTTGGTAAAGGATTTGTAATGTTGTTCCCAAAAAAATTCATGATTACATATTTTGAGAAATCAAGTAAAATGCTACACCATGAGATGGTCGGCTAATAATGCATTTTCTTGTTGAAGTTGGTGTGTGTTGTCCACAAGAGCTTGAAGAGTTGTTTTGAGGTCAACATTTTCTTCATTGTTCTTTGTCATTTGTAATGCAAATTCACTTTTGTCTTCTTCCTCCATTGCCATTTCATTTAATTGAAATTATTTATTTGGAAAATAGAAAAATCAAGAAAAAAATGCACACAAGTAGTCTAATCAAGAAGAATTTTCATTTTATTAACTTTGACACTTGAATTTATTTTGTTCTAGGTTTTGGTGACATTGATCAAATTACATTTGCAAATAATACTACATTTGTGTACATTCATTTTATTATTATATTTAGTTAATCTCAAAATTTATTCAAACAGGTTGTGTTCCAAACAATAAATTTGTTGAATTTTTACAAATTTCCATTGGTAAACACATTCCTTTCTTCACCCATTAGTTGTAATGCATGTGGTTTCACATGTGTTGCAATTGGTCAAAACTCATTTTTGTTACCCTAGTGATAATTTTGCTCACATAGGAAGGTAGGTTTGTAAAATACCCTTTTCTAATATTTTGATTAATTTAATCATTACAAAAACTTGGGCTTCATGTTGTTTTGCACTACTTTTTCCCTCTTCTTATGTTCCCATGGATAATTTTTAATAGGTCATCATTATTTATGTCAATTTCAAATTCCAATGATGAAAATTTGAGGAGCTAATATATGGGTGATTTCATAATCTTTTGTAGGCTCGTAAAATCTATCATATGGTCATCCCTAAACAATTTATAGGGACAATTCCAAACAACTCATAACTATTTCATCATTTCTCAATTGAACTACCTCATTTTTTAATAATTAGGTTTTACTCCTTTGCCCTACCCACCGAAAGGGATATGAAAAAAAATCCTATTTCATTTTCAAACTTACTTATTTCACTCCTTTACTAATAGCTACCTCATTTTTTAAAAAATAATTATTTCCCTCTTTTATTTACTCACCATAGATATAATGTTTAATACAATTTAAATTAAATTTGAAATTGATATAAATAATAACAAGATATTGAAAACCAAATGGGAACATGACAAGAAAAAAAAAGTTGAATATCACCAATAATTTGCAACAACATGAATCCCAAGTTTGTAGTAATATAAATATCATGGACAATGAAAGAAAGCATGTTAATTTTTTTATACATATCCATGTTGGTTGGTAGGGGAAAAAATTTGATGTAATTAAACTTGAAAATCAAGTAAATATGAATTGTCTCTAGAATTGTCCAAGGATGACCATACGATAGATTCCAAAAAACACACATATACCAATTCTTTAAAATTTCTTGTCATTGGAATAATTCAATCTTGTTTCCATTTGAAAGATTATATAAATTTTTCACACACCTACAAATTTAGTTCAAATGCTAGCACTTTCCATAGGTGGAAAATGTTCCAATTGAACCAAAATGTTTTTGATATTGTGGACTATTAGGTTTGGGGGTTGGGGGATGGATGTAAATTAGTTAGCCTTGGTTCCATTTGGGTAGATTAGATAAAAATATATGTCCCAAAAATAGACTTAGTTGGGATGAAAGTGGTTTTCATAGGTGTTCTAAATGTTCCCCAAAAGAAAAGTTAGAAAAGTTAGTGGATAAGAGGATGGTTGCTTGGGGGATAAAAACAACTACAAACTATAATTTAGTTGATTGATCAAAAAAAGAAAAAGAAAAAAAATTAGTTGGGTTTCATGTGGGAAAAAATTAAACAAAACTCCTCCCCACATACACATTTATGTATAACTATAAATTGTCAAGTTTTCACATTTTAAAATTCAAACTTAGGGGATTAAATTTCTTAAATGAAAAGGAGGGAGTTACAACTTTCAATTTGCAAGTAGGGAAATAGGTTTTGTAGAAGGGAAAAAGATAAATAGGGTAGATTGGTCAGTGATCAAACATTTAAATGCTCAAGGCAGGTCGGATCCAAAAGCAGGGCTTCATTGTTTTCAATGTCCAAACAAAACTTGAACCCTTTCTCTTGGCACATCTAACACATTAACAATCGTCGAAAATGGATTAGAAATGAAAAAGTTACAACACCTCTCTCTCTCAAAGTAAAGGGAGTCAAGAACTCAAAAAAAACAAACCACTGAACACTAATACAGAAGCTAATTCCCAAACATTCAAAAAAAATCTTTATATATTGCTCTGTTACTTTTAGAGTTCCAAAATGATTTATAGAACTTCAGGTGACACTCCTATAGCATTATAAATTGTTCAAAATGAATAAGCATTAAGAAAGTTATGAGGTTTGAAAGTAAGAAGGGTCAATCAAAATGAAAAAAAAAGTGTTTTGCAATTGAAAAACCATATTTTTTTATTGCTCTTTTTTGGCTGGTCCTTTGGCTTTGCATTTCACAGATGATTTGTAGAGCTTGAGAAGGCACTCCTATAACATTTTAAATCACTCAAAATGGAGAAGAATTGAAAAAGATTTGCCAAAGTGTTTGGTCATAGGTAGACGATTGATGACAAGCTGGTTTACACTACCAGTGTTGGGCATGTAAATGGTTTCAAACTTACACACCATGCAAGTGTGTAATATCCATTTACATTCATGTAAAGTATAAATGTAGAACACAAATGTAAAATCATGTAAATTTATTTTAAGCCGTGTAAAACAATGTAAAGTGTAAAAGAATGTAATTGTTTTTTTTGGAGAAGGAGGGATTTCATAATGTTTTTGGTGATTGGCCAATCAAAATGGCCCATTGCAAAATAATAATAATAATAATAAAAACAAAAAAAATAATAATTAAAAAAAAAACCATCTAAACATGCACCCACAATTAATTAATATAAACTTGTAAAACAGTATAATCATTAAAGGTGCATAATAAAGATATAATAATACAGTTATTTGTAAAATATAGCATCAAAACACTGAGATTGGTCACAAATAGGATGAGATTCAAAAAGAATCCTGCCAAAAAAAAAGTACATTAACATTCAAGGAGGGGAGTGGGGAACTCAAAAAACTATCAATTTCTGCGATAAACTGAGTTTCATCTTGTCTTTCATTTTTCCTGACCGCCTTCATTGCTGCTACATATATTTTCATTGCTCCTACTTGTACAACTACTATGATTACTCTAGAACCTTATGCATTAAATGATGAGTTTCAGCATTTCATACCCAGATTTGATAAAATTTTCTCACTTTATGTATACGGTGAAAGGAGAGGTCCAAAGACAAGGTAACTTTATGGATAACCTTATTACACATGGCCCCATGTAAATATTTAAAAGATTATATACACATCAAGAGTGTAAGTGTAAAAAGTTCGAACATGTAAGTGTAATGATTTACACTTACACATGAGATTTACATGCCGTATTTACAACTATTGCCACTTACATGCACAACATTGGCAAGTACCTATGTAAGCCTACCTCATAGGCAAGGCATGTAAGTATGAAGACTTCACATGAACAAACAACCCAACACATGTGATTGTTTTTATCATATAAATTTTGTTTCAAATACATTTTTTGAGTGAAATGTCATCCATGTTGCATCTTTCATCATCCACGTCAAGTTCATCAATATTTTCATTTTCATTTGTGTAATCGACTTTCATCCATTATGGTAGATTTCACCAAGATAAATTGACCCATGTGGTAGCTAATTTATTTTCAATGTCCTTAATTTCATCCACGTAGGATCCTTTCACCCATATCACCAATTACATGTCATTTCAATTGAGACATAGTAAAATTCATTTTTATCAAAATTTACATTCAAAAGATTGACTTCATTGTTGTGATGACATTTCCATCAACATATTGATTGATAATTTTTCATCCCTCCTTATATTTTCATTGCTAGACATTTATTTGAAGCCCACCTTTCTATTTTTCAACTTCCATTTTCTCTTTCTCCCAAAGGTTCTAAATGGTCCCAAAATCAATTGAACACACCTTCTATTCTTAGAACCAATGTGATGATGATAATTATTATTATATAAGATAATCATTGACACCCATCCGGGCCAAATTTGACTACACACAAGATGGATGGAGCTTGTATAGTTAATTCAATTTGACCTCTCTTTTTTCAAAAAAGAAACTATGATCTTTTTGAAACCTAAAGTTATGAATTTAATAAACACTAATTTTTTGTCCATCTATGCTATTTACTCAAATGTCTCCAAAAGGGGAAAAAAATGTGGAAATATATATTATTATCTCAACCTTGATAATTTGCCAAGCTAGGCTATTTAAAATGTCCATCATGTAAGCTATTGTATAGGTTACAAGGATGGAGTTTTAGGGCAAAGGATATGAGCTACAATGTGGTGCTATTGCAAACAACTTGAGGAACACATTCGGAGTGTCATTGGATACAGTATCATCACTGGGAACTTGTACTCTCCCCATGCAAGGAAACATGATGGGATAATCATGATCTGTCATTCCACTGAGAAGAACACACACTTTTGTAACTATTATCTGTGAAAGTTCACATTCATTTGGAGAGAACTTACAGAGCAGATAACCGATTCTCAAAACTAGCTGCAAATCTATGGGAGAAAAGGGTGCAACATATCTCTCACCCATAAAGACTTTTCTAACATTTCCAGATGATATTCACCTGTATGATTGATCCAAATAGGCAAAAGATTGATGCAAATATGTAGCTCCAATTTTTCTAATTTCTCAAATCATCTTTTCTTATTCAACCATTTGGCTGGACACTAGGACTACTAATCCCTAACTCTCCTCTTCATTCTATCCATGTGCCTTGCAATACCAAAGACAAGAAATCTGCCTACATAACCCCTCTCCACACCAAATGCTAGAGCTACAGCACCACCTAATATTAGCCATTTAGTGCATTTGTTTTGACAGTGACGTTTACTACGATGCTCTATGCTGGAGCCCTCCCTGCTGCTGCGAGTGTTCTCTAAACCTGAACTTGCGGGTTCATCAACTTTAGTTGACAATGTGGAGTCTTTGAGGAGCACAACAGCAGCAGGCACCTTAGTGTTCACATGTGCAATCAACGCAGATGGCGAAAGTGTTCTATTCTGTCTTCGCATCGTCTGGTATTTTCGTACTGCAGGCTCCACTTTCTTCACACATCCCCACATGCCTTGACGGATTCCAAGCTTTGCAAGGTCACGCTGGATACCCATGTCCTCATGATGGAGGAGCATGACTTCACAAGCTGTCAGTTGTCCATCTCTCTTCGCCGATTCCACTGTGAATACAGAAAAACAGGAATGAATTGGTTTTCTAGTTGCAAACTTCCTACAGTTCATTTTGGAAATATTGCCAGATTTCTCTATTGGGTTATCGCATGTAGCCAAAAGTGTGAAGGAATCTTAAACATTTCTATTTTCATGTCCTGTTTATAGCCAAATTTGGCCAAACTGTATTATGGATAATTGCCAGTTCAGCTACATCACAAATTGAAGAAAACAAAACCCTGTCTGGACACTCTATAACAACAGCCATATTCCATATTGCACAATCCAGTTCTCCATCTTCTTCCAGACTTTTTGTGAAAGTAAAACTTAAGAGTAGCTACAATGTGTTTTAAATTATTTTTGTACCTGCACGGATTCGCCAACTTGAATAAAATACATCCACTCTTCTGGGTGAGTTTTGTCTGGGGACTGAAGAACAAGGCACTCCCTGTAAACAAACCAGGGACAACAAAGAGATCAGGAACTATATCGTTTCTACATCTATGGCCACTGATCAGAAGCACCAGGATACACAGGATGATGGGGGCCCCGAAAAAAAATTCCAATTTTAGCTTCTGCAGGAGTTAAGAAGCAAGACATGTCGTCACAAAGAATTTTCTGGACATGAAATAATCTTCCACTTCATACAAGAAGTGAGGACCCCTTCATAGTGCAACAAGGGAAACTGCAAGAGGTACCTTGGTGATACAATAGAAGGTACCATCTGATTCCCATATGCGTCGTCCTATGATATACTCCCGATCCTTACAGAAGTATGGGAACTGAAACACAAACCGGATTACCACATACAACCACATCAGCTAAACATAACTCTTCCCTATTTTGTGAATCTGATCCACCCCCCCAACCCAGTCCTGGATTCCAGCTCCTCAACAAGTTGTTAACTTCAGCAAACATCTTTGAAAGCTCCTCACCTTGCGGATCCACTGAACAATTATGAAACCCGTGTTTTTGCATTCCTCTAATATTTTGGCATGAATCAGCATGTCATCCCACTCAAGTCGGTATTCATCATCCACGAAAAAATCTCGCATCAACATAGGTGTCACATCCTCGACCACAGTGGAGCTCCGATACTGAGTTGGTCCCGTCTAAATTCAACAACACAGCTACATGTAAGCTTCAGGCCCAGATGATTAGGGGATACCGGGTGCAAGCAAAATCTGGGTACATAGGAAATCATTCAGGCTCCAAAAAAACACACAGACAAAGTGCCACATCCTAGTCTCACACCTTGAACACTTCACCAGTTTTACCAATTGCTCTATTGATTGATGGCTAGAGAATGTAGAGCTTTACCTCAGGATCACGCCGCCAGGATTGGTACGACAAACCAGGGACAAACCTGTCCATCATGAATTCCCAAGCAGGATCATCTCTATCCATAAATTCCAACCGTTTCATGAAGGCCATAAGATCATCATTGGTGATGAGTGCATTATTGCTTTCTGTCATCTCAGAAGGCCTGCAAGCAGAACAGGAAAAAACATTTTATAACATATGAGACAGGACTAGGGGTGACTGAACCTTCTCAAGAAAGACTTCGCTAACGTTGATGGCATCAATGGCTCTGTGTGAAGTGGTGGTGTTCACAGCATGAGTTGCCTGAGGAGGCATTCACGACCCATAGAGTTATTCTCAAAAGAGAAGTGAATGAAGAAAGGAAAAAAAAATCTCACGGTGAACATGGAGCTCGTAAAATGCTTGGGGGTCCAACTGCTGCTTGCACAGGTGGTGGTGGTGGTGGCAGCCACATCCATGTACTGAATTGCATCCACGCCTCTTCAAAAGGACTATACCAGCACGGGCTTGGGCGATCCTCAATGCTTGTTGTTGTCATATGTTGGCAGAATCCAGACAATTGAGCCTGTAACCATTGAGAAAAGGAGCTGACCCAAGTGGGTTTCCAAGACCAACCCAGAACCAACCCAAGGACAATCGCCAACCACATTGGTCCGACACACTCCATTGCATTCACTGCTGCGGCACCTAATCCCACAGGTGGTGGCTCCATATATACTGAAAGCTTAGAATCAGTTCTCACATCCATCTACCACACCTTGGTGCTGCTGTTGGTTCTTCAACCATGCAAAACTCCAGGGAACTAAACCTGTCTGCCACTAATGATGAAAATGATGATAAAAATACTTGTGGCGAAGAATCTGTTGCTGATGAAGGTGATAACAATACTTGTGGCGAAGAATCTGCTGCTGCCGATGATGATGAAAACAATACTTGTGGCGAAGAATCTGTTGCTGATGATGATGAAAACAATATTGTGTCCAAGAATCTGTTGCACAAATTGACAAGAATATTTTTGTTGAAATCAGAACAAAGATGGATTGATAAATCTGCAAATCAGGGTTTAGGGTTTACTGAATCTAGACTGGCAGCAGCACACTTCCACCCCAATTTTGCAGCTATGGCTTTCTCCTATTGTCAAGCTTTGGGAAAACCAAGCTCTAGACCTACCTCCAGGAGGATGCTGAAGAACAAGGAGGCTATCAATTAGGATGGGAGGAGAGAAAAACAGATCTTGCTGCTATGGATATGTGAAAAAATGCAAAGAAAAACAGAGGAGAAATCTCTGCGAATGGACACCTGTGAAATGGGTGTTTTCTCTTTTGTTTTTTCCTTTCTCCACACCCTCTTCTTCAAGTGCTTGCTTCCTTAGCCGAATCGCTCAGAGTTTTGCTGGTTTTGTTTTACTAGTGCAAATGGGATTTTCAGCTGCACAGTGTTTGTTTATTTTGGCAGTTGGGAATTCTTCGAGCAGTGGTGAATCCTGAACCCTAACACGTGATTCCTGAACATAGAGGTATGTATGTCTCTCCTCTCGCTCCTCCCAGTGATTCACTGCAAAGAAGGACGGGTGGGGGGGGCGGGCGGGCTCTCTCCAGCGATGGGTTTTCCTTCTCTTCGCGCACTTGATAAACAGTTGTTGGTGGGCGGTCGCCACCAGAAGCTTCAGCGTTGAATCGCGTCTCGGAAGAACCAAGTGTCTGGAGTCTCTCTCGGGGGGGGGAAAAAGAAAAAGAGGAATCTGCAACCAGAATTCCACCGCGGGAATTGAAACAAAACTGCAAAACCACCACCCTTCTTTCTTCAAAGTTTTTCCCCACAGTTCCACCAAACCAGAATGCCAAAAAAACTCGCAGTGGAAAATTTTTTTTGGCAAAAACCAAAAAAGAACTCACTCCCCAAAATCACGTCCACCAAACACCCCCAACACAGACAAACACACCCAAAACCCCAAAAAAGAAGGGGGGGGGGGAAAAAAAAACAGACAAAGAACAGAACACACAGAGCAAAATTCTTATTGTTTTTCTTTAGAAAATTGCTCCTCAAATCCAAACCCCCAGAGAGAAGAAAAAACAGCCAAAGACAAGCCGAAAGACACACAGCAACTGAGCAAGAGCTTCAATTGGGTGCCCTCGATTTGTAGAGATTCCGGCACAGAGATGGTATATGAGGACTCAGGAGCGAAAAAAAGTTGGTAGCTAGTAAGCACAGTGCGGATTAGGCAGACCGAAAATGGTCAGAAATGGACGCCATGTGCAGAGGAAGACGGCAGCAGGCAGGAAGGGGAAGGCGGCAAGGGAAAGGGGGGCACGGGGGCGGGGGGGGGGGGGGGGGGGGGGGGCGGCACAGCAAAACCGCCCCA